>JACDOX010000313.1:231148-268798 GCA_014549065.1 Cardinalis cardinalis | reverse complement strand
GAGCAGCCTGTTCTCTGCCTGCAGGCTCGGTCCGACCGGAGCAGCCTGCTCCCTGCCTGCAGGCTCGGGTCCCTCCTCCCGGGTAGCTCCCTCCCTGCCTGCAGGCTCGGTCCGAGCCCCGGTGCCCTCCCGGGTGCCCCCAATCTCTCTGAGCAGGGACTGGCCGCTCCCCCCGTGCAAGGGCACTGCAGCCCCGCCCCGTCTGTCAGTGTGTGAGTGGCTCTATCTGCTCAGGATCAGGAGATAATCTCCCACTCTAATCTCGGTTCTTACAGAATGAGGACCAGGGCTTGTACGGGCAGCCCTTTGCTGACTGCACAACAGGATGACACGCCAAGTCTGTGCTGAACACGGTGTTAGTTGGCTGTCTCCATCCTGGGCTAAACAGTGGTGATAGTCAGAAAGGGGAAGACAGCATCCACAGAGAAACTGTCCCAGATTTGCAAAGTATCTGAGTGTATCATGAGGGAAACTGAGGCAGGGAGGGAGACAGAGGCCACCTGTGCTCACAGAGTGACTTTGATCCCAGTTTCAGAAGTCGCACTGTCCGATCCCAGCCCTGATGAGGGCATGACACCCAGGGCTGGAGGCTGCAGAGGYTGATGGAGGCTGACAAAGGCTGGTGGATGGTGGCAGAGGCTGCAGAGGGTGCATCACACAGAGAGCAGCCCCAGCTGTGTGGCTTCAGCTTCACATCCAGGGCTGCCTCCAGGGCAGCTGTGACTCAAGCATGGCCTGCCCTGCTGCTGCCATGGACTGCCCAGTTGGCTGCAGGGAGCTCATTCTGAGCCATCAGGACACATGCAGCCAGTCAGCCAAGGACAAACATATAACAGGACAGCCAGGAGACCACCTGGCCTCCCTGCTCCCTGCCACCTGCCCTCTGCGACTCCCACTGCCAGTGCCCTGCTCACTCCGTGCTGGAAGAGTCCCTAAAGCACTGGGGGAAATCCTGAAAGGGGAGGAAGGGGGACATACCTACCAAACAGCGCAGAGCTGAGGACCTTGGACACAGCTCATCTGCTGCATGGTCTGCTGCCACATTAGTATCAGGAGGTTGGATTAGAAATGTTCCATCAACATATTCTGTGCTTTCTAAAATGCCCTTCACCAGCTGCGTGGGCCACTCCAGAGCTCCCTGGCTGGGTGGCTTGGCCGCCCAAGGAGATGGGCCACATGCTGCACAGTCCATCCCCTGCTGCAGGACACCTCCTCCCGGGCCAGCGAGGACTGTCTGTGACCAGATGCCACGGCAGGCGTGCAGCCTCCCAGCCCCGCCTCGGGCAGCTGGCTCACACCCTCTCTGAGCTGCTCATCACGCACTGGCGTAGCCCTCAGAGAGGGAATGGCCAGTCCAGTCTCTGCAGCCGTCTGTCCAAGGGGTTCAGCTTCCCCTGAGCACCAGCCAAGGTGCTTTTTTCTCCCTTCCTTCTCCCTCGTGTGGCCCTCTTGGGCCATGGAGCAAAGACAGTCACTGCTGCCCTTTGCTGGAAACAGCAATGCCCAGCGTGAGTCCCTGTAAATCATCTGCTCTCTCTCATCCCTCCCCTTCCCTGTATGGTTCCTTCTCCCTCATCACCTGCCATTCAGCCAAGCCCTGCTGATTTCAGTAATGTAATCCCTGCTTATTAGATAGATCCTCCACCTACCTCATAATTTCTGTAGCTCTTCCGTGAGCTGCCTAATTTATCACTCTGCCTGGTAACAAGGTACCCAGTGTGCTACCACTAAGATTTATTCTTCAGAAACACCATGCAGGGCTCTGCTCTCTTGGCTCCTGAGCGACTCTTTCTTTCAGGATTTTGAATTATTTCACTTGGGATTGAGTCTGAAAGCATTCCCTGGAGATTATATTTCCCATCCCATAGCTGCCAGAGATGGAGCAGTCCTGCTCTGGAGGACAGAACACTGAGAGATGATGAGAAGGACCAGGAAACAAAATGGGTGTTTGCCACATGTAGTTCTCTCTGATGAATCCTGCAACCTGAGCTTATCCCCTGCTGTGAGAACACAGCAAATGTATTCAGTTTGTGATCCAGTCCAGCTGCAGGAGTGAGTCCCGGGTAGAACTAACTCATGTAAAAAACATTTGGCTTCATTTGGGAGCAGAAAACTCTTGCTGTGTGCCAAGGGACCGACTGGGCAAGCTGGTGTCAGTGCATGTCAGGCCAGGGTGTTCCTTGCAGTTCCAGCCCACAGATCTCAGGGAACAGCCCCTGTGTCCTCACACCACCTCCTCCCAGGGCTGTCAGGGCCACAGCCAGGCTGCCCTTGCCCCCCTGCCCTGCTGTACCTGCACCCTCCTCTGTTCCCACTGGCTGGGAACAGCAGGGCTTGGCCTCGCTGGCAGCTGTGGCAGGGCTGTGGCAGAGAGCGGCCAGGAGCAGAGCAGCCCCCCAGCCCTCAGCACCCCTCCGTGCCCTGGTCCCTCTTCCAACAACTCTGGCAGGTTGGCCAGCATGGGCCAGGTTTGTCCTTGCCGTGGCACTCAGCTCCCAGGACCTCTCCAATCCCCAGCATGCATTTTGGGGAGCTCCTGGACTGGCCCCAAACTGGAGCAGTGACCCAGAATGAAAGGCAGATGTGTCTGCCCAGAGCTCAGGACAGGGCAGGGAACCGTGATGGAGGTGGAAATACCTGTGCAGGTTTCACGGGGCCCTTTCCTGCCTGCTCTCCCTGTCCCTGTCCCATGACTGGCCAGCACTGCACTGAGAACATCCCCTGCCCCTTCCTTGATTCCCCCTTTCCAGCTGTGCCGCTTTCCTCCGCAGCTGAGCAATCCAGCCCACTCTTGGCCAGGTGTGGGTTTTCTTCCATGATGTGAGAAGTGATAGCCCATAAACTGGAGAGAGTCTTGGGAATGTTTAAGGAAAGGAAAAGCTAAAAGCCCTCATGGTGCCAAAGCAAGGGGCTCAGGGCTTGCAGTCAGGCACTGTGTGACTCAGAACCCACCGTGCAGGGGGCTGGAAGCAGAGGGGATGCCGGATGCTCCTGAAACAAACTTCAGCTTCACCTGAGCAGAGCTTCTAAAAACTCTGCCATAAAGGTCAAATAGTCCTTCCCAGACCATGAGCCTTTCTTAGAGAAGAATCAACTATAGCTCTCATTATGGAAAACAGTCAAAATAATACAGCGATGCTCCCTCTGAGGGAAAATAGATAGTGTGAGTTATTCCATCTTCCCATTCAGCGATATCAGTTTAGAAAAGCGAGGCTATTTACAGAGAGCATTTTGCTCCCAGTACTTCTGAAGTAAGTGAATTCTGAATTAGTTTAAGTGCAGGATAAATCAGCGAAATAGGAACATCTTTACACTCCAATAAGATGCTATTACTCATAAGCATATTGCACTCCAGCTTGTGGGCTAAAACTACCAGTGCATGACAGGACACCAAGGGCATGAAATGCAGAGGATCCATGAAAATTAGCACAGCACCTTTGGTGTGAAGAGGTAATTTGGGATATTGATTGGTGATGATGGCAGCCCAGTGCTGAGATGCTGACCTGATCCTGTAATCCCAGATGCTCCAGACAGCCATGAAAACCCCAAAACCCCTTCCAAAAGCAATCTGTATTTCTTCAGATTTCAGATCAGAGGCTGAAGCAGGAACATGTTGTGCAGCTGTTCAGGACACTGAGGCCCCATGACTCGTTTGCCACATCCATCACACTGGCAAGGAAGGAGTCCAGGTGGGAGCAGAGCCCCAGCCAGGCACACAGCACACATGGCAGTGACAGGGTGTCTGCAGTGAGTGTGACCCAGGCTGGAGCACGCTGCACAGGGTGGCAACTGCACAGAGGTGAAAGGAAAGTGAGGAGCTGAGGCTGCTGGAGAGGAAGATGGAGCATCACCACAGGAATTTTGAAGAAATTTTTTTTTTTCTTTTTTACCTCTGTGACTTCCCTGGCTGGGGGACACCTGCAGCTGGGCACAAGGAAATGGCACAGGTAGTTCCTGTGAGTGGGGACATGCCCTGTTCCCCACTGCATGGGTTATTTGGCCTGTGGCACAACACTGGGCAGGCCCTGCTCCTGGCAGCACAGCATGGAGCTCCAGCGTTTCCAGTGTCATTGTGTAGGATACAAATAGGATATGCACTCAGAAAGACAAACCTGGAGGGCTCCAGGGATGACTGGACATGATGGATTGTGCCTCATGGCTGCGATCAGCTATTGAGCAAGACCTTCAGCACAGGCAGTCACTTCCAGCCCTCGGGATGTCTCTCCAGGGAAAGAATCTCCTTGGGCTGCAAGTTCAGGCAGAAGCTGGTCAGAGGAGTGATGCTGAGTCTTCATCATCCATAGTCCCAGCTGGCTTCAAGCATGACAACAAGAGGATGAAGAGCAGAAAGGGCTTTGCAATTTTTACCATTTCTATCCCTCCTCTCATTGCAATGGGGAAGGAGATTGAAGTTCCTGAGGCAGTTCCAAGCATTGGGCTGTGACCCAGCCAGGTCATCACAGCACCCCACGCTGAGGTACATTGTGCTGAGATTTCCCATGGATCCCAGCTGCTTTCCCCCTTCCCATGGGCTGGTGTCTGGGTCCTGTACATCCAGCTCTGCAGTAGAGGTGCCAGAATCCTTTCTGTGAAATGGAACACAGCCAGGCACTGCATGCAGAGAGGCACTGAGAGCCTCTCCCTGATCCCTTGACATCTTTCACCCTACTTCTCACAAGCTGCTTGGATTCTGTGTCAAGAGGGTGATTCTGCAAATTACATCGGTTCTTGTCTCCTCTTGGTTGGCATGGCAACCTGGGAGGATGGATGGCACAGCCTTCCTGTAGCTCTCAGGGATGCAGACACATCCCGGCTCCGCCGTGCCTGTGCTCCTGCTGATCAAGGCAGACGGTGCCACAATCCCAAACAGAGCAGCTCTGTGGAAATGAGGGATCCAGCTCCCAGGGTGCTCCTGGGCTCTGATTCCCACTGRTGGAAGGGCTGAGATTGGCTCAGGTGAGGCAGGAACAAACTCCAGTGCAGGACATGGGAGCACCAGTTGCCAGCATGGCCACATCCCAGCTCTGGATCTCATAGTCCTGGGCAGGGATCCACTATTCCTGCTGTCTCAATAAATAAATTTAAGCATTTTCCAGCTCATCAACCAGAGCCATTGCTGGGCTTGCATTTGTGCCTGATTAATGAGACAGTTGGTCATTTACACATCTCTTGGGGTCTCTTGTCTTTCCTGGGTAATTCTGAAGTTATGGCTGTTTACACAGAAGAGAATCACATCACCTTGCCAAGAGCACAGCTGGAGTGATCCACGTGGAAATTGATCTTCAAGGACCTGAGGCAATGGCACTCCCATGGAGTTTCAGTGAGTGCTCATCGTTTCCTGGAAAACAGCTTCTGCAGGTTGAAAGTTGCCCACTTAAATCTTGGGGAGACTGGGCCATTTCTGCCCCAAGGATCTGAAGTGCCTGAGACTGTTTGACTTCACCTTCCTTGGGAGAGGACCAAGAGAGAGCCAAGGGGACTGGGAYTGGCTATCACAAAAGCCCTGTGTTGTGGATTCCTCCCAGCTGGGGATGGGAGGGTTGGTTTCCAGGAGCAGACTGGCTGTCAGACATTTGTGATAAATCTGTTTGCAAAATTATTATGTTAAAAGGTTTTAATTATTAGGGACATGTGAGGAAGACAGCTGGGTAATACAAATACAGCCTTCTGTTGTTCCCATCAGGCCTGATCAGTCCTTGGTTTTCTCACACCCCAGCATAAATCTGGAATAATCCTCCAGGTCAGAGGAATCAGGCTGCTGYTGTGGCAAAACCCAGCCTGGGAACAGTGTGCTGACATGGATGATTTGGGGGATGTTTTTACAAACCAGGACTTGTTCCTGAATCTCAGACCTGGGATTAGTGCTGGCGCTAAGTCCTGAAGATTCCTCTGTGTGTGACCTTGGAGCTGCTCTGCCTTTGAGAAGCAACTGCTGCGGCCCAGCATCGCTGGCAGCACCCCGCTCCAGCCGGGGCTCCCGGAGGAGCTCGGAGCCAGTGCAGCTCCACAGTCCTGGCAGCCAAGAGCTGCTGTCCCAGCTTGGTGCYACGGGTCCGGGCCTTTCCCAGGGCTGCAGAACTGCGCTGGGTGACCCTGAGCAGGCGATGACCTGGGGCAGCCTCCCTGTGCCCGGGCAGCTCACTCTGGCCCTGGAACGTGGGGAGCCGGTGCCAGCTGAGCACAGCAGCTCAGGGTGGGATAGCACAGGGGCCAGTGGCACAGCATTCCTGTGTGAACAGATGGGCAGGAGGTGTCCCCCAGGTAATTTACCACAAGATTCTAGTGGAGTACCCCACTCCTACACTGCTGTTATCCCCCAACAGCCCCCAGGGAAGTGGCTGAGCAAAGGCTGGGCAGACTTCTCTCTTGTTTTCCCTGTTTGGGTGGACCTGACACCAAWCTTTGCCAGCATCTCCCTGCTCTCTAGCCCAGCTCTCATGTGGCCCTCTGAAAAAAAATTTGGATTTAATAAGTTCAGTTAACTAACAATTAATCAAAACCAATTTTGTACAGGTTCCTTTTTCATTATAAAAACCTTCTGATTTGTCTTTTCATTTYTCAAAATTGTCTTTCTGTGGTCATTTTCCCTTTCTCCCCTCTCCTCTCCTGCTGCTGATACAATCACCTTTCCTTACCTGGGCTGTCTGGGAGAGCAAAAGCCTCAGAAACTCCTTAACCCCTGCACCTTCCCACGGGGAAGGCACAGAGAAGTCCTCCCCGTGCACATGGCACACGGTGTGTCCTCAGGAGAGACCCTGAAAATCCCTGCCAAGGCACCAAGGTAGCGTTTGCCGCAGAGCAGCATCTCCCYGCACGGAGAGCCCTGTGCGGGGCACAGCTGGCAGCAGCGGGCAGTGCCCCGGGCTGGACTCACGCCCGCTGCCCCCAGACCCCTTGGGGTGCCCTCCCGTGCCAGCAGGCTCCGAGCTCAGTCCCACTGCGCTCCCCGCTGGTTTCTGCCGCAGCCGAGCTCGCGGGGAGCTGTGGCTGGGCAGCCCCACCTCGGCACCGCGGCCAGCGGGGAGGCGCGTGTGGCACTGCTGTGTCCCCCAGGGCCAGCACAGCCCGGTGCCCACAGCGCTGCTCAGTGCCAGGGCTGCCCCTCGGCCCGCCCGGCAGGAGGAAACCCACCTCGCTGCTCATCGCTGTGCTGCTCAGGCTGATTCACTGGTATTGGCAGGCAGCAACCTTTGCCATTTATATTCGGCGCCAAGCCTCAATTTACAGTATACTTTCTGCTTCAGCTCACCCCAGCCTCTATCTCCACCTTCCACATTAATGCAGGATATGTGTGGAATTCATCTTGGAATTTATTTAAAAACCATCAGCCATCCTGGCTTTAATACATTCCTTCATCAAGGCAGCACAAAGCTCAATTTAAATGAAAATTGGGAATTATGGATTGTTACCCAAGCCAGCACCTTCTGCTGTACTGGCAGGTTCCCCTTTGGCACAACCACAGCGAGGCACACAGGGAGCCACAGCCACTGACTGGGATAAAAGTAACACATCTGGGAAAGTAAAATCTGTAGCACGAGCTGCCCCAAGTTTCATCAGGACTTCAGGAAGACTCTCCACTGTCACAGTCTGCAAAGCCAGCACCTCCTGGTGCCACGGCCCCTGCACAGCTCCTGCCCTGGAGCTGGGAAGACGCTGCCCTGCCTTTGGCCGCAATCCAGTAGCAGCAATTGGTGGTGRCTGCTGCTTTCCTTGAAAGAGTGTGGAAAATGGGTTTACAGCTAAAAAAGGAATTAAAATACTGAAGCAATAGGCCAGCAGTGAGTAGCACATAATCCCTGCAGAATAAGCAGAGCTAAAGAGCTGAAAGCAAAAAAGAGCATAAATAGAAAATCTGCAATTGTTGTGCAGCTTTTCTCGCTGGGAGCTGTTCCAGCACCTGCACAGAGACCCTGGCTGGGGGCCAGATCCTGCACCCAGAACCTGGGCACAGGGGCCAGGGGCTCTGCCCGTGCCTGTCAGGGATGCTCTGGGTGATGAGGAGCTCTGGGTGGCCTCAGGAGAGCCACAAGGGAGTTGTGTGTGCAGAGAAATGATCCGCATGGCCAGGAGGGCACAGGACAGAGGGGGGCCCTGCAGAGGCCTCCAGGAGAGCCAGAGGCCCTCATGCACCCTCAGAGGCAGGGCAGAGCAGGGGACAGCGTGGTGGCTGGCACAGTGGCTCCTACCCCAGCTGACAGATCCATCCATTTTCCTGCAGTTAAACCAACAGCCTTGGTGGTGCAACGTGTGCCTGGGGCTGGAGCCAGCACTGTGACACCCACTGTGGGGGCCACGTGTGCTCACTGCTGCAGGGAGGGGGCTTCTGCACAAAGTCAGGAACGAATTACAGATATTGCAGAAAAACTCTATTTCCGACATTTGGCACCAATTTATATTCTTTTGGAGAGCCAACTACTGCTCCTTTGAGGAAGGGACAAAAGAAATATCATTGACAAGTTTTTCAGTTTTGTTACAATATTCTGTAAAACAAATGTGCCAGTGTATCAGAAAATACAGATGTTGCAGCTGTCATTTGGGATAACCTGATTATCCTTTTATTTCTAGCTTTGTTCAAAATAAATTAGCTGTGGTAGTCTGTTCAGAGAGATAATGAGGGTCAGGCTAAACACGGGAATGTAGGGAGCATTCTCCAGGTCAGAGCCACACCAGGCTGCAGAGCCAGCCTTGTGCCCAGGCCCTTCTGCTCCCTTCCTAGAGCCGCTGAGGATGATGAGGGAATGCTGCTGCGTCTGCTGCTCCAGCACCGCTGAGGGGCTGCCAGGAACGGGCTCCTGCCTGCGGGCACATCCCAAAGCCTCTGTGGACGCTCCTGGCCAGCCCTGCCTTGCCCAGAGGAGGGCTCCAGGGAAGGTTTTCCCGGCCTTGGGGCTGGCCCGGGAGCCAGACGTGGCTGCTGTGCTGCAGGTGCTGCCCCCAGGTGAGCCACGGCTGGCCAGGGCTCCCCACAGGGCTCTGACCTGCACCCCACTCCAGATGCACATTCAGACTGAGAACTGATTTGCTTCTGGGGCCTGATCACAGCTAATTAACAACTGGATCCAGCACAGTCTGTGCGCAGATGCAATGCCCCCATCCCCATTATTAACTCCACTCACTTTTTAACAATAGAAAGTGAAGACATTTTCTTTGCAAGTCTGATGTTATTTTGGCAGCTGTTGAACATGTCAATCTTTGCAGAAGTTAATTCTTCTGAATCAGGCCATAGTCAAATCTCTTTTTTTCTAACTGTAGATATTTAAAGCCCAAATGATTAGATAATCCAGAATACAAATTAATAAAGCCCAAGAAAAGGGAAAACCAGCCGCTTTAGTGAGGTCCCATCCCATAGTTCTGACGAAACTACTGCAGATAAAGGCAGGTGTAGGTGTGGCAGGGCTGGAGCGTGACTCTGCAGACTGGGTTCACATGCTTGGTTTGCCTGTGCCCTGTGCGATGTTTTCAGAGGGGTCCCCTTGCTCCTCCAAAGCAGCTTCTGCGCTGTGGCAGCTCCAGTTGTGGTGGCTCCAGAACCAGCTGTGGGCGGGGATGGAGTGGGCAGTGAGGAGCCGCTGTGGCAGTCATCCTCCCGCCCGGCTGGCAGGGACCGGCTCCGGCCACCCTGGAGCCACCCTGCTCCTGATGGAATTACAAGCTTGCCGTTTTACTGATCGGGAGTAAAAAGAGTCCCAGGGAGTGCGGCTGAGGGCCGGGAGGCAGAGCGGGGGCTCTGCCGCAGCRCACGGAGGCGAGCTGGGCTCAGCCCCGCAGCACCGGGGGATGCCAAGCTGGCCCTGGAGCTGCCCTCCCTCCTGTGGGGCTCTGCAGGGAGCTCGCAGCCAGCCAAGGTGAAGCACTGGCTCTGGACCAGCACCTGAAAGGAGCTCAAGTGTGCCGGGGGTTTATCGGCCCCGTGGGGAATCAGAGGGGGCAGCAGCAGCGCAGCAGCACCGCAGGGCAGGCGCTGAGCGGTGCTGGGGCCGGACACTCCTCACCGAGCAGCGCTGGCTGCCCACACGCTCATAAATATTCTCCATGCAGGCAAGACTGGCTGGGTTTTGATGCTGGTTTTGCTAGAGAGCTTTTGCAGGGATCTTTATCATTCAGTGTCTGTGTAAAACACTTTCCAGAGTCTAAATTCTGCTATAGAAAAACTATATATCAAATGCCCCCCTCTGCTGATACACTGGGCAGGAGTTGCCAGCCCGTGCTGACAGCCAGCTCCAGGCAATATGATAGATATGTGGCTAATAATCAATCGATACTTTTGTTTAGGCCTCTGTCTATCAGTCTGGCATTGTGTGAACTAATTAGATGATAAAATGTGATGAATGTGTATTAAAGTCAGCTTCCTCCTGTTAGTACTCCAGGGACCCTTTCCATTTTCTAGCTGACCTTTTAGATCTCAGCTTTATTGTACGTGAACGCAATTAAATCAATTTGTCAGATATTTGCATTGCTCCTGCTAGTTCAGAATTCAATTAGTCAGTGTCACTTTACCGTCCTTGTCAGCCTCTGCACCAGCTCAGGGAAAAAAAGCAACAAAAAACCCACCCTAAAAAGCCTGTTCAAACCAAACCAAATCATACCAAAACAGGTCTCCTCTCTCTGTGGCTCATTCCTCCACATTTCCTGCTGCTGCCCCGTGCCAGGGCTGCATCCCAGCTGGTGCATGGGGCTGTGACACCCGAGGGTCCCTGGTGCCAGGGTGGAGGGGACCTGACTGGAGCAGGCAGACCACTTGGGGCTGCTGGGGCAATTAGCAGGCACCCCTCRTTACCACTGCTCTGTGCCGAGTGAAATCTTGTCTGGCAAAATTATTCCCAGAAGCAGAATGAACCTGCAGCAGCCATCGCCACGCTACAAGGGTTTTAACAATATTCAAATCAGAGCCAACCTTGGCAATTATTTTTCTTCCTGCTGCTCTGAAGTGATGGCTCCTTTATCCATATTTTATCAGCCAGCAAGGAGCTCTGATAGTTAAGATTCTGCTGCTTGCTTAGATCCATGAGAGCACATCCTGCAAGTCTGTTTGAAATTAGCACCCAGGAATGGGGCTGTGAGCCAGGGCTCGGTCTTTGCCCTCCCCACTGGAATGCGGAGTTACTCCTAATGGTAGAGCTGGCGGGGGGGAGCTGGCCCCATGGCCCCCAGGCAGCATCCCTTGGCTCCTTGGCAGTGTCTCCAGCCCCTTCCCCCAGCRCTGCCTCCACCCTCACCCACAGCTGGTGTGGGGCAGGAGGGCCACACGCATCCTGCACCTCCTTGGAGCTAACAGCTCCCATGGGGGAGTGCAGCTCCAGGCGCTGCCAGAGCACTGTGCAAGGCTCCTGCTCTGCCTGAGCCGGGCTCAGCCCCATCAGTCCCCAAGGTCTGACCCAGACCTTCTCTGCAGTACAGGATCCTCCCTGTTCAAAGCCACCCGGGATGGGCTTCGAGCAAAGTTTTCTCTGGAAAACACTTGCAGAGGTCTCTGCAGGTACTTCCAGTGAGAAGCTATCGCTGGGGCCTCACAAAGTGGAGAAATGCCCCTAGGGAGAGCCCAGCAAGGGGCTGGAGCAGGGGACGGGAGCTGCTGCCCTCCTGCTTTGAGCAACACCCAAGAGAGGCTCAAAGGATCTAATGTTTGGATGAGAGGAGCTTTGCTTGCACAAGCTCACCTTCCTCCTCTGAGTTCTGGCTGGGATATGAATATCTGCACCATGGCAGGTATAATTAACAGATGGAACTGGCTAATTATGTCCTTCGCGTGTGCGCAGAAGACGCAACTGTTAATTGCTGTTTGCACATTTATTATTCCAAGCACCAAGGCCACTGGCATTTACTGTGACATGTGCTCTGTTCAAAAACAAACACACTGTGCTCCTGTCTGTGCTCTGGTAGGATTTAAGGCCTAATGAATCCCAGCTGCTCTGCTGCCCTGCGCTTTGAGAGCGTGCTTGGAGGGAGGGTGCCCGTGGCAGCCCCCATGGCAGCAGGGATGGAGCTGGGGCCTGGCTGCACGCTGGGGACAGCACTCCAGGCTGTGCAGGGAAATAGGTTCACAGGGAGCCAGCCACTGCCCCACTGCCAGCATCACAGCGCTGCGAGGGCGCCACACTGAGCTCCAGACGCTGTGGAACATCACACAGCTCTTCAGTGGCTGGCTCAGAAGCCAACACAGAAACCCTGGATGTTTATGGGACTATCCTCAGGTGCCACTCAGTGTCTGCCAGCTGGAAGAGCTGAGACCAACCGCAGGTCACAAGTTGCTTCCAAAATCCCCACCACCATGAGTTGGAGACCCAAAGCCTTTTCACTTCTGAGCAGGTCCCAACCTCCACCTCATCCCCAGCTCTGCTCCAAAATCAGCAGCAGGAGCAAAACTTTTCATCTGGACCCTCTCTCAGCTTCAGGCAAGGGCTGGCCTGCCCAGAGAGGAGTGACCCCACACGCTGGTGGGGATCAGGGGGCTGCAGGGGCTGAGCAGGGGTCTGTCAGCACAGCCCTGGTCCTGGCTGGGCACAGGATGAGCCTTGCTGGAGCACAACCCACGGGCCAGAAAAGCCACCCTGCCTCTCTCTGCCTCTCTAAAGTATAACAAGGAAAATAAAATTATCCTTTCCAAAGTAATGGTGAAATCYTGAGTATTGAATAAGTATTTGTTTGAGATCAATGCTTGGAGCTCAGCAGTTTGTTATATAAACATWGGAGATGAACAGCAGAGGAATTTCTACCTTTTCTGTAAAGAGTTGAGATGTATTTCAACGAGCACACTTTCACTAAGGGGTCTGAGCTAACATCTCCAGATGAATGGGCTCCTTTATGATTACATAAAGCTGTCTCTGTCATTCCCAGAGAAGCAKGACATGCTGCATAAACCTCTGCTCCTCGACTTGCCAGAGGAGAGAGACCAGCCATCTCTTCAACATGACCTCACCAGTGAAATTATGGACTGGAAATTTCAAAATCTTGGAAATGCAGAAGTCAAGTTTCTAATGCTGATGTTAACCCAGGCCCAATTGAATTTAACTTGTCCATTTTATGTAATATGTCTTGATACACACTTTGTCATGGAACTCAAAATAGAAAGTATTTACTTGTTACAAAGATGATGAATTTGTGTTCCTGTTACAAATACATATTTTACACGCCTTTGACTGATGACTTTCAAAGCCCAGTGTAGTGTTGTGGGTTTATATTTTCAGAGCACAGAAAAGGAGGGGCAACATGGGCAAGAAGGAATAAAACCCAAGAATGAGCTTGGCATTAAACTGCCTCAGAGCCCGTGTTCCTGCCTGTCTGGGGCATGTCCCTGTGTGCGTGTTGGCAGCTCACCAAAGCCCCTGGCCCAGGGCATGGSAGCTGCTGGGGCTGGTTGGGCCCCACTGCAGGGATTTTGTGGGGACTGGAGGGTGATTCCTGGCTTGGCGCTGGTCTGACCCAAAGCTGGGCTCCTACAGAAAGGGAGAGGCTGTGGAGCAGGGACCAATGAGTGCCCAGGCCACAGGCTGCGATATTCAGGCAGGAAATGTTAAGGCTCTTTTCAAGGAATTTAATTAAAATATAAAGGAAGCAGAAAATGCTGTAACTGTTTCTTAACTTGGTTTTTGTTTGTTTGTTTGTTTGTTTGTTTGTTTTAATTTCTTCATTTAAACATTCCAAAGTTGGTCCTGGATACTTATAAACTGCTCCAGTATCAACCTGGTGAAGGCATGGGATCTGTGGGGAGGATTTGGGAGGTTGATGGGAGGTGGCTAAAGGAGAATGAGGGAACTCCTGCATGGAGATGCCCTCACTCCAACATTGCTCTACATCCCAGGGGGTCACAAGAGCTGCCCGTGGGCTCCAGCAGCACCTCCTGGTACTGTGCAGGGACTGTCCACAGCTTTCATCTCCTGCCTGTCCCATATGTGCACAGGGAGCTGTTCATTATTCCTGCTGGTCCCCCATGATAAATGTTTTCCAGAGATCAGTTCTAAATGTCCTTTTGCAGAGCCTGCTCCAATCCGTCCCTCCTGCACCACTGGGCAGAGCTCTTTGCTGTGCCAGAAGAATTACAATTCTGCACCACAGAAGGAGGAAACAGAGCTATTAATTTCCTAGCAAGTCTGCAGGGCCCTTCCAGGACGGATGCTGCCTTCAGTGAATGCTGCTCATTTCTGGATGGAAGGGGAGTGCTTGCACCAGCCAGGTCCCCAGCAGCACCCTGCACCACACCCATGAGGGGCCACACACAGTACGCCCAGGCAGGTGAGGGGGGCAAGAGGGAGAGCAGAATCCCAGGGGAGACCCTCCTCCGGCTGGGGGGCTGGAGCAGGGGTGGGTTACACACCTGGCAGCCAGGAATACCAGGCAGGGGAAGGGAGGAAGCCAGGGTGGGTAGAATTGTCTAAACACCCCAATTCTTACAACTGAAGCAAGTGCGAATCATTTGAAATGCCAGAATACTGACAGGATAATGAGTTAAACCCGAGTGTGAATTCAATTATGTCTTGGGGTGCCTCTCAGTGGGAGCTGCCCCAGCACATGCCTGGAGCACCAGAGGAGCAGGGGCAGCCCACCCACCAGCCCAGGAGCTTCCCACGCCCTCAGGGGGCTGTCCCGGTCCGAGCAGGCTGGGGGTGTTGGCAGGAGTTGGCACGAGGCTGGTCCCTCCTGCTGCGGACAGGGCAAGGCAGAGCTGCAGCTCGGCATGGCCCTGTGCAGCCAGCTGTGSTGGGCAGGGTCCCCTGAACCCACCCAGCCCCTCGCCCTCTCTCACGGGCTCTTGACTGGCCCTTGCTGGGAGGGAGGTGGTGATGGGCTGCTGGAGCAGAACCTGTGCCCCTAGCTGCCCACTGAGGAGGCATTTCCCTCGCTGGCTGCAGCTGTGGCAGCTGGGCTGGCTGCTCCCACAGCTGCTGCCCTCTGGCCCTGCTGACAGTGATCCCAGTTCTGCATCCATCTCACACTGCTGTGTGGTGGGAGCAGAATGTGCAGGGCATTAGTCCTGCCATCAGTCATGCTGGCAAGAAATATGKTCACAACTTTCCCTCCAGCACTGCCCCTTTAGCCCACACACTGGCAGCAGCTCTGCGATTGGCTTGGACGGCTGGAATGAAGAGAGCAGGCCACCATCTGGTGCGGGTTAGCTGCAGCAGGCACATGCACCTGCCTTGGGGATCACTGAGCACCAATGGCACCAGGCAGGGCCCACACACGGACCTGGCAACAAGCAGCTGCTAGTGCCACCAGGACAGGGCCACGCTGCTGCTGCTCAGAGCCAGGAACMAAATGCCAGCGGCAGGGATGTGGCCCAGCACATTGCAGCTGCCCTTCCAGGACAGGTCAGTGGGGTTGGCTCTGGGGTGCCCAGTAAGTACCCAGYGAGTCCCTGTCCCTTATCTGATGGTCTCCTGTCCCAAACTTTGCTCCCACACAACCACATGAGGCTGTCTGCCAAGCAAGTCAATACAAATCAATCAATGTTTGCGCCCTCTCAATAACTCTATTACACCCTCAAGGACAGATCTAAACCACCCAAATGGGCCCGAAGCAGCTGCTGTGCTGCCAGCAGAGCAAGCGCGCCAGAGACTGTAAATCACGCAACATTAATATTGTCACTGACAATGAAAATCTCTGTATTGCCACGTCTGCCCGCCAGCGGTGGCCTTCAGATGTGCTTCATGAGCACCCACGCTCCTGCATCCACAGCGGAGGGGGGCCGAGGGACACGGAGCAGGGGGGCACAGTGCCTTTGCCAGCAGCCGACTGCGGGCAGCGGGTCAGGGCTGTGCAGGGTGCCCATGGGCAGGGCTCAGGGAGCTCAGCCACCAGTGCCCACCCCRCACTGTCACAGACCTGGAGGATGAGCAGCGATGCCTCCCACAGCACTATGCAAACACARCCTTCTCTGACAAACCTGGAAGGGCAGAAGCCTTTATACCCATCACGTGTCCTCCAGCGCCAGCTCTGCTCTGGGCTCCCAGCCCTGCCCACAACACAGGGAGGGTTTTGCTCAGCCAAAATTCAGAGCAGGGCAGTGCATGCTCAAGATGTCCAGAATCTGCAAAGCAGCAGAGGCAGGAGGAGGAGAGGAGAGGGCACGATGGCTGCAGAGAACTGACAGGGACTTGCACTGCTGGCTCCAGTGAGGAGAACTGGGCTGATGGCYGCAGCGCTGAGGCAATGCCAACTGGAGATGGAGCAGAGTGCAGGAGAGGCCCCAGAGCAGCAGGGCCTCTGCYTTCCCTCAGATGTTATGCAAAGTGTCGAGCTGGGAGATTGATGGGACATGCAGGGACCTGCTGATGGAGGTGGCTGAGGCTGGGTTTGGAGGATGCAGAGAGAGATAAAGCTCTTTGGAGCATGGCAGAGAGGAGGAGCTGGCCATCAGGGAGGCTGCCTGGCCTGGAGCCCTCCCTGCCCACTGGTACAGAGCCAGCTGCTGAGCCCACCATGCCAGCACTGCTGCCTCTGACTGCTCCTCTCGGCCGGAGCAAACACGGCCTCCCGTGGCCACAGCAGCCTCATGCTGCCAGGATTCAGGCCAGGACAGCATCGCTTCTGGCATTCTTTAGATGTACAAGACACTGTTAGAGCCAGAGCTTCAGAATCAGCCCAGCAGGACAGAAAGGTCAGAAGACATTCTGTCACTTGTAAATAAATAATAATAAATTACCATGTTTGAGCACMCTCAGGAATGCCTCTGCGTGCAGAAACATCAGGCTGGATTAGCGCACAGCAGTGACATGGGGACAGGAGGGTGCTGCCAGCGCTGCCTCTCTGCCTGCGGCGAAGGGCACGTCCTGCCACTCCGGCAGCTCTGCTGCAGCTGAGGTGTCACTGTCACCTGATGGGCAGCACCGCAGAGCCCTGCTCCTCCCTAATGTGTCCGACACAGACACCACCTCCGTTTAGGAGCATCCCAGCCCAAGGGAGCAGAGACGGCTGCAGCAGGACCYGCTCACAGGGACAAGGCTGAAGGCAGTGCTCCAAAAAGGCCCCAGAGGAGATGAGGAGCTCCTCCAGCTGCATCTCCCAGGAGATGAGTCCTGCACTCCTGCAAGTTTCAGAGCAAACTAAAGCTCATTCTCCCCACCAGCCAACAGCCCCTCAGCCCCAGCAGCTGCTCCATCCATCGAGTGCCTGCTTGAGGTCTATATGAGCATTCATATGGAAAAGATCTACTCCTTTGAGTCATTTTTCATTAGTTGCAATACTACTGAGCAAAGCAGGGCTGGTTTTGTAAATTAAAATGGGTTGCAGTTCAATACAGAATACTTCATTTGCAGCCAAGTTAAATAAGAGAATCGACATAAATATAATGCAATTACTTTTGCTACTTTCATAATGCCTTTATGAGGCAGATAACCATCCCCATGAATACATTATCCCTCAGTATCTCTGCATCATTTCTGGACTTAAATCTTTTGAGTAGTATCAGAAGAATGGATACATTTAATTAAGTATCTTATTTTAGAAGTCAATTTTACAATGATCAGGACACAGTATCTTTAATTTTCAGTCATAGAAGAGGCTTTCTTTCTGCCTCCAGACTGTTGTAATTTTAAGAATGCAGACTTGAACAGAGCCACTACATGTGTGTGTCTTGCAGGAGAAGCTGCAGAGCCTGGGTGTTGCTCTGTCAGCCCCAGGCAGGGGAGGGCTCCTGGGGTCCCCACGGCTGCTCTGCCCAGTCGGAGGTGACCCCGTCCAATGGCCAGCGATGGAGCAGCGTGTCCCCGTGCGTGGGGACACTGGGCTGAGACCAGGCTGCTGCGCCCGGAGCCGCCAGGCAGCAGAGCTGGGCGTGACATCCTCCCTCGTGTGGGGTGCTCAGTGCCCAGCGCTGAGCCCTGACAACCTGAGGGGGCTGGCATGCACAGCAAGGCTGGAGGGCAGCACAGGAGCTGGCACTCTGCTTTGATGATGCATTACACTTATCACACGTTTTTACATTTTTGCTGCCTTTACAATTAATTTTCATTGTTCCAACATGACTATTACCTGCTGTGCTCCAGCCCACCTTCACCAGCTCCCCTCATTAGCAGGGTCTTCTAATCACCACAGAGCTAATTGCAGGTTTCCTGGGAGAAAGGCAAGCTTGATAAGGGATCATTGTATTCATGTTCCTCTCAGCAGACGTTTCATGTMGGGACAAGGAGAGATGTTACAGGGCAGGGAGGTGGGAGAGCAATGTGGGGAGAAAAAGGACAGGGAGCAGAAGGACGCCTCAAGCTGTGCCTTGGTGTAGGCCAGGAGGGGACAGGTGGGTGCTGGCCCCAGCCCCTACCCCAGCTGCTCTGGGCCCCCCAGCTCCTCCACATCCCCTCCTGCACAGAGACAACACCAAGGGGTGACAGCCTGGGCACTGTCTCAGGAGCCTGGCTCCACCACAAGGGAAACTATGGAGCTGTTCTGGCTGGGAACAGCATTCCAGGGGCAGCTGTTCAGTGGTGAAAAGAAGTATTTTATTTTTTTAAATCGTTGAGAAACCTAAATCTTCATTGAATTAGGAACATGTAGRTCTTACTTAAGAGTCCCAAAGGCAGGAAGCCCCAGAAGGTCCCTGACCACCGAGAGGGACCCACTGCAGACATAGCTGGGGCTGCTCTGTGACAGGCTCCGAGAGGCGGGAGATGCTGTGTGCATGTTAAAACCTGCTCACATCACCCTGTTTCACTTCAGTCTTAAAATACAGAGTGTGGAGAGAGAACCAAATTCCTGAAACTGGACGAAAACTCCTTYGAAATGTGCTTGGTACCAGAGCAGATGGAATCTGTCTGCTCCGGGAGGGGCCTCTGCAGGCACATTCCCTATATTTGCTTTTACATCACTAGCTATTTTAGACTTGCAGCGCCACTTCCCCATGAGCAGCCAGTAAAAATATCCTGCGGAAAGCACTGGTATTCCTACCTCTGCACTTGGAGCTCCTCTGGAGTGCAAAGCACCAGCAGCTCTTGGTGGAAGCAGCATCTCCCACAGCCAGGGACAAGCCCGCGGTGCTGAGGACACGCGTGGCAGCCCGCGGACGCTGCCCAGCCGAGCCGAGCGCTGCGCCAGCCCCAGGGGACACCCCCGGGGGCGCGGGGCTCCAGCCGAGCGAGCGCACGAACCGCGAGAGTGTCCTGCGGGAGGGGCGGCTCTGGGACACGGGGCCGGCTGGCTCCGGCCGCCGCAGCACGCGGTCCTTAGCACGGGCCGGCACGGAAGCGGCGCCGGACGGGCTGAGGGTCAGGGGCACGGCTGGGCAGGCTCAGCCCAGCAGCCGCAGCCAGCCACGTGCCCGTCTCCTGCAGCGGGAATCGGCAGGCCCTCAGCACCTGCAGCTGCCCTCCGTGGCATTTGAATGACACAGCTTTTCATTTCCAGGCTGAGTAGCTACGTTTTTAAATATGGAATATTAGGGGTTTATGACAAAATCAAACAACACTTGCTGGAGAATTGATTCTGCCTCTTGTTTCCCTCCTAGCTGCTGCCACGGTATTGCTCCTCGGCGAGCGATATATAAGCCCTGCAGCAGCACAGGGCTGGTTTTCAGGACACTCTTATGGCTGGCTTTTCAGCATGAGGAATAGCAGCCCAGCTGCAGACGGGAGGATAAAAAGCCCCTCTAAAATTCCTCCAGCAGATCCATACTCCATTTCTGGTGGTGCAAAAACAAGTGCACAATTGATTGGCTCTTAAGCCCAAATTTGTGAGTTGCAGAAAGTTGCTGGCTCCAAAGTCACTAAAATTCCCAGCATGTCCCAGAGGAGCTGTTAGTTCTCGAGTWGCTGAAATCATTGAGCTGACCCCCTCTCCTGCCCCCCCACCAGCCTGGAAATCACCTGACCCTCACAGAGCTCATACAATCCAGCTGCTAAGAATGGGTCTTGCTCCACATGTGACAGCTCCTGTTTCRTTATGCAGGATGAGATGAAGAATCCCAATCTTCCCCTTAGTTATTCCTTCCCTACTTTCTTCCTGATTGCTCAATACAAAAGCTTCGAGCCATCTTTAAACCAAATTGCTTCACAAATGACAAATAACAAGAAAATAGGCTTCATAACCAGGAATAATGAAAGAAATCATTCACTTTGATATCAGGAGCTGGTCGGTGCTAAAGGAGCCCTTCAGCCTGAATAGCAGAAAAGCACATTGCAATTTTCATGTACTTACTAGGATAAAACATGTGACTCCATGGATGATGCAGCTGTCATCTCGCACTGGTCTTCACACTTTGATGCTGAATTGCACAGGTTATCTTGACACTTGCTGATAAATTTTAAATCACCTCTTTTGCTGTATGCGAGAAGGGGCAAGGAGAGCACATCTGAATACAAATGTTAATGATATTTTTTAGACCTTGCCAGAGAGTGGGAATAGTGGTGGGGATGGTGTTCAGTGCTCTGACCCTCCTGCCACATCAGGGCTCCAGAGCACAGCTGCCAGCCCCTGCTCTGCCTGGGAGGGGGCCCTGCTGCCCTTCCCAYCCCCCAGCTCCTCACCTACACACTTCTGACCAATAAAATACTCTTGGTGCAATTAAGCAAATTCCTGAGCAAAACTGACTAMTTTTCCAAAGCTTTTATCTTGGCASCTACAATAATGGCTATAAGAAGATAATGGCTACAAATATGTGTGCCCACACTAACTGGCAATTAGAAAATCATAATTTTGATTCCATCTTGGTTTTGTCCATGGAAAGCTCTGCTGAGAGTTAGATTAGCTTGATATGGAAAACTTTCTATTCAAAATAAGTATAAAAAGTGTGGACACTCAGAAAAACACCAGAAGCAGCCCCTGCCGAGCTGCCTGGTCAGATGTGCCGCAGTGGAAGGAGGCTGGTGCTGCTGCTGTTCAGCGTGGGGTTGGGAATGTGGGGCACAGAGCTGGCACCCAGCTGCAGGGTTCACAGCAACCCTGGGGAGCACCCAGCTTTCCACAGCCCTTTCCCCATTCTGATCTGACTGGAGCAGCCACAGCATCAGGGCCTTTTTTCCACCTCGACAATGCCTTTGCCCTTCTCCCCTTTCTTCCCCAACTAAGACAGAACACTCAGGGTTCAGAGAGGAGTTTGCCCCAAGGATGTTCAAGCATTATGAAAATCTCCAGTGCAAACAGATTAATTAATCTAATCGGACGCATCTCTCTAGAGGAATTGGATTAGTCTTTTTGGATAAGGATGGCATTAAGCTGATAAGTAACACATGCAATGAGATGTTGATTTATTGCAAAGGGAGGATTTGAAAATTCTCACAGGTTCCTGACCTCATCCTGGGGCTCCAGGTTCCTCCTGAGCAAATAAAACAGCCACATGCTCCGAAGGTCCCTTTGACACTGCAGAAGCCCCTGGGCCCTGCATGGCCAGGGAGTCACTTCTGCCCTGGCACCTGCTGGCAACCCCTGGCACGCAGCACTGGCCTGGTCACCTCCATCCCCATTCKGCTGGGAAACAGCCCTTTGGGATGTGCAGCCAGCACATTCAGCTTGGGGTAAGCAGGGGCTGAGTGAGCWCTGGGCACACTCCTACCCTGCAGGCTCTGCTGGGGTGGGGATACCCCTGGGGAGGCCCAGGGGGTGCTTGGAGGGGGMTGCAAAACATTTAACTACTCCACGACATCAAATGCTCTTTCTTCCCAGTTGCAGCTCTGTTCCATGGGGGCAAGGGCTGGTGAAGCCAGGACAGCCAAGGTTTGATTTTTTAAAGTCTTTTGCCAGAACATGAGCATATTMAGAGGAAGATTTTATCTGAAGATAGAGAATTCTGCTCTTTGCCTAGCTCACACTTGAAGTGCCAGAACAGACTTCTCTGCTCTCATCTTGTGTGAATACAAAGCACCATCTGTTTCCTCTTGTCCCACCAGTCTTGGCATGCAAAGAGTTAGCAGGTGCTGCTCTGTCTGTCTTCACCGAGATGGAAAAGTCYCCAAGACAATCAGGACAGCACATCCTTTACAGTCTGTCCATTTAATGACTGTCCACAAGACACCAGACATCCATCCGCATTTGTCAGGTGTCAGTGGTAGCTCTGCCCATATCCGGCATGCTTAAAAGCACAAGTGCAGCTCTGTGTGCCAGGGATCCAGTGCCATTCCAGCGGCTCCCCTCTGTGGCAGCTGATGGCACCAGGACTTGCTCAGGCAGTTTGGGGATGGATGAGAATGTTTCCAAGGTCCTTGTTTCCCAGGCAGGGGACAGCATGGGTGCACTGTGGCAGAAGGAGCTGGCTTCACAGCGTACCTGGGCACAGCATGGTCCTGGCTGTTACAGGGAGGAGCAGTGCACCCATGGAGAGGCATCTGGTGACCGGTGTAGGAAAGGCACCAGGCCAGAAGGTCAGCTTGGCACGTAGGGCAYGAAGTGGGCAAGAGCCCATCAGCAGGGCCAGGTGCCCAAGCCTAGTGCCAGCTTTCATTAGGTGCTCAGAAAGCTGTGCCACAATGGCTTTGTCACAGCTGTTTTCCCCGCCTACGGATTTCCCTACAAAACTGTTGTTTTGCTTGCTGCAGTTTCCTCAACATCACCTCAGGAACCCGAGTGTCTCTGTGCAGCCACTCGTCCTTTGCTTGGCTCTGTGCTGCCAGCACAGCAAAAACACAGGGGAACTGCAGAGAGCAGCAGCTGCTTGGGGCCATGCTGTCGGTCACGGTTACAGGTGCTTAACAGGGTGGAAGGAAGAGGCAGGYGCTGCTTTCAGAGTCCCATCGCTAGCGAGGAGGGCAGGTGAGTGCTGATCCCCCTGCCCTGCTCCCTGCCRTGCTGGGGGCTGCAGCTCTCGGGTCAGAGCACAGCCCTGGCTCCCCACGGGCTCCTTGGCACCCACTCCCCTTCTGCCTTCTCCAGACACCTGAACAAAGCCAGGCACTGGGGAGGGCTGGATGGACACATCTCTTCCTCCTGATCCAGGTCTGGCCTTGTTTGTGCCYACTCGAGGATTTTCCACACAGAGGCAGCCTGGCTATCCCACAGGGAATGCAGCAAACCCTCCTCTTCCAAGCCCCCRAGTTCCCTCCACTGCCATTCCCAGGGTGACTGTGCAGTCTGACACAAGTCTGAGGAGCCTTCAGCACCATTAAGAGCAGAGTGGATCCCCAAAATCACTGCACTGCCGACCTGTGTGTGGCAGATGTGGGCTGCCTGCACACCACTGGAGTTTGCAGGTTAATTCAGCTGGGAAAGCTCCTCATGAGCTGGCAGCAAACACAGCTGCTCACCACCGCCCACCTCACCCACAGTGCCCTCTCCTGCCTCAGAAAAACAGGATAAAAAGTTCACAGAGTGAATTTCTCAGCTGGAAAAAATGCAGAAACAAACACAACTTACTTGAACTCTCACAGCAGGTGCAGTGCTGCCTGCTGCTCGGGAATCAAGCAGGCAAGTGCCTGATCCTAAACACAGGCAGCTGCTCCCTAGCAGCCAACAGGGGTTGGCTGGAGAGGGGGAGCTGCCTCTGGCCCAGGACCAGCCTTTGCTTCTCCCCCTTGAGCACCAGACAGGGCAGGAGCCTCCCACAGCCCCATCAGACAGAAAGTTCAGTCAGCCCTGGAGGCAGTCAGGCCCTCAGACAGAAGCATTGMCCAGGCAAAGCCTCCTGAGCAAGCAGATGCAGCTGCAGTGCTCCTGCTGCTGCTCAGAACAGCCATGGTGTGAACTGAAACCCAGCTGAGCTGGGCTCAGCTGCACAGCAGCTCCCGCCCATTGTTTGGCACTGCTGCCACCCTGCCTGAGGCTTCTACAGCACCTTCCCTTGGCAGTAAAGTGACACACAAAATTAAAGAGCCCAGAACAGAGAGTTGCCTTTCTTTGTGTTCTTTCGGGCAGAAGAGGTAAAAGAAGAAGCTGCTGCACCCCAGCCTTGCTGCACAGGAGTACATTGTGCCCATGTACCAGGCGGCGTGACAGGCAGCTGGACTGCACCGTGCGCAATCACGCCGGCAGCACCRCCAGCCGAGGGAATGGCTCCAGTTCCCACCCAGCAAGTGTGTCAAGGAAGTTTCTGCTCGTACGGGACTATGCAGCCTGTCGCTCTCCTCGGGGACAGGCAGCTCCTGGCCGCTGGGGAGAGGCTGTGACCCTGCCWCGGCTGGACCAGGCTCCCCCAGGCCAGCCAGCCTCCAGCCGGAGGCCGTTTGGCAGGACAGCACAGGGGTCAGCACAGGACCACAGGGTACAGAGCCACAGCAATGGGCAGCACCTCTGGGGTCTCTGAGGCCCACCTKGGCCCAGAATGGCTCAGAAGCTGCCTGTGCAGCAGATGGGGGCAGGAGGCAGCACCTGTCCGCACCTGGCCTCAGCTGGTGCCAGCACGTGTTTGCACGTTCAGTCTCTTATCACAAGTAACAAGCAATAGGATCAGAAACAGCAGCCTGAGGTTTTGCCGGAATGGGATTTAGATGGGATATTTTGGGGAATTCCTTCCAAGGCGGATCAGGGCCGTTCCCTGAGACAGGAGTGGCTCAGCCCGGGCAGAGAGCGCCCTCTGCTGAGGCACYGCGGGACGGCACCGCCGGCGCCAGGGGCTCCGGCCCGTGACCACCGCARCTGCCCCGCGGCCATCCCCGCTGTCATCCTCCTTATCCGCGTCGCTATCCCCGTCGCTATCCCGTTGTTGTCCCCGTCAGTCTCCCYGTTGTTGTCCCAGTTGTTGTCCCCGCCGCGGTCCCCGCTCCCGCCGCCCCTGCGCCCCGCGCCCGCCAGGGGTCGCTGCCGGCCGCGGAGCCGTGAGGCGGCTGAGGGGCAGCGCCGCCTCCCCGGCACAAAATGGCGCCTGAGGGGCGGGGCAGGGCTGGGCAGGGCGGGGAGGTTTCTGGGGGCGCTTCGATTTCAGTTTGATTCATACATTACTCTGTTAGTTTGTGTGTAATTRACAAGATTGAGAGCAGAGGTTGGAGGAGCTGCATGGGCTTGTCCCTGGTGTTTAACGGAGAGGCAGGACGGTCGGACACATCCCCAGTAGCGACTGATCCCGAGGAGCAATGGCAGCTGCTGCCGGACTGCAGCTGACTCTGGCTTCARCTTCTCCAGAGCTCCTACACAGCCAGGGGGAATCTTAAAACACATCCCTGGAGGTTTACACACGGTCACCCCAGTGCGATCCGAGTCTCAGAATCCCAGAACCATTTAGTTTGGAAAAGACCTCCAAGACTGTTGAGTCCAACCCTTGGCTGACCATCACTTTGTCCATCAAACCACAGCCCTGAGTTCCACATCCAGTTGTTTCCTGGACCCTCCAGGGATGGAAACTCCATCCCCTCCCTGGGCAGCCCCTTCAGTGCCTGACACCTTTTCTATGAAGTTCTCCCTGATATCTCGCCAGACCCTCCCCTGGCACTGTTAGAGGCCATTTCCATCATCCTGTCCCTGGTTCCCTGGGAGCAGAGCCTGACGTGCTAGAGGTTGCTACAGCCTCCTGCCAGGAGCTGTAGAGAGCTCCCAGCCTGTCTCTGAGCTGCGTGCTGGGGCTCCCGTCCATCCCAGGCGCTGACCCTGAGCCCTGGCAGGTGCCTGGCAGCGGGCTTGCCTCCCTGCAGGACCTGCACTGGCCCYGGCCCCGCTTGCCTCACTCTCCCATGGCTTAACCCCAGGCTGCCACTGAGGAGAGTGGGTGAAACTACAAAAACAAGTGGTTTTCCTCCTGCATTTCTCTCTTTTGCTAAAGGCCCCAGCACAGTTATCTCAGTGGCATTGTTTAGCCAATTACTAATTTACTAGGAGTTTAGTTTAATGCATTAATAAATGTTGTCATTTTCATGACAAATTATCATAATAACACATTTTAATGAGCTGCAAGAGTTGGGAGAATAGTGGGAAATAAATATATTTTAGTATTATTCACTACGTTTGTACCTAATTATATTTGCRGAATAATTACAGTGGCACTGTTCCCCACACTGAGTTTGTGTTGGCAGCGCGGGGGTGATAAATCCCTGGCAGCCATGGCAATCCCCTGCCATGGCAATCCCAGCCCTCCATCACGGCAGGGCAGCCCCAGGTGACACTGTCCGGCCGGGCCCGCTGCCAGCTGCTGATTTACCTGCTGATTCCTCTGCTCAGGGGAACTTGTCAGGGAGATGGATCGGTGCAAGGACCCTCTGTGCCGGGCATGAATCACACTTTAATCACAGCCTCCCTGGGCTGAAGAGCGCGGAGCCACGGCCGCACCAGGCGAGGAGCCCGGGTGATCTCAGTGCTGCAGTGCTGGGCTGGAGGGACCCCTGCATCCCGCCACGGTCCYTTGGCAGCCCCCGAGCAGCCCCCTGCATGCCAGGGCTCCTCACGGAGGAGGGGATGGTGGGACGGGCTGGCAGGGCCAGCTGTGCAGCAGCTCTGGCAGTGCCTGGCCCACAGGACCTGCTGCCCGCCAAGGGATGGGCAATGGGCTCCCTTCTGAAGGGTGTAGAGCAGAGACTGCCAAACGCTGGGGCTGGCCAGTCTGAGAGCTGCTGCTGCTGCTGCTGCTGCTGCTGCTGCTGCTGCTAATGAGGGTTGTGTCACCCCGTGGTGTCAGCCATCAGCCTGTGGGTGCTGGGGGCTGGCACAGGCTGGAGCAGGGCAGGGACAGGGTGGAACAGACCAGCTGGGCTGTGTGTAGGGCACTGGCAGGGAGAACCCAGGAGCACTGGTGCACTGACAGAGCTTCCAGAGATGCGGGAGGACAGGAGAACAGCAGGACAGGCAGCAGGACTGTATGTGAGGGCAGCCCTGCACATACTCTCATAAAGGTCAGCACTTGGGCTGGTGGTGGCACCGCTCCATCCTGCCACTTTGTGTGGGCTCTGAAGGGTCCTGGGCAGCAGCAACGAGCCACAATTATGCAAGACCTTTTGATCATAACAGATTTATTCAAAACTCATGCATAAATATTAATGTCCCTGAAGATTTTGAACAACTATTTGGCATAAGCAGAGCAAATATTTAAATCAAACCTGACTGCTGTGCATTGCAAACAGAAGGGCAGCTCTGCACACGATGGCACCTCTGGCAGAGCCTGTCTGTGCACTGGCATTTCTGGGAGCCCCAGGGGCTGCTGTGGCRTGCACAGCACGTGAGCCTGCCCCCACAGCTGCCCTCCTGTGCCCTGCTGTCAGGGGCAGCCGTGTGGGTGGCACCTGGGCGGAGGGGAGTCCCTCTGCCCGGCCTGGACCTGGGGCAGCCCCCAGCCTGTGATCAGCCTCCCACAGCTGGCAGCACAGCCCAGCAGCCACTGGTGCTCAGGGGGTCAGCAGGGACTGGCCACAAGCCCCTTTGCCCCATTTTGTCCCACTCTGAGGGCAGCACGAGTGCCTGGTGGTCCTGCAGTAATGAACACAGATGTGTGTACTGTCATCAGGCAGCGTGAAAGGTTATGAAATTRTACTCAGCTCCTCTTACCACTGATGAAGCATGTCCACTTTAGGCAAATTACCATTTTCTCGTTTAACAGGATTTCAGCTGCTCTCCAGGGAGCTGCCCAGGGGCCCGTGTGGGGCTGTCCCTGCACCACTGCCAGCGGGAGCTCCTGCCCCACGGGTCTTGGTGCCACCCTCAGGCTGAYCTAAGCCCTCCCTGCTCCTCCTCTATTCCTGCTCACAGGGCAGGTCTGCAGACCCAGGTGCAAGGACAGTGTTCATCACCTGTGCTCCGCCCGCATGGATGGGGGAGGCTCCAGGCTGTGGAAAATGCAGGGCAGTGCAGCTCRCTCCCTGATCAGGCTGCTCCCATGACCTGGCCCATGTGCATTGGCTGTTCAAGGCCGTAATTCCAGGACACTGCTGGTGAYGGGTCAGTGTCAGAGACCAGAGACCCGCTGTCTCTGGCAGCTGCAGCGTGAAGCAGGGATAACAGAAGTCACCTGTTCAGCCCTGATGAAGGGACCTTTTGGACTTTGCCATGTGGTGCTGCACCCCATGGCTTCTGGCTGAGAGGGGCCACGCTCCCTCCTGGCCAGGGGTGTGCAGAGGAGCAGGAGTCATTTGGGAGATCACTTGGAAGGAACAGCTTCTGCTTTGAAGTACATTAGGGTTCTCCACTTTGAACACTTGGGGTTCTCCACTTTGAACACTTCTGCTTTGAAGTACGTTGGGGTTCTCCACTTTGAACACTTCTGCTTTGAAGTACGTTGGGGTTCTCCACTTTGAACACTTCTGCTTTGAAGTACATTGGGGTTCTCTACTTTGACCCCTCAGGGTTTGTCTCTCCCCCTCAGCTGGCCGAGGTGGGTCAGGCTGTAGTGCAGCCCTCTGGGGTGGCTTTGGGCAGCTGGCAGCCAGGGCTGCCTCTCGAGGGAGGCTGGAGGGGCARCTGAGCCCAGCACACAGGGCAGGACCTGGCACTGCCTCTGCCCCTCCCCAGGCACCACCCTGCTCCCTCCTGCCCTCCTGGTTCTCCGCTGGCATCAGCAATGCAGGAGCAGCAAATACCTTGGCCGTGCTTGGAGCTTATGCAGAACTGGAACAAGATAAAAATGCCCTGAGAGGTGCTTGAAGTATGTGATTTCACAGAATGGTAGAATTCCTTGTGAGGTTTAGAGAACAGCCCTAATTCTGTCCCTTTGAACAACAAACATCCTCTTGTATGGGGGAAACTGGCAAATTGCAGCAATTTTCTGTGAAGTGGGCTGTTTTGAGGCTACAGATGTTGGCACCAGTCTGTCTAAAATAAAAATAATTGCAGACCATTACAATAAAGTAATCTTTTCAGATGAGAAACAATTATGTTTTTCAAAGCAAGCACACGTCTTTACACCTCGTAATTATCAATTACAGAGATACCTGCTCTGTTATCTCAACAGCATCTCCAGTTGGCTTCTCAGGGCTAATTGCAGGGGATTTAATTCAGAACTCAAACACTAATGATTTTGACCTTTATGCCTATTCCTGAGGTGTGATAGCACTTTAAAGGCTGTGCAAAACTGATCTGCCTGTGGTTTGCGTTGCACTTGCCCACCTTTTAGCATGGAGAACCTCTCTTTGCCCTGTCTGGCCTTCCTGATATCGCTGGCCTCTGCGGGGGCTGGACAGGAGGGGACAGGCCCTGGCCACAGTCACAGCTCCAGCCCCCCAGGAATGCTCCTGCCGGGCTCCGGAGCAGTGTCAGGCAGGCAGAGCCCAGCAAGGAGCAAATTCAGGCACGGAGTAACTGCAAAGCAGCCAAATGTCAGGGATAAGTGTGCCAGAAGTCCCAGCGGTGGACAGGCCTCCATCACGCTCCTAACAGTGTCATCAGCATTCCATGTTTTCTGTAGAAATGAGCTTGGAAGGTCTAGTCTCCAATGCAAATTGTCCCTTTTGCTTGCAGAAGGTGGGAACCTGATCTCACAGGGCCTTTGGGGCTGGCACAGGCCCCCTCTCCTGCTCTGTGTTACATTTCTGAGTTTTAATATTTAATTGRTGTTTTTTTGCTATTTTGGTCTCCTGGCACTTTGCCGCAGTTGAGAGCTGGAGGTCACCAGTGGGGGGAGGCTGTGTATGAGTTCTTCAGGTTTTGATGATTTATTTGTTATGGATGCGTCACCAGGCCTTTCCCAGAACTCTTGGCTTCTTCCCTTACCTGTTATTTATAGGCTTGTCTTCYCCTCCCCTCCCCAGTACCCTGGGCTTTGGCAGGCTCACTGATGGAACCCACCTCAGGGGGCTGGGACCCCCCAAACCTCCCAAACAGATGCTGAGGTGAGGAGAGGGCAGAGCCAGGGGGAGATGGAGGTAGGGAATGCGGGGGAAGACCTGGGAGCAAGAGTGATGGAGCCCTTTGAGAACCTCACCCCCAGCCACAGCTTCGTGCCCAGGGGGACGCAGCCCTGCAGCTGGAGGCACCCTGGTCTCAGCGAGCCCTGGGTGCTGGCATGGTGCTGTGGCCGGGGCGGAGCGGGGACCATGGTGTGGCTCAGCAGGGCCCTGGGGGCGATGGGGGCCACGGGCACTGGCTCACCTCACTCCCTCCTCAGCTCCACTCCGCTCGGGGCTGAGTTCCTTGCGCCAGCTGGCATTGTGCCTCTGTTGTCTAGGCAAAGGTTTCCATGACACTAAATAAAGTGAAATATGGTTTTGCACAGCTGGATTCTGTCTTAGATGCAGGTTAGGGACAAGAAATGCACATCCAGCAGAGAGCTGTGGGTAGCAAATTATAAGGGCTGTGATCCGTGATGGCAACGAGCAGAAAAATACCAATTTTTAGGAGTTATTCAGCTGACTCCCAACCAGATGTTTACTTCCAAAGCTGTGTCTTGTTTGTTGGTCTTGCATAATCAGCTCATGGSACGAGGACGGAAGGTGCTCAAGCTGTGCCATAGAATAAATGAGTAGCTGGAGGGGATGTTTATCTGGGCCTGGGCTCCCACACAGGGATCAGCTGGCAGCCTYGGCCATGTGCTGAGCCACCAGCCCAGTTCGGTACCAGTGGCACCTGCAGAACTTGCTGCTGGGCAGGTGCAGCTCCCCACAGAGGGCTTCAACTGCAGCTGGTGCAAGGGTTTATTTAAATACCTTTGAGATGCAGCATTTGATGGGATCACATCTGTGAGGAGAGAAGCTTTACATGTCTTATTTTAGGAAATTTAATGCAATGTTATGGGATGTCAAGTATACTATATTAATTGGTGTTAATTGGGAAGTTGTCTGAGTTCTGGAGACTCAATTAGAAGGAATTAAAATCCATTCTCATTTATTCCTGCATACAAAATACATACTGCCTTTCCACTCCTCTCTTCCCATGAGAAGCCAACAGCCTGTCCAAGCCCAGGGTGCACCCCACTTTCTGGGGAGAAATAGGTGAGAAATGCCAGACTGGGAAGGGAAATCAGAATAAAGATGCATTACAGCCTGAGGGAGGTAGCTGGAAAGGAGCCTTCTGTGGTCACAACTCAACCAGTTTGCAGCAGATCAGGAATTAGGAGCAGCTCCAGGTGCCTGCCAGGCAGGGATGGGCTCAGCCAGAGGTGAGGGGAGGAAGAGAAGACCATGCAGGATACCTGGCAGGGGACAGGCAGGGCTGTGACCGTGGGGAGGGAGGAACAGGAGGTTTGGCTGYCTGGGAGCAGGTGGATTGCAGGTGAGCAGGGCCCTTAACCCCCCCCTTCCCACATACCCTGTAGACAAACACCCAGAGCTTGCAGAATGATAATGGAAATGTAAATAAATAAATATATCCTGGGAGGAGGCAAGGAGTGGGAATGCCTGGCCAAGAGACTGCTGCCCCTGCCCGCCCAGCACTCACAGTGCCTCTACAAATTAGCCAGGAAATCAGGACATGATGGGAGCTCTGAAATAGGCAGTTTAGGGAGAGTTTGTAAAGTGTTTAAAAGGCAGAAGCAACACAAAGCCTCGATTTTAATTATTGCCGTTTTAATCAGTGGAATAGTTTATTATGCCCTGAATAGTGAAGTAATTGGAAATGAGAACAGAGTTTGCTTGTGGTGTAAATGACAAAGTCAGGAGAGGAGCAGCCCAGCTCAAAGAGGCTCTGGGCTCTGGGGAGGGAAGGGGGTGCAGGAGAGGGGAGAAGGCTGGGGGTGCAATGGGAACAGTGCACTGGTGCTGGCCAGCTGTTGGGGCGGCAGGTGGGCATTGGGCCCCCACCCCCTTTTCAGGGAGGTCTSCCAGCTCTGCCACTTGGCGTGGGCAGCTCTGCCTGCCGCTGTCCCTGGGGGTGGTGGCATGTGGGCCTCTCCCGTGGGTGGGGGTGCTGGCAGGGCTGCAGGACCCCGCACCCATTCCTCACTGCAGGACCTGCGCGATGGGCTCGATGCACTGCAGACCCTGTTATTCCGTGGGTGCCCTGGGTGGGCACTGGCTGCACCAGGGTGGGTCACATTCCCCCAGGACTGATGGGTCGCGTGCCCCGGGGCAGGCAGGTCACATCCCCTCTGGGACAGGTGGATTGCATCCCCCTGGAGCAGGTGGGTCACATCCCTCTGGGGTAGAACTGCTGCCTTTCCCAGGCGGTGCTGAGCCCTGCCCCAGGGTCCCAGCGGGGAGGGGACAGCCAGGGGCTGGGAGTGTCTGTGCCCAGAGCCAGGCTGCAGGCAGGGGCTGACAGGGTGAGCTCYGGCTGCCGCAGGGGAGAGCAGCCTGCTGCGATGAGTAATATGGAAGGCGTTTGATAGCAAGGAAGGGATATTCCTGCTCTCAGTCATGTTTAGGTAATTGGAAGTAAATAACTCCTTTCATCCTAAAACCRGATGACTTCATACACGAGGTAAATGGAAGAAACAAAATCCCGATTTTCGTTCGTGTTCCACGCACGTAGTAAAAATGAACCTTCGTCTGCAGCAATTCTGAGCTAATGAAAAACGAATGAGGTTTTAAATCAAGCCCAAACGCAGAGCTCTGCTGCCAGAGCCACGCGGGGCTGCTGTAGGACAGCCTCCATTTCCAAGGCTTCTCACAGAATCCTGAATAATTTTATTAGATTTTGAGCAAGGCTATTGCCAAAACATTCATTATTGCACCCAACAAACAGCAGGAGACCGGGAGACACAGGGGTGTCTGTAGGGCTGATGCCATAGGCAAATCCTGGCTTTCTCTTCTCTTCCTGAAGTTCCAGAGGGCTGAGGTTTATTTAGTGGTGTCTGTACATCACTCAGATGATGCAGAGTGACCGGCCCTGCCTGATCACTTCTTCTGGAAGGGTCTCTCCTGCACAGCCTTAAATCATGTCTGAACACGTTATAATTCTCCCATGTGCCTGGTGACTTCTGTGTATTTGATCAGTTCAGATTCCATAAAAATGTAAATAATCAAAGCCCTTCTGCTGTTATTTATAATGCCTCACTCTGGGCTGTAATTTATGAATTAATTTCAGCTGCAAGTTTCTGGAGGGAGGGGAAAAAAAGATGAATAATCGGATGTGTGGCTGCCAGTAAAAGCCATGACTGCCGGTGTCTCCTCCAGCGTACATCCCCCAAACCCTGCAGACCTGACTGTGGTCCCTGGGGAAGCAGGGGCCGGTCCCTGCCCTGGCRTCTGCCGTTGGGGTGGCCGCAGTGGGTCCCACGGGTGCTGGGAGGGTCCAGGGCAAGCTGCTGCTGGCTGGGACGCTGCCCTCAGCCCCAGCTGTCTCCAGGCGCTGTCCCWGCCGTGGGTGCTCCTGGGCTGGGAGCCCGAGGGAGCCAGCAGGACCCTCCAGGCATCAGCACAGAACAGAACAGTGTGGGGCTGTGGCAGAGAGCCCACTCCTTGGCACTGGCACCTGGTGTGTCACACAACCTGCCAGCTCTTTGCTCSACACTTGTGGTGGTCTTTAGAGCCAGTGGTCCCCCCGGCAGAGGCTGGCAGAGGCGGCTGTGGTGGGACCTGGCCCCTGTGAGCAGGGAGGGCCACAAGCCCCAGGAACCAGCACAGGTGTGCCCACTGCAGCTGGCAGGGAGCTGCAGGCTGGCCTGGCCACGCCAGCCATGCCCCACAGCCCACTACTGCCTCTTGTTAAACGTCCTATCTGATCCAGACACAGCATTATATGCATTTCTCTTTGAATAAGCTCTGCTTGACACAGTCTGTGATTGCTTTTTTAAAACCATGTGGGGAGGATCAGTTCTTTCATCCACTGATAAGGTATCAGGTGACAGAGGGATCAGCATCCACCACATAAATCTGCAACTAATCCTTTGGAATCAATATTTTTCATTAAGAACCTGTGAGAGTTGGGCCATTATAGGGAAAAATCTGTTTAGGTTGACACCTTGATGAAGTTATTCAGTTCAGGGGCTTAAGTCATTGGAAGGTAATAAAGAGCAAAGAGCACAGAAAGATCGAGGTGCCGGTTATGAGAGTTCACAACGGGAATAGGGGCTTTATTGCAGAGAGAAATTATCATACTGATTTATKGTGGAATTATGGGAACTTTAAAAGGCTGGCAGCCCTGCCCGGATGTCACTGCTGGCTGGGGACGCTGCACGAGTGCTCTYTCTTGTGCCGGGGACTTGCCCCTCCCGTGCTGTGCCGTGGGATCGCTCTGCCCTCCCACAGCACTGTGTGCCGGCCAAGAGAGCGTCTGTGATCCCAAACCACTGCTGCCAGTGTGGGCGWTGCTGGGGCTGAGGAGCTGGTGCTCCATGGCTGGGGCACAGGCACTCCTGGGCACTCAGGAGCTCTGGGTGGTCCCCAGGGCCACCGGTGTCACCTTCCCACACCGCTCCCTCCATGAAGCACTTCCAGCCAGCAGCACTGTCTGCTGGGGCTCCCAGATGGATTTACTCCCAGCCAGCTCCCTTCCTGACCCCATGACTGCAGGAGGGACGTGGGGGCACAGRGAGCTGCAGGGTCATGGGGAGCCATGGAGCTGGGGCCCTGTSAGGAGCAGCAAGGGGCTCAGCAGGAGAGCAAAGGTTTAATCCCTAAAGAAACTGTAAGAGAAGGAGTGTTCACAAACTCGTATACACTGGGGCTGCTTTGGATGTGCAGGGTGCTGCTGGATCCTCCGTGCAGAGCGAGCAGGGCACTGCACCTGCTGCCACTCTGCAAACCCAGCTTTAATAACCAAAGAAGTCAGACTTATCCGGAAGTTTCCTTTATAGGTTAACCAAGGTTAATTGTGWGAGCTGCAAATGAAAATATCTTGCTCATAAATCCCCAAACCTCATTAAAGAGGATTAAATGATATGACTATTTTGTAAATCCTAAAATTTCACACAAACCTCTCATAAACAAACACGAGGCCCCTGACATGCTCAGTCTCTGCTGGTGCAGGTGCTTTTTCCAGGAGCAAGGAGAAAACAAGCAGCCCCATTTGTGCAGCCACGGGGGTGGTGCTGCTGGCAGCATAGGGGGCCTGTGGCTGCATGGCCAGTGCTGCATGGCCAGGGTGCACATCCTGCACCCAGCCAGTGCCCGCAGCACGGGGCAGGGGTGAGAGCACAGCCAGACAGCCCTGCCGGGCCAGAGCTGTGCCCGCTCCCAGCGCTGGGCATCCTGCGCCACCCGAGCCAGCAAACAGAGACACATCATAATCCCTTGGATCTGGGTAATGCCAGGGAAATTCTGCAATAACCACCTTGGCTCTGAGCCATCACTGATGGTTTTTTCTTCCAGAAAGGTTTTGTTGTGCAGCTCCTACAGCAATAATTTGTTTCTATCCTCACTGACTATCCCCAGCCAGCACTAAATGCAGCGGGGAGGGGCAGGTACAGAGAACAGAACCAGAGAGCAGCAGCCAAAGGGGAGGGCAGCACCCGAGGCAGGCTGCGTGGGCAGGCACTGCCAGCTGCGGTCGTGCTGCTCCCAGGAGGAATGGGGTCCACTCAAGGGGGGCTCTGGCCAGCATCGTCACGGCCCTGCAGGGATGCTGCTCCTCTGCCACGCAGAAAGGGCATAAACCACCCAAATCTCAATGAGCAATTAAAAGCTAATCAAAGGCAAATCTGTCAGATAAGGGTTGCTGTGTGTGTTTTTACTTGGCTTTGCATCTATTTGTGGAACAAAACACATTGTCAGTGAGATTTGTAGCACTGAGATTTTCATTGTGGTTCCTGGATCTAATTCAGCTCTGTATCGATGGGTTGGGAAGGATGGGATTCTTCTAACAGCAGCCTTTAGTTTAAATTTAAGCTAACTTCTACGTGCTCTGTAAATTCCTGCATGTGCCAGGCACATTTCCTTAATTTATGATGATGCTGTGAACTGCTGTCACTCCCTCTGCTCTCTCCCAAAATTCCCTTCCATCTGGCCACTGGAGCAGGGATGTCAGTGACCCCAAGCACAGCTCAGCCCTGGCTGTGGATCTGGATGGGGCACTGTCCCCCCACCCTACTGCCGTGGCTCACAGGGACCTGCATTGCCCTGTACACTGGGGCTCAGTCCAGTGTCTGCTGGGGTTTTAGCTTTGATTGCCTAAATAAAACTCTAAACATTTTTAAAGAAGAAGACCAAAAGGCCTGCATCCAGTGTGATGCAGTGGTGACCYCTTGCCAGGCCTACTGTTATTATGTGCAGTGAAAGGCTTGGCAGTTCTGCCCACTCCCTTGTGCTCCAGTCACCACCAGTAAAAGATCCAACAATCCCAGTTCAGAAGATGTGTATCCGCAGTGTTTTGCTGAGCGAATGCTGCTCTCTGAGATCTGAATAGGAACAGATTGCTCAGAGTATCTTCCACATTCCTGATCTATTGATTAACCCGGGAGTGGGAATCTATGTAGAAACATTCTCCCAGTTCACTCAGTCTACATCACTTCAGCTTCTTAACTAAATCCCTTCCAAATCCTTGCAAAAATCTAAGGGAGAGCTGGTGCCTCTGGGTGGAGGAGCCGCAGCCTTACTCAGCCAGTAAATGGCGTGTGAATGTGAGGGAGCCTATTGTTGCCCAACACGGTCCCATCAATAATAGATTCACAAACCTCCGAGGRAGCTAAAAATTTCTCCTTTAGGTATGAATTATGGATGCAGTTTAGTGTAATGTAGACATATCTCAGAGGTTTTTCCCCGTTTATATGCTAGTAAAAGCCAGCAATTTGCTTGTGTTCCATCTATAGGTTTTGTAAAATAAAGAAATCCTCTCTTCTGCAATAAATTYTGGTATTAATGAAGGTGAAGACAAATCTTTAACATGCATTTTATGCACAGGATGAGTGTGTCCAGGTGGGAGGTGTGCAGGGCCGCCAGTGAGGGTCCGGTGCCAGCAGTGCTGGGCAGCGCCCAGCCCCGTGCTGCGGGCAGTGGGAGCGAAGCTGTGCCCGGGGCCGGGGCAGCCCCAGCCCCGCAGGGACACTCGCCTCCTCCCGGGGCACTGGGCTGACAGGGTCTCTGCCCCAAGTAGGTTTTGGGTGTGGTGGGGCAGGGGAACGGGGTGGCACCAAAGGGTGCTGAGCACAGCCTGCTCCAAGGGATGCTGAGCACAGCCTGCTCCAAGGGGCTGAGCACAGCCTGCTCCAAGGGGTGCTGAGCACAGCCTGCTCCAAGGGGCTGAGCACAGCCTGCTCCAAGGGGTGCTGAGCACAGCCTGCTCCAAGGGGCTGAGCACAGCCTGATCTGAAGGCTGCTAAGCACAGCCTGCTCCAAGGGGCTGAGCACAGCCTGCTCCAAGGGGTGCTGAGCACAGCCTGCTCCAAGGGGCTGAGCACAGCCTGATCTGAAGGGTGCTGAGCACAGCCTGCTCCAAGGGGCTGAGCACAGCCTGCTCCAAGGGGCTGAGCACAGCCTGCTCCAAGGGGTGCTGAGCACAGCCTGCTCCGAGGGGCTGAGCACAGCCTGATCTGAAGGGTGCTGAGCACAGCCTGCTCCAAGGGGCTGAGCACAGCCTGATCTGAAGGGTGCTGAGCACAGCCTGCTCCAAGGGGTGCTGAGCACAGCCTGCTCCAAGGGGCTGAGCACAGCCTGCTCCGAGGGGCTGAGCACAGCCTGCTCCGAGGGGCTGAGCACAGCCTGCTCCGAGGGGCTGAGCACAGCCTGCTCCGAGGGGCTGAGCACAGCCTGCTCCAAGGGGGGCTGAGCACAGCCTGCTCCAAGGGGCTGAGCACAGCCTGCTCCGAGGGGCTGAGCACAGCCTGCTCCGAGGGGCTGAGCACAGCCTGCTCCAAGGGGCTGAGCACAGCCTGCTCCAAGGGGTGCTGAGCACAGCCTGCTCCAAGGGGCTGAGCACAGGCTGCTCCAAGGGGTGCTGAGCACAGCCTGCTCCAAGTTGCTGAGCACAGGCTGCTCCGAGGGGTGCTGAGCACAGCCTGCTCCGAGGGGCTGAGCACAGCCTGCTCCAAGGGGCTGAGCACAGCCTGCTCCGAGGGGCTGAGCACAGCCTGCTCCAAGG
>JACDOX010000313.1:172078-186233 GCA_014549065.1 Cardinalis cardinalis | reverse complement strand
GGCCGAGCGCACCCCGGCCCCGGAGCAGCCGCAGCCCCTCCAGGGCAGCGCCAGCAGCAGCGGATCCGCAGCTCCCGCCTCGTCCCAGCCCTCCAAGCTCCCCCGGCTGCGGCTCGGAGAAGCAGAAATGAGCTGGGAACCACTCAGGTGATGTCACATTTATCTAACAAGTTTCCAAATGAAAACTAGCATTTGGACTTACTGCATTCAGGCTCAAAATTTGATTACATTTTTCTACAGCTGTAAATCTGCTTTCCTTTCTGCAACATTATTATTAAAGCCAGTATTGAATTGGTGGTGTGATACGTAAAATTTCAATCCTGGCTTTGACATTCCAGGAAGTTAAAAACCAATTACAGTGTGTGCTTTGCCTCAGGACAGAATGAATCATTGAACACAGCCACTTCACCGAGAGAAATTAAAGGCTGAAGCAGCAACATGGGGAAGGTATTACGTTAAAAATCAAAGGTCAATTAAAGAAAAACTGAGTCTGTTTTATTTTTACTATTTTGCTTACATTTTCTTTCCTTTCTGATGAACAGGGAGACAAAATAAACCTGCACTTGTATTTATCTGCCAGGTAATAAATCCGGGCAGAAGCTGGTTTCAGGAGCTGAGGGGAAACATTGAGGTGATAAAAACTCCCAATAACCAGCATTAATCTCGCTGTAACGAAGCCAGCACAGCAATAGGGCCGCCCCGCAGCAGAGAAGGGGCACCCAGGGGACAATGTCCAGTCGCGGCCACTCTGAGCCCCCAGGGGCCCCTTTTGGCCCGGCTTGGCTGTGCGGGGACGGGCAGCACCGACTGCWCGAGGTGTGGAAGAGGGTGCAGGGCAGACCCTGGAAGGAAAAGAGCTTCGTGCCCCGCAGCCAGCGCCTTCCTGGGGACCGCGCGCCCCGCCGGGTCACGGGTGGGGCAGCGCTGCGGGTCCCGCGGGCACGACCGGCCCTGCAGTACAAATCACCCGAGAAATCAGGGAAGCAGCTGCCCACCTCCCTCCCTGAGAGCTGCAGAGGTGATGCCACTGCCCGTGAACCATCCAGCACCGGGGGAACCGCCACCAGGTTCCTCCTAACCAGGCTCTGAGMCGTGGCAGGACGGTGCCACCGGCCAGGGACAGGAATCCAGCGCTGTCCCAGGGCAGCGGGAGGGCACTGGGCTGTCTCCAAGCTGCGGCAGGAGGTGCTGACCCCTCCTGCCACACGGCAGATCGCTGGTACTTGCCTTAGTCGGCAGCAGCTTGTCAGCGCAGATGCCTTCAACATGAGCTCTAATAGATGATCCGCACCTTGAAATGCAGTCTATCATCTGCTCGTTACCCTCAATAAATCATTCGCAAAATGTTAAAGCACTTCAAGACTGTCCTGGGGGCTCCGGGAGTTGCTTTGCAGCGCTCACACTCGAGCAGAGGGACCGGGGCAGCAGCCGCGGGTTATTCACAGTCTGGAGCACAGAGCTGCGGGGCGAGCCCCCGGCCCCATTACCACTGCCAAGACACCCTGACCCCAGCTCTGGAAACTCATCAGGGCTGTTGGGAAATGCAGCCGCTCTCCAGGGAGCCGGTTCTGCAAGATTAAAAACGGGAGCGTGCTGCAGAGTGCTCACATCCATGCGGAGTGCGCGCCACAGGAACAGCGAGCTAATGTATTCCCAGACAATTTAGACTCATTCCAATAAAACCACAATTAGACGGCAGCAAATGGCGGGGAGAGCAGCTGTTACAGCACCGGGACGCCCAACACAACACGCCCTGGCGCTGCGTGACACAGACAGGGCAGAGCGACCGTCTGCACGCTGGGAGGCAGGGCTGGCTGGGCTGGGACTGAGGGATGCTCGGGAGCTGGGCTGGGCCTGAGGGATGCTCGGGAGCTGGGCTGGGAGTGAAGGGATGCTCGGGAGCTGGGCTGGGCATGAGGGATTCTCGGGAGCTGGGCTGGGACTGAGGGATGCTCAGGAGCTGGGCTGGGCATGAGGGATGCTCGGGAGCTGGGCTGGGACTGAGGGATGCTCAGGAGCTGGGCTGGGCATGAGGGATGCTCGGGAGCTGGGCTGGGACTGAGGGATGCTCGGGAGCTGGGCTGGGACTGAGGGATGCTCGGGAGCTGGGCTGGGACTGAGGGATGCTCGGGAGTTCCTGCCGGGGCTGGGACTGGGCTGGGAGTGCCAGGTGCCTCCTAATCCCAGGGTCCTGCTCCCCAAAGACCCCACGCCCCCAAAGCTGCAGGAATGCCCCAGCAGGATGAAGGCCCACAGGTCTGGGAATTCACAACCAGCCTCAAACCGCAAAGCCACCGGCATCCACCACCAGGGGAGAGTCCCAAGGGGCTGGGGGAGCTGAGCAAGGACATGGGAAAGGGCTGGGGAGGTTGCCCAGCACCAGAGCTCTTCACTGCCAGCGGTCTCCTGCAGCCCCAGCCCAGCCTGCTGCCCAGCAGCTCCTGTCACACACAGCAGTGACCAAGCTCCAGGCAGGAGRGGACATATTATGGACTCAGGTGCTGTGGGGTCAGGGGACCCCAGCCAGACCCCCAACCACCACGGGAAGGGGCACAGGAGACCAAAAAGGAGACCCCCATATTTTCAAAAGCCCCTCAGGCCTCCCATGCCCACAAGGCTGCCCAGCCCAAAGGGCTTCTAAAGGTCCCTTTCCCCCAACAGYTCCTGTTCCTCTGACCTGGGGACCCACTGTAAAATGGTAAACCCACCTTGGAATCAGCCTCTGGCTGCTGTCGCCATTTCTTATTAAAAGCTGGGTTTTTGCTCTACGATGGACTAGTTTTATGTTCCCATAAATTGCCAACAGTTAGCCAGATCCCCACAGAGCCAGGATCGATACCTGGCCGAGGGGAAAAAGTGCTGAGGAAGGAAAAGCAATACTCCAATTAGAGCAAAATTTAAGAGTCCAGGGGTAGGGGTGACAGCGCCTAATGTGTTACAATTTATTGACAGCCTCCCAAAGCCTGAGTTTGTTGTGGCTCTCAGAGGCAGGCAGGTGTCCCCCYAGGCAGCAGCAGGGAGTCACACACCCACTCTGCACCCTCAGTCCTGACTGGCACAACCAGGGACCATTCCTGTGTGCTGTGGCACCTCCAGCCAAACACGGGCTGTTCTTGGCTGCTCTGGTTCATCCATCAGCAGGAGAGCTCTGCTGGTGCCCCCTGAGCTGGCAGCACCACCCTGCAGCCCATGGGACAGTGACAGCCCRCCAGGCTCTGGGGGCACTGCCCCACCGGCGCTCCTCAGGGACACWCGCCCTCCCCAGCGTGCCAGAGCCCTGGGCCCAGCTCTGCACAGTCTAATCCCAGTTAAACACAGCATAATCCCAGCCTGGGAGCGCCAGCTGCGAGCCCCAGCCCTGGGCTCCCCTCCTGACCCCACTCCAAGCATTGCTGAGTCCCGCCCATGGCCCAGGTGCTGCCCAYGGACCCTCAGAGAGTGGGAGGCAGCTGAACCGAGCACTCCAAGATCAAAGTTCTCCAGAGTTTTCCATGGACCTTGCACCCCCCTCCCAGGTAGGCTGGAGGATGGCAGTGGGCTCACTCTTAAATCCTGTGGCCAGAAAAACCCAGCTGGATTGGAGAAATGTTGGCAAATACAATAAACACAAGTACATTAACTCTAATTCTGCGAAGCCTTCGGCTATATTAATCTCTCTTTAATGTAATCACCTATAAATAAATGATGACCCCATGATTTAATATGACATCTGCCATCCCCATTTCCACACAAGCTGTGAAGCAGTGCCTCTGGTACACGGTAGGGGTGGGACTCGTGTGCCTGACTGGCRAGGGCACCAAGCAGCTCCTCAGCCCAGCACCCAGGGCTCAGCTCCAGCTCAGCACTCCCAGCAGGATGGATGGATGGATGGAAACACAGACCAAGGCTCCCTGGCAGGGGCCATGCATCCCCCAGGGSCCCAGGACGCTGTGGGCGAGGGGCGATGCAGCAGAGCTGTTGATGAACACACCAACATCACCATTTCTGTAACCACCACCAGGCAAGGGGACAGGACAACCCGTCTGGGCATTTGGGGAACAGGGCGAGTCACTGACAACTTCCCCTTTGGCGAGCACTGAAGGGCATGGGGGTGATAATGCTGCTCACCTGTGCAACAGTCCCCTCCTGCAAAAATATGCACAGAGGAAGAAAGAGAAAAAGGACCCTTGAGAATCAAAAATCGTGTTGAAAGGTGAGTTTGTGAAGCTCAAGCCAGCCCCTGATGCACTGATCCGAGGGCTCACTGGAGCAGGAGGATCCGAGTGCACAGCAGAAAGGGCTGCAGGCACAGGGTGGGGCACATCATCTTCCATCCTTGGGCCCAGAGGAGACCCTGGGTTGCCCAATCTGTGCCCCCTCTGCCCTGAGACTGGGCAGCCCAGCAGGGGCTGTGCCTGCAGCTGGGGCAGCTCTCCCAGCCCAGGTGGGTCACTGCAAACCATCCACCAAGGACAGAGGTTTCCCATTCAGCACCAGGAGAGGCAGCCTGTCCTGCTCCTGCCTTGCTCCATCCTCCTCCTCGCTGGGCTGGGGGGTGGCAGCAGGAGCAGCCCATCCACACTCTCCTCCACGTCTGGAGCCACCGCTGCTCACCCTGCTAAAGGAAAAACGATCTTTAATTAGGACAGAGCTGGAGGAGCTTCAAGCCTCCAGTATCTGGTGATGGCAGAAGCCCCTGAGGCCAGCCCAGCCCTCAATGCCTCTGGCCACGTTGTAGGCAGGGTGGCCTGAGGGTCTCCTGGACGCGTGGGGATCGCGCTGGGGGTCTCCGTTCCCTGAATGCCACAGGACCTGGGGCCACGTGTCCCTCCTGTGGGGAGCTTGGCCTCACTGTCATGGGTGGCAGGGGGCATGGGCAGGGCTGGGGGTGGCAGGGGACTGCTCTGGCACTGAGCTGCCCCATAATGTGGGGGCCTGAGACACAAGGCATGGCTGGATGGATGGCTGTTGGAGGGATGGAAGGATGGAGGGATAGGGAGCACTCCCAGCTCTGCCTGGGCAGGTGTGAGCCCTCCAGCACCAAAGAGGAACCCGAGCACATCCCCCTGCCCTGGGGCTCAGGGCCCCAACTCACCAGCACGTGGCTCTGGTGCAGGTCCCACACCCCCTCTGAGCAGAGCAGCACTGGCTGAGCGTCTGTGGAGAGAGAAGCATCAGGAACAGCACAGGGGCAGGAGGAGCCCGAGCCTCCCCTCCCCAGCACACAGGCTGCGCCCAAGCCAGGCTCTGGCTCTGGTGTCCCCAGAGGAGCCCTGGGGCACACAGGGAAGCTCCTGTGCCCCCACCCTGGGCCCAGAGCAGGCAGGGCAGGAACACAGCAAGGCTGAAGCTGCAGCCTGGAAAAACGCTCACTCAGGCAGGATGCCTAGTAATAAATTTATTGTATTTTATTACATATTCCCCTTTTTGCACTTAATTCCAATTCCTCATATTCAAACTCTTCTTTCTGAAAGAAAATGATTTTTAACATAAAAATATAAATTCTGCATATTAAAAGTGCATACACCTCGAATAATAAAACATACAAATAAATAATAAAAGGCATTGACACAGTCTCATGCAGTTGTCCTCAAATAATTTAAAATTTATGGTACAATGTTCAACCCCAAGTAGACAGCCTGCTTTCCAATTACTGTACAGGTCAAAAACATTAAAATACAGAGGAGAATATCAAAGGTGTGGGAAAGCCCCACGTCCCTGTACCAGGTACAGTGATGTGACATGCAGTTTGAGAACTGTAGATATTCCAGTGTAAAATCCGACATTGTGTCCAGAAGAGAAATTGCATTTGCAACAGGACTTAAAATTCAATTTTAACCAATGGTGAGGCACAGGTGGTGAGCAAATCTGTACAAATTCATACTTGGAAGGCCACAGGACAATAAAAGAGCCACTGGTGGCCTGATTCCCTTGTGTTACCCTACCCAAGGCAGTGTAGCACCTCCAAAGGGGTTATTGCACTCACGAATGGCACACGAGCCTGAGGCCAGCCCGTGTGCGCTGCAGGGCTGAGTGAGCCRGGACTGGTGGTTACACTTAGTTTTAATCTGTGTCTTTTAAAAAACATTACTTGCAGATAAATTGAGTGCTATCACCTTTTAAAAAATAGAGTCCCTAAGCCTTCAGGTCTAACACAGACATTGTACAAGTCTTCAGGTGCTTTTCTTCTACAAAATAAAGCTCTTAACAGTAATTGCTTTACGATGCTTTTGTTGAGAAAACCATGAGGACTTTCATCTCACCACAGATTAAAACTAAATTTCAGTTCCCTCCACAGGTATCATTAGATACTGCCAAATTCTTTTGGATTAGTAGGCAAATAACAAAGATTTTAAAAAACCCAAACCAATCTAAAATAATAAAAAAAAAAGAAAAAAACAACACCCCCCAACAGTGAAATTATTTGGAATGTTGTTTCCACACCCTCTCCATGCCAGCTGACCAAGGGGAGGGCACCAAAGCTGCAGGGCCAAGAACCAGGAGGTGTCCTGGGACCTGCAGGAAGCCCAGGGCAGCTGCCCTGGCCGTGCAGCACACAGGGCTGCCCACAGGACACGGCTCCAACCCCAGCAGCGCAGCACCAGGGCACTCTGAGCACGGCCAGGCAGCCCAGGGGCTCCCCCAGAGAGGCAGGCAAAGCCCCAGGAGCAGCCTGGGCAGCAGGAGGCCAGCAGGGAGCAGCTCCCCTGACAAGGACACTCACAGCAGCTCTGTGTGCCCCAGGCACCATCCTGCCCCTGCTCACAGCCCCTCACACTGCATGCAATGCCAAGCTGCACACAGAACCCCGAGCAGGGCGCCCTGCTAACAAAAGGAAAAACAACACAAAAGAGAAATCAGTTTGTTCTCATTTCCCTGCTCCAATCCCTCCAACCTTACGTTACGCTGCAGCCTTGTCAGTAACGCAGAATCCCGCAAAGGAAAGAGCCAGAGATGTGCAAAGGAAGCAGAACCCAGGGACATGCTCCTGCGTGCCAGCAGCAGCCGCACCGAGGCCAGCACAGGCTCCAAGCCTGCTCCAGAGCCACGGCTGGGCTAGAGGCTTGCATAGTTAGTAGGGACATGCAGGGGGACAGCACGGCCATGCAGGCTGCCTCACACCAAGGAAAATGCTGGGCATGCTCCAGTTTCAGCTTCAGAAAGCAAAACCCCTGCAGCGACAGCGGATGAGGGCACTTGCAGTGGGAGAAGTGCAATTAAGCTGCTAGCTTTCTATCCTAAGCATCTTGTTTTTATTAATCCATATTTGATAAGTGTGAACGGGTTAACAATTTACACACCCAAAGTGAGACACAAGTTACAGAGAACTGCAGGCACCAAATTGTCTATCAAATGTGATTAATACAAATAAAAGGTGCCTCTTCAATACACGTCATTGAAAATGTGCTTATAACTTGAATACTACTAAACACTGTCCAAAAGACACAGCCCAAAAAAGGGTAAAAAAAAAGTCTCTAGGTGACTCCTGTAGGAATTGAGCACTGGAATGAAGGCGCTGCTCTCCTGCGCCCAGGGGCCAATTCCAGGAGCAGGAGCGAGTGGCAGACTGGGGACGTGGGGTGAAATGCAGGTCACACGCTGGCACAGGCAAACCAACCCAAAGCCAGCTGGAAACACGCTGCCTGAACGCCAGCTTTGCCTTGGAGCTCRCCTGTCCGGGAGCARGGGCACGCCTGGGCCTCCCCTTCCCAGGCACTGCCCATCACTGTGAGCCACCCCTTCGCTKCCAGGACCTTGGCAGGAAGGCCCCRGACCCCGCCACCCCAGACAGGCTGGGCAGGACAGACCTGGCAGAGCTGTTCCCATCACACTCAGATGCCAGTGAGACTTCCAGGCCCTACATGCCACCACCCAGGGGAGGCAGAGGTCCCTGGGCAGCAGCAGCCTCTGGGAGATGGCAGAGCCCACCTCCCCCACAGCCATGAGTGCTTCTGATGGCCAACAGGAACTTTAAGATGTGACCATGTACACGCAGCTGCTCCAGCACAGCCTCAAGCCATTGCTGCTYGAAGGATCCATATGCAAAGCCACGGTGGTGTTGGCATCTAGGACTTGGCAGATCCCTCTCTCGAGTGTTCCCTGGTACCATGCCACATCCTGGCAGCTGGACAACACAATACCATGGACAGGAGCTCCTACACATGAAAGGGACAAGAGAGAAGTCTGCTTTAAAGCAAGGAGAGAAGACTGATGGTTTTCCCCAAATCCCTTTAAGTAGGGCCTGTAATAACCTACATTCCACTTCAGAAACATTTATCCTACTTCATTGATGGAGCCAGGAGTGTAACAGCAACAAGGCTTTGATTAACACTCCCGGACCCACACCCTTCAAGCCTGTCCTGTGCAAGGAAGCTCATTGACTACTGAAGACGTGTGACACCGTCAGGCAGAGCTGGGCAGTGACAGGAGTGGCTGCTCCCAAGGGCCCTGGTACAGACACAGACACGAGCAGGACTGCACTCCCCACAGGCTCACACTTCCACATTCTGCCCAGTGCGTGTCCATGTCCCACACGAACCCTGGTGCACCCTGGTAAGCCAAACCCCTTTGCCTGAGGACACCCCAAGCCAAGCCCCCCTGAGCAGGAAACCCACCAGGAGCAGCCCCCACCCACTCAGAGACAAGGGTACTGCCAGGGCAGCCCTCCTGCCTACTCACACTGCAGAGCAAGRAGCCTGTGCACAGAGCTGCCCCTCCAGAGGGACAGAAATCCAGTTTGGCTGCATAGAGAGAGCAGATAGTGCTGGAGCTGCAGCAATTAGCATCAGGAATTATGGAGAATGTGCAGAAAGAGAGTGAGATTGGCTTCTCATGGGATTGCAGAGGTTCAATTACTTTTATCAGCTGCTGGAATACCAGGACCTCCATCTCCCTTCTACCCAAATGAGAGCTCCAAGGACCATTATCTTGCTACAGATACAAACACTGAACTGGTGCTCAGCTAAAACATGGGTTGGGACATGGCTTCAAATTCCCTTCAGTCAGGCATGCAGCACAGGAGCAAACCACCTCAAAACCCCCACACACCAGCTTCCAGTTTAAACTCCTCCAGTGAATGATGACATGAAAAAAAATGTCATTTGATAAAAATAACCTTTCACAAATGTCCATGGCAAAATGCACAGAAAGTAGTTCTGTCTATTAAAAGATCACAAACCGAGCCAGTGTAAGCCACCGGAATTACATTCTTGCTAGAAGAGTTGTTACAAGAGAAGAGCCAAGACAGTGTAAGACCTTAATACAGATAAAACCTTAAACAAATACTTCAACATCAACATTTCAGGGAGTAATTTAACTACTGCAATGTGAAGCAAGTCTTATCTGCTCTGCTGGATGTAACAGAAAATAATCCATGAATAATCCAAGTCATACATTTCAGAAGCAAGCAAAGCAATCTTTGCTTCTTGTTGCTGCAATAAATGAGACTGAAACAATGCCTGGGAAAAGGAATGCATGGAGGGACAGTCATGTCTGGGTTGGAACAGGCAGGGCATGACACCTCAGGCTGTGGGCACTGCTGGAGCACGTGCAGGGGATGCAGCAGGACATCACCAGGCCCCTGCAAGGGCTCCATGGCAGGAGGGCTCATCCCACACTGACCCCAGCTCGAGGGCACTCCCAGCTCAGCCCCACACACGAGGAGCCTGCTACCCCCAACCTTTCCCTCCCAAGCTCCCTGCAGGTGTGTGGTGAGCAGAAAACTCATCATAGAGCAGCAAGGGGTCCTGGGGGCAAGGCTGACTGCAGGGCAAGCAGGACCTCAGCAAGGGAGGTGGCAGAGGCCAGTTTGTTATGCTGATGAGCCAGAGCACACACGTCCCTGGCCCCAAGCTCTGCCATTGGGCTGGACAGGCACAGACCTCACTCAGCAGAGAGCGTGCCCAGCACATTGCCCAGCCTGCCACAACCTACACGACAGGCTGTGGAHATAAAGGATATGCAGCACATCAAAAACTCATGGATTAAAAAAAAAAAAGGATTACACCACATATTTGTAAAAGTACTTAAGAAATCCACCTTAAGAGGAACCTTACAGAACTTGAGGAATCTCCCCTGTAAGAAGGGCATGTAAACAAAGACATCAGTAGATGTAGTGTTTTGACCCTGGTGGAGGCTGTTGTCCAAACAAGAAGGGGAACCTTCCACTGAGGGACATGTGGCAGCCAGACCCATGGGCAGGGGACAGGCATGCCAGAGGGAAGAATGTACAGCACTGTGGGGAGCAGGAAAACTTCCCCTCCAACCCACCAAAAGGGGCCTGCCAAAGCATGCTCAGAGAGGGCAGGATGACACTTGATCTAAACATCACCCCTAGAGATAATGGAGGCTTAATTACACCACTATGATAAGGGTCTGAGCACATTAGGAAATGCTTCCCAGGAGTTTGAACAGGAGCATCCTGACAGCATCATGGCCATCCAGGTGTGTGGACGTAACTCTCCCATGGCACTGCTTCCACAGGAGGAGCTGGCCAGCAGCTGCTGCCCAGGGATTTCTTCTGTTGTTTAGTAGAGCATTTCAGAAGAAAGTAGTGAAACAGGACAGGCTAGAGGTTGCCTTAGGTATGGACAAAGCAAAACTCTTCACAGACATAGCAACAAAAACTGCAGGTTACATTTCAAACTTCCTGCTGTTGGAATGCAAAAAGGAAATCTATTACACAGACGAGCACAGAGACACACAGGTACCTTTCTGTCCGTCACTAATGCTAGTCCCTCCTATACTGGCTGAGTATATACCTGAGAAACAACATTAGTGTTGAAATATTGCCCTTTTAGAAAGCTTGGAAATGGAGGGGAGCAGGGACAGAGAGTTGAGAGCAGAAAGAAGCGACAGTCTCTCCAGTTTCCTTCGCATCCTCCACAGCGAACAAGGCCATACACCAGCGTGGACTCAGCCCGCTCAGAACAAGACCAAAGGAATACCAGTTCACAGCTCTACAAAGCACACCAGTGTCAGTACAACTGGGGGTCAGGGCCCAACCCTCAAATCTGAAGAAAGTTGTTGCACTTTCAACAGAGACTCCTGTACAAGTGCTATGGGACAGCTGCATTCATGTTCAACAACGACTCCAGCCAGGCTACTTGCACCAGTGCTGGCTGCCTGTGGCTATTTGGTTTGATGACAGAATCAAAGGCGCTTTAACAACTTGCAGTTAACTTCTCCTCAAAACATACATTAGGCACATGAACAAAAAACAAGAGCTCAGAATAAATTAGCTTCTCAGCAGAAGAAAAGACACCTGGATTGCAGCATTTCACTGAGGTTCCAGAGAAGGCCGTACAGACACCTGCATGCTGGAAGGTAATTTTTTCAGCGGCTTGTCAGCAGACTGCTTGCCACTGGAAGGAGGAGACTGGACTCCGGGATCTAGCTGGGAAGACTTGGACTTGCGACTGGATAGCAGAGAATGTTTATTAGATGTGGCATCTTTTGACACAAGTTTTTCTTTTGTAGTAATGTTGGCATTGGTTTGAGAGGCTGGTGGGACACCACCTTTATCTGGTTTGTCCTCCAGCACATTTTTACTGCCTGACTTGGAACTGACACTCCCTGTCTTTTTTGAAAGCATTGTTGTCTTCCCCAGGTCTGCCGACCTCCGTGTCTCCTTCTGCCTTAAGGCTGATTTAAAGAAAGACAAACCCTTCTCTTCTGACTTGCTGTCCCTCTTCAGCCCAGAGCGCGCCGCAGCGCTCGGGGAGCGCAGGTTGGCCATGGAGGAGCTGCGCACGTGCTTGCTGTCCACTGCCCTGCTGTCGCTCCTGGAGTGGCTGATCCGTGGGGAGCTCGTCCTGGAGCCGCTGGTAACGCTCGTTTTATCCGAGCCCAGGCTGACCTTGGAGCCCTCCCTGCTGAGGCTGCGCTCCGAAGTCCGGCTCTTCCCAGAGGAAGAGCCCTTAGTCAATGAGCCTGATGGGGTTTTCTTGGCAGCTGTGGAGGATGGAGAAGAACCTGACTTCTGCTTCTGTGGAGCTGAAGGGACAGATGCCTCCAGGGGCTTTGTGCTGTGGTCCTTCCTGGCCTGCGTGGGAGCAGGAGACCCGTGTCGCCCGCTGACCCTCGAGGAGTCTGCCTTACTTCGAGACCGGGAAGCTTTCTGAGAGCTCTTCARTGGAGGAGAAGAGTGAGAGACTTTGGTCTCTGGGGTAGCTAAGACTGTCCTTCCCTTCCTCAAACTTCTGTCTAGCTCAGTAGCTCCTTTGGAGCTGTGACCCTTCTTAGGGGTGTCATGTGCCTTCTCTGCAGCCAGCCCCGTCCCAGCTGGGGCTTTCACCTCCTTCACWGGGGAGCTGTCCACAGAATCGCTCTGGTCAACAAAGGCGATTTGATTGTTGTTATCAAAAGGGTCCAGAGCAGGGTGATTCCTGTCTGGCTGCACAGAGCTTTTACCATARCCATCTGAAAGGTCTGAGCTCGATGTCCTTACAACGGACTCTTCCCTGAACGCCCCTTCCATGACAGCCARAGGGGCTCTGCGAGCTGTCCTGTGCTCTCGCCGACTGCTGTCACAGGGCTCCAGGTAGCTGCTGGAGAGATTCCTCAGGCTGCCAAAGCACGAGGTGGARACTTTATCGTCAGCAGCTTCCCCAATCTTCTCCAGAGTGGAAGCAGAGGTATGTACTGGGGAATCTCCAGAGAAGCGTGATGGGGAGTTGGAGCGGAACTGCAGTTTTGCAGAGAGTGACCATGAGGGCCTGACACCGTTCTCACTCACTGCCAGCGGGCTGGTGACAGAGGATCTGGAGGACAAGCTCTGACGCTGGACACTCCTGACAAATGGTCGAGTTGAAAATCCTCCTGCAGAGAAAGCAAGTGACAGTCTCAGTGGGAAAGCCAAGGCTGCAGCTGGCTTACCCCACCCATCCACACTTCCCCAGGAGAGCTAAGCAGCCCACCCACACCTCACTATGTGTCTCTCCATGCAGGCTGCAGGCACAGCTTCTTGCACAAAAGCTGAATGAGGAATCCAACAACYGTTACATGCTAGGGGTCACTCAGGAGCAGCTCTCTGAAGCCTCTAACTGATAACCCAGATTCTTTTCTCTTCCCTGAGCACCAGATCAAACACAAGGTTTGCACCTCGAAAGTCCTTGAAACTGGCAAGATCACCAGCTAGGAYTATGATTCTGTATTAAAGAATATTTCCCAGAGCATTCTGTGAAAGGCAAAGTAGGATTCCTACTTCTAGATCAAGCGATGTAATTGTATTTAGAAATACAAAATACAAGTATTTTAGAAGTGTGACTTCCATGGCCAGACCTGACAACTGTCACAGCACTGCTGCAGGGACATCTCCACACCAGCTTCCAAATGCTCTGACTGACCCATGAAGCTCTGTATTTTCAGAAGTTACAAGACAATGTGTGGAGGAACCAGGCAAAGCCAGGAACTGAACAGTAACTTTCMTACATGGGTGAGTTTTCATCTCCCTCCCTGGGACCACCCATAAGCACAGCAGCAGGTAATTAGTGCCTATGCTGAATCTGCTAGGACTGTGTCAGCCRCCCTGCAAAGGTGATGCAGTGAGACCCAGAGAGAATACTAGCACGAGAAGCTCCTGACTGAGAGGTTTTGTTGATGGCATTTGCTTTCTTTGAAAGGCCCCTTAAGGTTCCTGCCCATTCTCCTCCTCCTTTCCTATGAGACAGAAGCCCACCCGTGCTCCCACCGAGCCAGCTCCTGCCTCTCTCAGCTGGACTAACCCTCCCTTGCAACCACAGACTTTGCAGCTGTTTTAGTAAGGATCGTGCCACAGGAAGACAACTGGCCCAGCATGCCCCCAGGAGAAATACACACCATCATCTTCGCTGCGTTCCCCGGTGAGCTCCACGGACTCGGAGAGCGAGGCGAGCGAGGTGCGGCGCGAGGAGGCGGCCGAGGCCACGCTGGGCTGCTTGCTGCCCGGGAGCCGGCTGACCCAGTGCTCGCACAGCGACGAGCTGGTGGAGCCTGCGGGACACACACACGTCAGCAGAGCCGGGCAGCCCCGGGTCAGGCACTGCTGCACTGCCCTGGGTCACACCTGAGCCCACAGCTGGCCCTCATAGCCTGTGGGACACACACACACACACATCAGCAGAGCCGGGCAGCCCCATGGTCAGGCACTGCTGCACTGCCCTGGGTCACACCTCACAGCCTGCGGGACACACACACA
>JACDOX010000313.1:152294-171988 GCA_014549065.1 Cardinalis cardinalis | reverse complement strand
TCAGCAGAGCCGGGCAGCCCCGGGTCAGGCACTGCTGCACTGCCCTGGGTCACACCTGAGCCCACAGCTGGCCCTCACAGCCTGTGGGACACACACACACACACACACACATCAGCAGAGCCGGGCAGCCCCATGGTCAGGCACTGCTGCACTGCCCTGGGTCACAGCCTGCGGGACACACACACAACAGCAGAGCCGGGCAGTCCCCGTGGTCAGGCACTGCTGCACTGCTCTGGGTCACACCTGAGCCCAGAGCTGTCCCTCACAGCCTGTGGGACACACACACGTCAGCAGAGCCGGGCAGCCCCGGGTCAGGCACTGCTGCACTGCCCTGGGTCACACCTCACAGCCTGCGGGACACACACACACACACACACACACACACACACACGTGTCAGCAGAGCCAGGCAGTCCCCGTGGTCAGGCACTGCTGCCCTGCCCTGGGTCACACCCGAGCCCACAGCTGGCCCTCACAGCCTGCAGGGACACACACACTGCCAAGAGAATGGGGCTGTACTCTTGTGGAGCATTTATGGTCACAACTGCACTTGTCSCAGTGTGCTGTGAATCCAGCCTGCAGGCACTGGTTGCATTTCAGCTGCCACCCCAAGGCCACAAAAATCCCTTTTTTTCCAGGGCAGGTCATCAAGCCTGCACCCGCCCACAGCTCACCCTGGATTCCACCAACACATGCACTACGGGTGCCTCCTTGGGACKCAGAGTGCTGCCACGGGGAAGGAGCGAGTCACGATCTGATGCCCTGCACAAGGACAGCTCTGAGCAGTCACCCGTGGGGGCACAGGGGCTCCCCCATCTCCCTGCCAAAACTGCCTTAGCAGAAGAGCTGGAAAGTTCCCATGGCCTCTGACACACAGCCACAGACACAGACAAGCCTTCCTGAGTTCTGGGACACAAGAATGGGGGTTTAAGCAGAGCGGGGTGGAAAATTCCCCAGAAGGACAAACTACCCAAAAAAGACAAGTTAGAGCCAGCCCTGGACAGGGCCGGCAGGGCTTACCTGCCACGGAGCTGTTGGCAGACCACGAGGGGATCGCTGTGCGCCGCTGGTAGAACAAGATGTAAGCGGTCTGCTTGCAGACTTCACTTTCAGAAAGCTGCTGAACTTCACTGTCATCGAAGCAGTACCACTGGCCATCAACAGAATTCTTGCAATATGCTAAGGAATAATACATTACTGTAAGACTCTCACTCCTATTGCTCTCAGGTTTGCTGTATGACATTTAACATAACCTTATCTGTTATGATGGACTCAGACAATGCGAGGAACAGATGGATTCTTGCATCATCTTCCAGTCTGACTGGCAAGATGGAAGCCTAGGCTGCCAGAACATAATAAACAGCTTACATTTCAGGACTTTCTTTGTCCACCATTACCACTCAGAACAGAGCATCATTTGGGGTGGCTCCATTCCCTTCACCCTCTGTAACTTGTGACACTGCTTCCATCAGTGATTCCCTTTCTGACTCCATACAGAAATATAACCAGCTTCTTTGTGAAAGGCTCCTCCACAGACAGCACAGCAGGACACTTGCCTGTATAATGTCCCCCTTGCATGGTGCCATGGTGGTTGCAGACAGCATACAGGTCATAGATGTAGTCCTCAGGATCTCTGCCGAGGCCATAAGGTTTCCGCCAAGGTGACCAGTGTGATGGCAAGCTCCAGCTGCTCTGGCTGCGTTTCACAACGTGAGGAGTCATGTCCAAGCCACTCAAGGGAAATTTAACCATGTTCTGAAGTTTCATCCTTCGGTCTCCTTCCTGTGTACAGAGAAGAGCATGAGCTGCAGAGGCCAAGGCCACCATGCCTAGGGCAGAATGGCTGCTTCTAAAGAGGAGGGTCTACTCACATCACTCAGCACTCCCTCAGCAACACTACAGGCATCCTTACCTGCCTAAACCTTTTGAGATGTATGATGAGAACATCAGGTAAGGTCCAGAGGCTCAGTGTGATGCTACCCTGCTGCAGCTGCTTACAGTGTGGGCATCGCCATGCATCATCTGGGGCAAGCTACAAGGAACAGGCAGGAGTGGGTATTGGTTTGCAAACTCCAAAGCAGCTTCAACCACACCACTGTTCCCCTGCTGCCCCAAGCCCAGTGCAGACATTGACCCCTCTGTCTCATCTCCCTCCAGCACTTATCAAGCCCACTGGAAATGCAGGGTTCCCAATGATGCTTTTCAAAGCRACAAGCAGAGGTATGTGTGTCTCATTCAGGAGGCACTTTCTGCTGCAAGGCAGAATTCAGCCAGGGCTGCTGTGCAGAGGACTTTTYGCACCTTATAAATGCCAGTGCCTTGGAACTGGAGAAGGAAAAGGAAAAACCAAGGCAAAAAGCAGGCAGGCTTGGCAGCCTGAAAAGTATTGTCACAAGAAAACCAGCAGTAGAAAAAAATCAGGGATAAAAAAGCAGAAAAAAATCAGAACAGAAATAAGAAAGGTGTACTTTGGATGCCCCTCTGACACCTCACTGCCCTCTGGGAACTTTCTCCTTCCTCTGTAGTCCCAACAGCCCAGAGTTACACACTGAAGACTCTCCCTGTCCCCCAAGCCTCCCTCCACAGCCCAGTGCTCAGAGAACTCAGCAGACACAGAGATGTAAACTGTCAAACAACTCTTCCCCCACCTCTGAAAGAACCAACAAGAGAGGTTCCCAAACTGTCACAGTTCAGTCCTGGGTCCAAAGACTACCTCCAGAGGAGCCCTTTGTGCAGCAGATTAGACACTACCAAAGGAATTCAGATGGCTTCCAYGTGCCAGGCAGGGGCCAGGTCAGAGCCCTCTCTAGCCTGCCTGTGGCACATCATCACTCCTGTCTCTCCAGCCCCACACAACGGGCAGAGCCAGAGCAGGGGAGCAGCCACCTCCCTGCAGAACTGAACCCATGAAGCCACACTGTCCTGATCCTTTATAATAGTCACAATATTTCACAGAGGAAATTGCCAAAGAGAGGACTAAGTTCTTGTATCAACATTTGGGCAGCAAAGAACCCTGCAGCAGGACCTCCCACAACCTTCTCACTGCAGAGGAGCTCCGTTAGCAGCACAGATAACTAATCTTGTGTTACAAATCTATTCTCCTGTCAGAAGGAATCAATGTTTGCACAACAGAGCTGCCTGGACTGAGGGAGTTCCTGCAGCATGTGAACAAGCCAGAGTACACAGTCTGTATCTACCTGCTCCTCTTTGGTGTACAGTTGGAAACACTGAGATAAAGTGCAGATCTGAGGTTGATGATGAAGCTCTCTCTGCTGGCGGACGCTTTCAGAGTCTGGAATATATTCCTCTTCTGTATTCACAAACAAGCTGCATCAGGGAGACACCACATTTACCAGCACATCCCCTTGCTCCCCAGGCTGTCCCTGCAGACAGGGGCTGGGCACAGGTGGAGTTTTAGTGGTCTCATGTTTGCTGAAGGATGCACAGTTCACACAAGCAAGCTGCAAGCAGCAATTGTGGGCTGAACACAGTTTAAGGTTTTTTACTTCATACTTACTAATCTTTAGTTTCTTTGTCCCATTCTACCACTAATTTCACATGAGCAGTTCCCCCCTGTCCGCATGACTTCAATGCCCTGCAGGGAGGAGCAGAAATAAGTCAGATCATCTTTCAGTCCAAAGTCTACATTATCTTCTACAYGCATGTAATTTCTCTCTACAAGCCCTTCACCCTTCCTTCACTCCCACAGCTGAGGTTTGCAAAGGAGTAAAAGGAATTCACACAGCCAAACACTTGGCAAAGCTGGTAAATGCCTTCACCCAAGTATGCGAGTTCTGTAAGGCAACACACACCTGTTACAGATCAGGCATTTCTCAACATTTCAAAGAATAACAGGCACAAGAAAAAAATTAAAAATAGTGAGAGTAATATTTTCATTCTGTTCTCCATTTCCAGGGAGGACAGACTCCAGATGGCATGACACACAACTGAGGTATTCTCACACAGCTTCCTAAGGATGCTCCCTCATTTCCCTGCTCCTCAGGCCCCTGCAGTGCATTCCACACACCCTCCCCAGGACTGTTCCTTTCTGCATGCTAAMCACCGAGCTCCCAGGTAACACACCTCTCTCCACTCCTGGGAAGCACCCAGCACTGAGGGCCAGCTCACCTTTCCACTGTTGGGTGGCAGAGGGGTCGCTCCTCCTGAGGTAGCAAGTATGTTATGCCCACAACACTGACCACTCGCAAGCTGAATGGGCAAACCTGCAACAAGAGAACAGAGACACCTCAGTGCCTCCAACCCAACCTGCCCCTGGCTGACAAAGACTTCACCCTAGAACACATCTGACATGACAAAGCAAATGTACAAGGTSTCAAAGATGCCTGTGCCAATGAGCTGACAGAGGGCTGAGCACAGCAATGGAACCTGTGCATGCAACAGCTCACATTTGTCTCACCTGCAAGCAGGCTGCAGGCCGCAGGAAATACTGCATCTTCTCCAGTATTTCCTTCTGCAGAATATCCCAAGCAATTGTTTTTTCCAAGTGCAACACAAAGGGCAAGCCAAACCTATTGGAAGGAGAAGCATTTGARGAACAATTAAAAGATTATCCTGTTCAGCAATCGGAACACCAAACTACATGGGAGAACTTCATGTGAAGTTTTGTGACGCTTCAGAGGCTGAGGCAGTTCTCAGCCTCCAGCTGACACAAATGCCTTTGCCATGGTTGTTTCTCACTTCTCTCCTTCCCCCCATTTTCACTCCAATTAAAAATTCCCACCCATAACAGGGTCTGGTCGAACGTGCTGCTCTCAAACCAGACAAAGGGGGTGTACTCTCTCAACTGGGCTGCATTTGTTTCTTTGTAGTAATGCAATACTTGAAGTTCACCAAAATTAGAAATATTTTGCTGCACCCATTAATACTTTTTGATCAACATGTTCTTTAGCACCTGATGCTGCTCTTTCACCTAGAGCCTGAACTACAGGACAGTAAAATCCAGGTCAGTTTAGGAAGCAGCCAGAAGAGTAACTCCAGCCATGCTGCTGCCAGTCACCTTTTGCTCTGCTGTCCAGTGCACGCTCTGTTACACACCAGCAAGACAATCTTGTCATTTGCTGCTAGTTTAGGAGAGGACTGTTCCAGTTTTCCAGGCTTCACCATTCCTTGAGAGTAAGCTATTGTTCGGGAGTGCTCAGTGCCACATTTCAAGTTATTCAGGTTATTGTTCACATGTATTCCTGAAAAGTTAGGAGAAAGGAAACATTTCATTATGGCATTTGCCTTTAGTGCCCTGATGCCCCCCTCAAGAAGCCCTCCTCGGGCTACAGAGGAGCAGGTCAATGTGCAATCAGGAGCATTTTCATCACTTGGACAAAGGCTTCAAAGAGCAACTTCCTTTCACAGTGTTTCTTTAGAGAAGGACATTATATGCAAGTGCTCCCCATCTGATTTTTCCCAGCAGGTTTCACAAGCACTCCAGCTTTTACTGCCCGCAAGAAACACTAAAGAGCCAAGAACCCAACTTGCTACTTTCAATAATAAAATTTGCCCTTGATTACACTCCATCTGCCCAGGATACCATGATTACCTTTCACTGAGGGGCCATGCAGAGGCTGAGGAGTTTGAGCTTGGAAAGAGAAAAGTGTTTTTTCATTCCTGAGACTGTTTATTCATCACTAGCAATCTGATTTTAAATAACGCAATTTCAGTGGCTTCATCTGGTCCCTAGCAGGCCTTTAAATTAAGCCTGACAAGAGATTTCCCATTAAGCCAGCCTGGCCTGCAGCATCAGCCCCGAGAAGAGGCAGAAAGGAGTGTACAACACTGCTTGATAACCTCCCAGCTGACAACACTATTAAATCTTCCGGAACGAGCCTGGACAAAGTCAGAGCTGAAATCAATACACCAGAACATCAACAGCTTGTGGGACTCATTCTTTTCCCACACAAACCTCCCTCACTAGTCACCCGAGGTGGGCATTAAGAGTTATTGACTCACCTCTCTGACTGAGGATGCCCTCAGGCCTGAAGATCTCTGGGGTCTCAAAGGCAAAAATGCAGTCGCTCTCGTGGATGGTGTCCAAGTCGTCGGTGTCGCAGAAGGAGCGATGGAACCCATCGTAGTACATCTCTGTCAGCACGATCTGCAGGCACCAGGAGCAAACCAGAACCCATCAAGCCACCCACGGTTTCAGCTCAGTGCCCCATATCTCAGCTGGGATTTTCCTGCTAAGGGATGGCACTCCTCAAGACACCCTGTCATCAGCCAGCAGCAAGGAACAGGGAAAAGGACAGCCATAAATGAGAAGCTGAGGTAAAAGCAACATATGGAGAGGTTTTGGTGGAATTCAACAGCTTTCCTGAAGCTCCTCCTACAGAGCAATTCACTGTAGGGGCCCAGCGGTTACCTCGCTGCCAGCATGCACACCACGGGGTCAGGCAGGTCTGCAGAGTGCACTGAGGGCTTTTCCAACATCACTAGGATCCAAACAGCCAATGCACAGGGAAAAGAATGACCCAGATTTCCCCCACTACGTCACTTCCCTGTTCAACCATGGGCAGCCAATTCCAATTCCTATATATCTAATGAGGGACAAAAGCCTCCCCTCTCCCTCCCAGTGCAGGGAGGGCACCCAGGTGAGCAGCCCAGCCCCTTACCTGCTCCGTGGGTATCTTGGTTTCCGAGGACACGGCCTCCCGCAGCCTGGCCACGGTTCCAGAGATGGGCACGGCCACGCCGATGCGCATGCAGTGCGAGCACTTGCCCTGGTACACCACGGTGATGTAGAGAGGCCTGTGGAGAGCATGGCAGCACTGCCAGGCTGGGCTCAGCACCTCTGGGCACTGCCTGAGCAGCCTCAGCCCAGCCTGGGCACATCCAGGCTGCCCACCAGGTACAGAGCCCTCCTGACTGTCCGGAGCCACTGCACTGCAGCTGCACCCCAACAAGGGTGTTTGATTACAGACTCCTTTCCTACTATATTGGCCTGGTGTTACCGGCTCCCACAAGCAGAACATCTCAAAAAGGCCCACAAAGTTAAAATCAAAACTGTCTAGGAGAAGGCAATCAGTTTTCCATCAGGGATCCAACAAGGAAGCTTGGGACGGTCAGTATAAAACAGCGCCTTGAAGTACTTGGAGGGCTGCTACTGGGAACAGGCTGCCTCAATCCTGCCTCCAACAGCAGCCAGCAGCACTGCTGGGGAGAGAAGAGGGAGGGGACTCCYTCCCTGGACAGCCCACTCAGCCTCCACCCAGTGCAGAAGCAGGGATTTCCAGAGCAAATGTGACAGCAATGTTTCATCTGCCCTATCATCGCTCTGTTCCACTGCTTCTGGAACCTACACAAGTTTTCAGGAGGCAAACACCAGGTGAAGGAGTTGTTTACACCACAGGTAGTTTTGCTGTGCATCTCTACCTTCACTTTGAATGTTTTATCCGGATTTTTTGCCTCCCCTGAAGTTTTTTCTTTACTTGCATCCACTGTCTTTCAAAAAAGCAAAATGTTTTGCGGGAAAGATTTCAACTTCAGTTTTTGAAATTGGAGTGATCAGTGAGACTGTTCTCAAAAAAACCAAAGTGTTTCATCCTTTCCCGTTTTTTAATTTTAAAATGCTATAAGTCAAGTGAACAGCAAAATATTTTGGTTATGTGAAGCAAAGACTTTTTCTCCCAAAATTAATTCTATGGGAAGGATAGGCCTTTCAAGTAAAAGCCTCAATTTTCCATTTTACCTGCAAAGCAAAACATTAAATCCCCATACAGTCCTATCTATCTTTTTTATGACTTATCAGAAATTTTGCTGGTGTTGTCTTCCTGCAGTAGCAAATGAAGGAACAGGACATGCAGGGGAGAGAGCCAAGAGCTCGGGACAGCTCCGTACCGGGTGTGCGGCAGAGGGATCGGCAGCGAGATGCACAGGAAGGGGTCAAAGGTGTTGCTCTGCTTCTGGCAATGAGGGCACGTCAGGGAGGACCTGGGACAACACGGACAACAGGGCACAGTTACACCTCACCCCACTGGGAATGTATAAACCATCAAATCCCATATTCGCCACCAGCAGACCCAACGGGAAACCCTGGAAGGGTTTTGTCTTTGGAGAGAGGTGAAGTTACAGGACAGGGACAGAGGCAGCCAGCACTGGGGTGCACGCAGCCCTTACACAGGGAAAGCTCCAGACAAGAGTCCATTCTCATTCTCCAGAATTCCATTCTCATTCAAAATCAATCTGCACCTTACAATGGCTTTGTGTCTTAGACCAGGCTTAAGGTTTTGCCTTTGCAAAGAAAAAGTTGGCAAATACTGGGGAGGAAGCCCAGCAATTTAATTCTTACAGCAGTACAGGCACAAGTCATCAAGGAACACTGGTGATTCAGCTGTTCTCTTCCAATAGCTCTGAAATTAGAAAGCTCTCTTCCCAGAAAGAGGGGAAACTCAAGGGAAAGCCCTGAAGGGACAGTGATAACTTCACTCAGAATTCCCAAGTGCCAGATGACAAGCACTCTGCACACACTGGGGGATCCCAAACTCCCAGGCACCTCTAGATCCTGCCACAGGCTCTTCCCTCTGACAGTCAGGGTGAGCCCCAGAGCCCTAGGCTTTCCTGAGCCTTTGCCCATGAAGCACTGACACACGCACAGAAACAGGGGTAGTGGTACATACTGCAGACTTACACAGAATATACCAATTGTGAAGCAATGAAATTCTCTTTTCTCTAGAGCAAGGTCTCAGTTCAGCAGGAATTCAGAAGCAGTTGTTAACAGAGTGACACCAGTCCCAACTGTACTGGGAGCCAGTGTCAGTTTAGAATTATACTGGGGTCACCCATACATTAAAAAAAATTACAAAATACCACACCTGTACTGGGCTTGAAAGAGTTCCTGCACAAAAGTGCTACTGATGGGAAAGGCTGGGCCCTCAAGCAGTACATCATCCTCCAGCGGCGGCTAAAAGAGAGAACAAATCCTTGAGGCACACCCAGGTGTGGGGGGAGCACCAAGAGGGTGCCTACAGAACTCCAGTCAAATTGTACTTTCCGTAGCCAAAATCACTGGAAAAATGCCACAAACATTTTTAACTACCAAGCACACTCTGCTCCAAGGGGTGGGCATGCAGGAAGGTGAGGTGGGCAGGATGGCCCCAGGAAGGGCACGGGGCTCACACCTGACAGGGTCTGGCAGCCCCCAGTAACACCTCCTGGCTATTGCAGAGCCACTCAAACACAACTGCCCCAGGGAGCACTGGCCAGGGATTAGTGGAACAGCTGGTTACATTCCAGGGCAGAAACAAACATTATTTTAACCCAAGTTTCTGTTCTATCTGAACTACTGAAGTTGAGAAGCCAATGGGGAGAACTACTTTAAAAGGAAAGCCTGTGTGCAAAGTTAGAGACCCACAGTGTCCCCCAGCAGAATCCCTTACCTTSAGTGGAGGCATGCCACTGGAATTCACCACGTTGTTGAGATCCTCGTGGACTCTGTCGAGCAGCCAAAGCAGGAACTCCTGGGCATCGTGCTGGGCATTGCCACGGTACTGCATCGCGTTCTTGGACACGATGTTCTGTGGGGAGAAGGGACACTGCAGCAACAGCTCATGCAGAGCTGAGGCTGCTCTAGCACACCTACCCTGCCTCACAGCACTCGACACTGCTGCCCTCATGAAACCTTCTGTTTGCTCCAGCTGAAGCAAAACAACAATTTAGTCTCCTAACGCCCACACACTCTGTCTTGCTTACTGAAGTTTTGGTGGGGTCACACATTTCCCAAAACCTTGATGCAGGTGATCAATGCTAATCTAGGTCTACAGTTCCAGGACTCAGCCAGGATCAGGACATCTAAATCACAGATGCTTCTACAGTCTGATCATCATCATGCAGGTAGAGCAAACTTCCCATCAGCACTCTGTCAAGCACAGTAGTACAGGCCACCATGGAATTTCTTCCACTGGGTACCAAGACTCGACTATGCATAACTCTCTCATCCTAAACACTATCTTATATTGCCATCCCAGCCAGGGAGGTGCAGTGGACACAAGGAACCATGGCATCTCAGAGCAACCAGTGCTGGAGCAGCACCCATCCCATGCTGTGCTGTACCTACATCCTTGGCACACCTGTGGAGAAAAAAACTGTTCACACAGGACTCTGACTTATAGAGCAGGGTCCCCAAGAGGGACAGTGGCAGGGCAGAGGCCAGACAACACCTGCAGGGCAGGAATGGGTGGGAAGGCTGAGGAGCCCGGGCCCAGCAGGCTGCACATGTGCCTCGTGCCAGAGCTCCTCCACTCCTCTAATCAGAGTTTGCAACAGATTTGAGAAATGAGGTTGGGCTGCTCGCTTTATCCCTCGGAAAAYGGGGTCACCAGAGAGGGGGGTGGTGATAAAGAGGCAGGAAAGGACTGATAAACATACACCCTCTATGCTCTATAATCTGTCCACTGTCTCAAGGCTGCAAAATAATGGGAAACAGAAATAATCTGCCCTCATTACATATGTGCAGACCTTCTGACAGCAGATTTACTGCCCCTGCTGCGCAGGGACCAGCACTCTCCCACATAAAATATGTGCACACAGCTTGAACCATGGAAGTCGTCCCTAGCCAACACCCTGTGCCACACTGGTGTGACCCCAGCACCTCTGAAAAGGGGACATGGAGGGGTTCTGTACAGAAACATAAGGACTTTGGGAATCCAGGCTAGTATTTGTTATTGCCTGTTCCCCAGAGGCACATCACTCCAGTCCAGAGCCTCCCTGGCTTTTGCTGATATRTGTCCCTGGTGATGCAGTGCGCCCAGAGAGCAGCCAGCCTGTACCAATTCCAAGCACAGGGAACCCAGGGATGCACAGCAGTCACATGCCCTGCTCTGCATCTGTGCCACTGCTCGGCTCAGCAGCATGTCCACGATAATTGCTCTGGTTTCCTCAGCACTCTTGCAGCCTGAGTGGACCAAGGATAAAGAGCTGCCTGTGGAGACACATCACAAGATGTTGGAAGTGATTCAGGAAGCACCCACAAAATATCAGATGCAACTTCCTCACGAGAGGCTCTGCTAAACAAACACTTCAGCACCAGCAGCATCTTCCCAGCACCACTCACAGCTCCTGCCAGCACTGCTACAAGTGCCATGACTGCTGAAACCCCTGTGGCTGCTGCTCCAGGAATGCCGTGTGTGTGCCCYCCTCCCAGACCCTGTCAGGGGCTACAGGTGGGTCTGTGACTGCTGAAACCCCTGTGGCTGCTGCTCCAGGAATGCCGTGTGTGTGCTCCCCTCCCAGACCCCTGTGGCAGCAGCCCCAGACACGCAGGGTGTGGGGGGAACAAWGGACACACAGTCAGAACAGTCTGTGCTGAGGGACGTGATTAAATCTGAGAGAGACAGAGGTGCCGACTCAAATTAACAATTTAACAACTGAGACAAATACCAGGAACTCCTATAGGGCAGGCCCCCAGCCTGATGGGTCAGCACTAAACACAGCCCCACACACCTCCCTGTACCCTGGCCAGCTCCCTGGTGGGCTGAGGGCAGCAGGCAGAACAGCATGGGGGTCCCCACAGCCCTCAGCAACAGACAGGGCTGTACAGCATGGGGGTCCCCACAGCCCTCAGCAWYAGACAGGGCTGTACAGCATGGGGGTCCCCACAGCCCTCAGCATTAGACAGGGCTGTACAGCATGGGGGTCCCCACAGCCCTCAGCAACAGACACGGCTGTACAGCATGGGGGTCCCCACAGCCCTGTGCTGTGGATGGGGGACTGCAGCCCCTCAGCAGCCAGACTGGCCATTCCTGAACAGCTCCCTGAACATTTGACAGGCAAAGCAGACAAATAAGCAAGAACCTCACCACTGAGCACTGGCCAGCCAGCACCTCTCCATATTTACTTTCCAAGTCTGCCCTTCCAGCCCAGCAGAAGGTTTCTTGCTCTTGCCATAACCCTAAACTTTCACCCCTCTTTTGCTCATCACTTAAGACAACACCTAATTTTGCTGGTCCTGCAGTAATACAACAGCAACTGTAACTGGATTCAGATACAGGGTTAGGATGCAAATGCTCTAAAAACACATGAAAACCACCATATTTACCAACCTCCAGGAGGCATTAATCCTCTGCCCCTAATCTGGTTCTCCTGTAAGCAGAGCTGGCACATCTGACCAGCTTCTGTCCAGCACCACAGGGTGTTAAGAATGACTCTGGAACAATTCTGGTGCAGCTGGTTCAGCTGTGAGGCACCAGGAGTGGGCATRGGCTCTGACACTGCCTCCCAACACCTGCCACAACGCACAGCACATCCAGCCCTTTCCTCAGGCCTTGTGGGCCTGGCAGGAGGTGGGTGGATCCTGCATTCCACCAGATGTGCAGGCAGTGGTACACAGACACCCTGAGGGAACTGGCTCCATGCAAAGARATAAGAGGGAAAATCAAAATTTCCCATCAATCCCACTTATGTACCCCTAATGCAAGCACCCTACAACCATATCAGTCCCTGCCTGTCCATGAAGGAGATCTACAGCAAAGACACATTACCATTTTTACCAGGCCACTGAAAGTTTAATAATAATTCATCTACTGCTCTAAATAGATGCAATAAATAGATCAAAACAGAGCTGAACTACTGGCCTCTTCTTTGCTGCTATTATTGTTCCAGATCACAAAGACAACTAGAGGAAAAATGCCAGTCTGCTACTTTCCAGTGTGGCCCTGCTAGGAAGCAACTGTGGAAGGATTTGCAGATACAAAGTCAGCTCAGTAGAGACCTGACCCAATGACACACATGAGCAGGAGAGAAAGGCTATTCTTTACCTTCTGTTCAACAGTGAGTTATGCTCAAGCATGTTATTTCTCTTGCTCAAGCCCACAACCACAGTTTTGTGTTTGAGTAAGTTCTACAGCAGACAACCATTTACCTGAATTGCCCTCTCTGCTCACACACAGACAGCTCTTTCCCCTCTCCGGAGATGTTTTTTTTTGGGGAGACCAATACCCAGCCAGCAGCATGGTTCAGGCCCCAGGGCTCAGGAAGAGAGCTCCTCCATTCAGAGGCAGAAGAGATCCCTGTGGACTTGGCCTCAGCACAGGCATCACACAGGGAAAAGGGACCTTTGATGACAGGAGGTCTGTCACAGCGGCCAGGGCAAGACAAAACTCTCCTCCCCTGCCCTCTGGGCAGCCAGAGGCACCAGGGCTCTGGAGGCAGCAGCTCGTGGGACGTGGCAGCTCCATGGGCAGCCCATGTCCCCACACAGTCCTGCCCTGTGCAATGCAGAGAGSAATAAGCACAGCCCTTATGAGAATACTTCTGGAAGCAAAGCCATGAGGAGCACTACAGGGAGCAGCACAGCAGCACCAGAGGGATTCTCCACCACATTTAACAAGCCCGGACAAGAAGCATCATCACCCTGCCCCTGMCTAACACCTCTCATGCCAGCAGCTACTTTCACCCTCCCAGGCTGAAGCCTGTTAATCCTCATTAAGCACCTTCCTTCAGCCATAAGGAGAGAGTGAAGCTTGCCCAGATGATGCTGTCCAGAATGTGCACAGCCACAGAGGCAGGATGTGGTGCTGCATTCCCCAGCTGGCACACTTCTCTCCARGCCCTTCCCAGGAGAGCAGCCCTTGCTGCCAGGAGGCACTGCCAGGAGCCAGTGCTGGCTGCCGGGGGAATTCACCCTTACAAAGAGCAGAAATCCMAAATTGCTCAGCAAGAACTTGCATTCCTGCCACACTAGTAGAGCAACTGGTGGGATTGAAAAGAATAAGAGACTGAGGAGCAGAAGAATGCCACAAACATGAAGCAGCCCAGTAAAGAACTATCAGTAAATGCTGGCACAGGCAGTGGACAGGCAGGCTGGGCTCAGCAGCCCAAGGAGCTGCACATCTGCACCTCTCCTGCTCTCTCCAGGCTCTGCTGCAGGTCCCCAGCTGGACACAGAAAATGAGATGGGGGGATCCCATCATTACCACTCTGAGAAGCCTCCCCTTGCACGTTGTAACAAACATTCACTTCAGTGCCACAGCCACATGCAAACAAGTTCATTAGCAGTGCTTTGCTGAAATGGCAGGGAGAATGGGTTCACTCCAGTGAAGTGTGGCCATGTACAAAGCACAGGGCAGCACAGATCCAATTAAGCTGCCTGGAACACGCATCCCCCTCACAGCTTCCACGGGCTGCCAGGCACCACACAGCTCTCATACTTTCACCATGTSTCATTTTGCACAAGCAGCACGGAAATAAAAGCCTGGAAGCTCAGAATACAGAAAACACAYGTTGGCAATGATGTACACTTGCCCTCCAGCCTCACAGAGGGTCCTGCCAACCCCCATGGCCACCTGGCAGCRGAGCAGCAGAGCTGTTCCACACTGGGGTCTCTTCTCCTGCCTCAGCCAACCCTCTGCTCTGGAAAGGAGCACCCACAGCACATTTCTGCTGCCCCCTCTAGCAGAACCCCCTCAGCAAACCACATCCGACCTCTGGACTCTGCTGCTCAGCCTTGGCTCCCCAGCCTTGTGCTGCACCCACTCAGATCAAAGTTTGAAGCACAACACAGAAATCCCCAGAAAGMACTTGGATTTCACAGGTAAGTCAGACAGCTGCCTTAAGGCAACCAGATCTGCTGCAGGAAACCCTTCCCAAGGGATTTATGTGTGTAGAAAGAGAGTAAAGCAATTGTACGGAAAAACAGGCAAGAAAATAAGCAAAACAAAACAAACCATACATGCAATAATGGACTTACATCTTATTGATAATGAACATTAAAAAAAAAAAAGGTGTAAAGTGGCAGGACTGCCAGACCTTTGTGATCCCAGTGAACCACATTTCTGATGTCAAGAACCATCAGAAAAATGATGTAGAAAATTTGTAACTTGCTTTCTGTTTTAAGGAAAGCGTTTCAACTTCAACTCCTAGAGCAGCCCTATGACAAATTTCCTCAGTACGATGCCACCACTGGAAGCACCTGGACTGAACTGCAACAAGCACTTCAACATCCCATATTACCTAACCCACTCAAAGCCTCTTCAGAGCAACACAGAAACTGAAGCACCAGGGACCTACAGCCAAGCTACCAGAAGGGAAGAGTGAAAAGTCTCACGTTTATTCTTTCAAGTCCCTTTCTTCCACCCCTCTGTGCAGACAGAGGACAGTTTGCTCTCTGCAGAAATATCTTAGGAATAAGCAGTTGACCYTACTCAGAATAAAATAACTGATCCTGTGCTAGGCAGAGAGCAAGACAATTAAATACAATCCCGGAGATCACATTTGACACATCACTGGCCCCATTAGCAAGGCACAAGGGCTCTGGCGAGCAGAAGGGCCTGGGGCTGACAGCTCCGTGAGCAGGACTAAAGGCTCCTGACAGCCACACTGCCCCAGCAGCCCCCAATGAGAGCTGCTCTCACTGCACCTTCAACAGGAGGCAAAGATCTGACCATGCCAACACTTCCAGGAGCTCCTTCATAACTCAGGAGTTTGTGATTAATTCCCAAACAAGTGCCCAACACAGCCGGTAGATTGCTTGTCCCAAAGTGAGATATTTGCACCAAATGCATTGCCAAACCACCTTGAAATGAGTTTCAAACAGCTACCGGGAAATCTCACACCAAACATAAGTTTAAAAATAAATAAATAAAAAAGGAAGCAGCACTTTTAACCTGGCACAATAATCCCTGCTCTACCAACAGGGACTCATTCTGGGTTCAGATCCAATTCTGACAATCCAACCTAGCTGAGTTATGGTGACTGCGCTGTATTTGCTGAACAYGCTGCAGGTCACAGCCAAGGCCATCTTCTTGTAGGATGAGAAATGCAATCCCAGCTCTGGCGTGCAAAGGGTCTTGTTAAACACTGCCATGCTTCAGTGGTCAACTGCCCTAGAGCCTCAGAGAAAGTCTCAAAACAGTAAGWGCCTCATCATTCACAGAAGACCCACACTCCACAGAAGGCAGAGGATTTGCATAAGAACATAATTTTTCAAGCCCAATTAGTTTAAATCAAAATCCTTCTCACTGCCGACCCCCACCATCACCTSCGAGTGCTGCAATACAAAGGGCACTCTGTCCTCCCTGTCTCACACTCCCAGGAGCTCTGCAGGCAGGACGGGACAGCTCCCTGCAAAAAAACAAGCCCAAAACCCCGCTTATACAATAGATGTTTGTCACCATTGTCACCCCATCACAAAGGGGAAGGAGGAAGCACAAGCTGYAATACCGGCCCCTGTTACAAAAGCAGCAGCTTTGTTTGGGCAGGAAAACAAAACCCACCGAGCAATCGGAAGAGAAGGCTTGTTAAAGCAAACAGCAAAGGAGCACAGCACCAGTGGGAAAGTCATCCTCAGCAGAGACACCAGCAACTGCCAGCTGTGCCACGGTGCTCCCGTTCTGCTCCCAACCAGGAACCAAAGCCCTCTGCTCCCACCTCTCAGTCCAGTCCAGGACCTTTCCCAACCACCTCAGCCTCCTACAGCCCCTGTTTTCCCCTGCTCCGTCAGCATCCCCGACCTCCCCTCTCTGTGCACAAGCTCTCTGCCAGGCTCTCCCTCAACCTGCCGCTACAGATGAACCATTTATCACAAACCAGTTGTTCAAACTGCATTTTGCTTAGCTTCAGCAGCTGCATCATTCAGAGACCCATGATATGGGTTATTTCCTGAAGACCAACTTAAAAAGAGAGAAAACATTACCAAGGAAAACTAGCTGAGGGTAAAAAGCATGCCAAAAATCAGCCCTTCAAAGGCCCCTGTCCACAAGGACTCTAAGACATGCTTCCTTGAAAATAATTTCCTCTCTTCCAAGACAGAAGCCTACAGMTATAAGAACAAACAAAAAAAAAAGTATCATCCTTTGTCCTAAAATACATTTAGTAACTGCAGAGAAGTATTTAGGAATTAGCAAGTGCTTTTGCCCTGTTACATTTGGCGCCAAAAGAGGAAAAATAGTAAACAAAACAACACACGGATTTGAAAGCATGCTGAATAAAGAACCTTTTGCCTATCAAATAAATATTACTGTCAGTGGCTATTACTGTTGGAGGGAAAGCCCAAAATTACTCTGTGAAAACACTTTACACCCTTAAAAACAATTACATCAAGGCAGATTAGGAATGTTCCACCCTCTAAGCAGAATAAGCTGGGGGATGTTTTCCTTGTTTTGGGGAGAAGCAGCAGTTTCCAGAATGAAAATATTGATCTTTGCCTTTCTCCAATCTGAGCCCATTGTTTACATTTGTAAATGATCTGTGCAAATCTGCTGTTGAGAAAAAGTTTAATTAAAAACTGAATTTAATAGGAGGTTCAGGCAATTTAACTGTCTTTAGAAACATTAATTTCATATTAGAAGTAATTGACCTCTGTAAGGGAACAACACTTGACACAATGACACAGTCCTGCAGCAGGACCCAGGCTGCTGGCACTGTGCAGTGCTGAACTGGATTGACTGGGACCAGATTCCCTCCAGCAAGAGGCTTTTCAAAACCTCCAGGGACCTGGCAGCTCCAGCTGGGCTCCAGCTCCATCCCAAGCAGAACAGCACTGGCTTACCATCGGCAGCACCTGCAAACAGCAAAGTTCTGCTCTCAGCACCCCTGGAACATGGCCTTAATTTAATCCCTGGCCCTGATGCTCTTCCTCCTGCTGTCACTCGTATCCCAGCCCTGCTCCCACAGCCTGTCTGAGCAGCAGAGCCTGGCCTAGAAAGAGAGCTGCTACCCCTTCCATCAGTTCCACTGCCAGAAGACAATCCTGCTTTCACAACTGTTTTTCCTGCTATTACTCAGAAGAAATCCACAATTTCTTCTCTTGCCACGCCACCTCAGGAGCAGTGACAGGTCAAGGTGAGTGYCCCGTGGCGTTGCCAAGACTGGACTCAGAGACTGATCAGCTTTCCAAGCGCTCTCCCATAAAAACCTCTCCTGAAAAGACCAGAGCCACACGTGGTCCTTGTGGCAGGCATCCTGAGAGAAGGCAAACAGCCAGGGTCCCAGGGAATGACCCCTGCAGGACAGGTGGGTGCAGCTGCCTCAAGAGGCACAGGAGAATCAAAGAGAAGAGAGGGAAGAGGTGCTGGCCATGCAAATGACTGAGGGTGCCAAAGGCCACTGCCACCCCAGAGAACCCTCCAGGRCATCCCACCATCAAGCAGCGCCAAGCTGACTTTGAGACCCAGCCTCTACCTGCTGTGCACCCCAGCTGAACTGCACACAGGAGGGCCCAAGACTGTGTCAACATTCTCACTGTTTTCATGCATTTGAGCATCTCCTCTGCAAGTCACTCTGCAAGAAAAATACCCCTAAAAGTGGTAGAGACACTCCCCAAAGTGTCTCTAAGTTGATGGTGTGGAGGCTACCACCCACCCTCTGATTCTCTGACACAGTCAGAGTCTTCTGTGCCAGGAATAATACTTCTCCCTATTCCAGGAGGCAAATCAGGCCTAGGGCACTTTTAAAACAGTTGTGCCTGATTTCCTCCAAAGCCACGCCAGGGAGTTTTTACGCCACAGCGCAAGGACCAAGCCCTGYGCTCCAACAGCTCCCGCGAGGCCCGGGCAGGGCAGGGGCTGTCGGATGGAACCAACACTGCAGGGCCAAACACCAGCGAGTCCAAGCAAGAGAGGACAAGCAGGTAGTCCTGAAACACACCCCCCAAATCAGCCCAGACTCACAAGTTSTTGGTCAGCAGACTTTGAGGCACACCTTTCAACAGCCTCCTTCCTTGCACACTCACAATTCCCAAACAGCAGTTAGCTGCAACTTCCCTAATGGTAGAACAGTAGAGGAATGAAACAGTAAAATGGGTATTTTCACTGATAAAAACCATCCAGAGCCATCAGCCAGCATCAAGCACCACGAGCAAAGAGCACGGTGGCAGCACCCGTCCCATCCGCAGGGCGCTGCCGTGGGTGCCCAGCGCTGTCACCTGGGCAGGGTCTGCTGCCCTGGGAGGATGCTGGCAGCAGGAGCAGCACTCCAGGGCCACTGGCACGCAGCCGGCAGGGCCAGAGGGCTCTTCGCACGGCGCGGCTGCTCGGACCAGCGGCAAGATACCCACCACAGCTGGTGACCGGGGCAGCCTACGGTGCCGGCGCGATGGTGACCCGTCGTGTCACGTTTGGACCTACTGTGAGCCACGGCAGCACCGGCTGAGCCCCGCCGCCTCCGCACCGCGGGCACCGGCCCTCCGGGGCTGCTCCCGGCGGCCTGGCGATGGCTCCTCCCGCCTCGACGGGACGAGGCCTGGGCTCACCTTGAAGTCGCGGCTGTGCTGCGGGGTGTACTCGAGCGTCCAGAGCGCCCGCACCAGCTGCGCCAGCTGCTCCGTGACCTCGCCGGGCGCGGGCGGCGGCCCGTCGGCGGGGAGCGGCCCGCCGCGGAACTGCTCCAGCGCCAGGAACTCGGCGAAGAGCTCGGTGTTGCTGAGGCACTGCAGGATGGCGTTCATGAAGCAGGTGTTGCCGTGGTTGCGCAGCCCCGCCACGCCGGGCACGGCCTCGGAGCCGCCGGCGGGGCGCGGAGGAGGCTCGGGGCTGCGCGGCGGGCCCGGCGGGAAGCAGCTGCCCAGGCCGCCCGTCGCCTGCGGCGGGGGCAGGCGCGGGGCGAGCGCGCCGCGGGTCTCGGGCTCGCTGCTGTAGTGCGAGAGCGTGGAGAGGGTCTTCAGCACGCGGCTCATGAACCCGCCGAGCGACCGCCCGGACGGTGCTGGGGCCGGGGCGGCGGTCGGGGCCGAGCCCGCGCCGCCGCCCGCCGCCCTCCC
>JACDOX010000313.1:138080-151689 GCA_014549065.1 Cardinalis cardinalis | reverse complement strand
GGCGGTCCGGGGCGGGGCGGCGGCGGGGGTAGGTACCAGGGCGGCCGCCCGCCGGCCCATCGGCAGCGGCGCTGGGACTGCGAGAGGAGCATGGCGCCACCGGGTCCCGAGGGCGGCCGAGGTGAGGCGCGGCTAGCGCGATCCCCCCGGGTCGGCCGTTCCAGGGATCAAACACCGGCAAGGGGCGGGATGGCGGGTGACAGCTCCGGGCGGGACGGGACCCTGCGGCCGCGGTGTGACGGCGCACCGGGCACCGGGCGGTGGGCGGGCGCCGATCCCCYAGCCGCCCGCTCAGTGCCCGGTCCGCCCGCAGCGGCCGCCACGGCTCCCGGTAAGAAGATCACGGCGCGGCTGAAGCGGACGCTGCCGGTGCGCGGCCCGCAGGCGCCCACGCTGAGCGAGCTGATGCGCTGGTACTGCCTCAACACCAACACGCACGGCTGCCGCCGCATCGTGGTGTCCCGCGGCCGCCTGCGCCGCCTGCTCTGGATCGCGCTGACCCTCAGCGCCGTGGGGCTCATCCTCTGGCAGTGCGCGGAGCTCCTCATGAACTACTACAGCGCCTCGGTCTCCGTCACCGTCCAGTTCCAGAAGCTGCCCTTCCCCGCCGTCACCATCTGCAACATCAACCCGTACAAGTAAGGCTTGGGGGGCTGGCGGGACGATGGGAGCTCCGCACAGCGCCGGTTCCTTCCCGAGCTYGTCCCGGCGCTCCTTGTCAACACTTTCCCTACCGTGGCTTTTCCCTGTAGGGCACCTGGTGTGCCACATCCCCCTCTGTGCTGTGTGGCTTACACTCTCACTTCTCGCTGCTGCCTGCTGACCTCGGCTCGGTTCGTGCTGTTTTCTGCTCCAGACAGTCCCTGTCAGCTCTTTGGCTCTCTTCAAATTCCCTTCTTCCCAGGACCGAAGTTCCAGGATTACAAACAGCATCATCTCCTAAAAAGTGGAAAGGGCAGATCTCTCACTCCTCTCTTGCTTCTTTCTTTCCTTATGGGATATTTTGACATGATTAATCAGCAATACTTTTTCTCCTGTCAAATCATGCTTTACATTGCTCTCTGTTCTGCTGCCAGATTCCCACCCCGGTCCCCATGGGGATCCAGCTCTTTAATGACACTTCACAGATGAAGTCTTATTTCCACATATTCTGCCTCCTCAGACTTCCTAACATAAGCAGCTTGAGAGTCTTGGGAGAACTTTCTCTGTAGTTCAGTCTGCTCTTCCTGGGGTCCCTGCTCCAAGATCTCGCCATGGATGTAGCTCTGTCTGCCCTCACTGATGTGAGAACCTGGTGGGAGACCTCCACAGGGAATTCTGGCCCAAGCCACGGCATCCACAGTGCAGCAGGCAGAGAGGTGGGATGGGATGTCACTGTCACGTTCTTTCCCGTGCAGGTACAGTGCCATGAAAGAATATTTATATGAATTGGACAAAGAGACAAAAAAAGCTTTGGAAACTTTCTATGGATTTTCTGAGGGCAAGTCCAAGGTGCGCCGGTCGGTGGATGACTGGAACAGCACAGGGAGCGACTTCTTTGAACAGATCCCTCTGCTGAAGGTCGAGGACTTCTCCAGGACAGCCACTGAACTGCACAGTGGGCAGAAGAGGAAAATAGAGGGAAGTGTCTTTCACAAGGACTCGTCCATCGTGAACTCGGGCGATTCCAAYGACATAATTGGCTTTCAGCTGGTGAGTGGCACTGTCCCCTGGCCAGCAAGTTCCCTGTGGGGCAGCAAGGGGCTGTGTTGGGGTCATTGTCCCTCCTGCAGGTTTTATTGCCTGCTCAGGGGGCTTTGCAGTGCACAGTGGTGGAGAGCACCTGTCTGCTCTTCTGCCTAAGCCTCCATGGCTGCTGCAGATTCACCTCCAGAGAAGTACCTTCCTGAATTCTTCCCAATTATAGTCAGTGTCATCTGTGACCTTTCTTTTGGTCCTGAAATATTTGGGAAATATATATCACTTAGCCCTGCATAAAAGGTCTTTGATGCCCACTGTAACTTCATACATGGTTATTTCTGTGRAAGAGAAACACTATGAGATGTACAGTCCTTTATTTACACCTGCCTTGTAGAATCCCTGATTTCCGTCCATCTGAAATGCTTTTTCCCCTCTGTGCTTGTCAGTGTGAYGCAAACAACAGCAGTGACTGTGCCCTGTACACGTTCAGTTCGGGGGTTAACGCCATCCAGGAGTGGTACAAGCTGCATTACATGAACATCATGGCACAGATTCCCCTGGAGATTAAAGAAAAGTTGAGTTACTCTGCCGAGGACCTTCTACTGACATGTTTCTTTGATGGCCTATCTTGTGACAAAAGGTCAGTGCACAGAAAATTCCTGCCATCTTAACAGCTTATTTCCAAGTCCATAATATGTAGGAATGGAATATTTGGTATTTGCTGAATTCCAGCAGGAGCGACTGCTAGTTCTGTGAATCTGCCTCCCCCATGCTATTAACCCTCATTCCCACATTAAAATTTCCTCGAGTTTCCATCTCCTGAAATATTAAACTAGATCATACTGCATGTAGTTTCAAGTCACTCAGAAGAGACCCACATCTTTCAGCAAAATAAACTTCTTAAAAAGAAGTAATAAACCCACGATGCAGTCCTGGTCTGTCTCTGTCAAAACCAAAGTCCAAATGAGCCTTYCTCCCACAGACAGAACTACAGGGAACAATATCATGATATTCGATTTCTTCCAGGCACTTCACTCGTTTCCATCACCCCCTCCATGGCAACTGCTACACCTTCAACAGCGGCGAGAGCGGGACCATCCTGAGCACCTCCACGGGCGGCAGCGAGTACGGTGAGTGCCCTTTGCACACCTGGGCTGCCCCGGGGCCCTTTGCACACCTGTGCTTTTCCAGAGCCCTTTGCACACCTGGGCTGTCCCGGGGCCCTTTGCACACGTGTGGTGTCCCAGGGTGGTTTGCAGAGGAACTGTTTGATAACAAGCGGTGCAGCAAACTGGATCCTGCTGGAGCGTGAGCGATGTGTTGGCTGTAGATGTACAGGCTGATTGGGGAAATGCCTGTTTGAACTAGTGCAAACTCTTGCCTGAGAATAGAGATAGTATCATTGCATCACTAATGTTTTCCAGCTGAAATTACTGCTGCCCAGTTATATAACTTTTTAAGTGAGTTCCAGCCACGTTCTCAGCAGACGTTATTTGTTTGCTGTACTCAGTGCCACAAAGGGATGTTACTGGCTGCAGGTGTCTTGGTCTGGCTGGGCAGAGGCTGTGCTTGGCTGTTACAGTTCTACTTAAGGCCAGATAACATGAAACAAACCTGCCCTCCCTGACCAGAAAACATGACTCTAGCTCCTGGTGTAACTTCCTGCCTTGTCTCTGTGGTTCAGGACTGCAGGTTGTTCTGTACATCGACGAAGCAGACTACAACCCCTTCCTGGTGACATCCACAGGAGCCAAGATCATGGTCCACGACCAAAACGAGTATCCCTTCATTGAAGACATTGGCACGGAAATTGAGACTGCAGCAGCCACCTCCATAGGGATGCACTTTGTGAGTGGCAACAATCTCCTTTTTGGGTGCACCTTTGCCTTGGTACAGCTGTAAATAGGAACTGCTGGGGCGATTTCAGAGAGCCAGCAGCTCGAAGGCCTTTAAATACCTCCCACTCAGCAGCTGAAGTGCCCTGAAGGAAATCCTGTGACAGCACTTCTCTGAAAAATAGGCCGTGGGAAAATCAGGTCTTTCTAAACCAAACTGACCTGGGATATTGTTTGCTCTCCCTTTTCTTCCTCCCCTTGGCTTTCCAGGGGATTTTTGGTTTTGTTTTCACAGCAAAATCCACAACCACAGAAATGTGTTGTCAAGTGCCTCGTTTGGCTTTAGCAATGAGCAGGGAGTTTCATCTCTCGAGGGTCCCCAGGCAGAGGAGCCAGAGCTGGAGCTGTGGGTCGGGTCCTTAGGAATGGTGGCAACACAACCCCTTGAAGTGTTTTGTGAATGTAAGCCTCACTTTGCTGGTTTTCTCCTTATCCCAGCAGTAAACCACACCCCTGGGCAGCGGCTTTGCTTTTGCCAGCAGTGAGCAAAGGCAAGGAGAGCTGCAGCTCCTGCTTTCCCCATTTAGCGTAGTTCAGAGGAGGCATTTGGCCCGAGGGGATTCGGCRCAGCAGGGAAAGCTATGCCAGGTCCCCTTTCATCTGGATGGGCTGTTAAGTGAGCACTTCAGCTCTGCCTTTCTTTCTGGTGGTCTGGTGGAGCATCAGCTATCCTGCTTATCTGGGTATGCTGAATATTGGTAGGCTCTGCATTAGAAAAGAAATTAAAAGAGGGCTGATGTTTCACAAAATGCAAATAGTTAACTGTCTTCCGGCTGTCTGGAAAACTGTGGCAGCAGCTCCTTGGATAATCGTGACTGAGAGGTTTGGGAGCCAGGATGGTGTGAGGACACAAAGTCTCTCAAGACTTTTCTTTGTCACCATCACACCGTACTGAGATTCTGTCACACAAGACGGTCTCAATATTTAATGTAATATGTTCAGCAATAGGGTTGAACTTTTGCTGTAGTATAAAAAACAAGATCGGGCACATCTTAATGTCTGTATATAAASTATTTGTCATGAGGAAGGGATCCAACTGCATCCTAATGAGGCAGCCAAAATAGAAGCTGGACACAATTTCTGGTCTCAGAACAGAAGCTGGGGATCACTGTCCTGCTGGGAAAAGACAACTCCAGAGAGCCTGCTGAGTGGTGGGGGGTCAGGACTGTCAGGACAGGGCTGCAGCACCGAGGTGCCAGCTCAGTGCTTGTCCCCACATGCAAGGTCACAAAGGAGGACACAGCAGCTGTGTCCCACACGGTGCTGCTCGCTGGGCTCTGAACATGTCATCAGTGTCTGGTTAGTGCTCAYGGCTTTCTGCTGGGTGCTAGGACTGCCCCCCACCTCCAAAAATATTCCAACACGTTTGGCATGCAAACAAGGCATTGCTTGGTCAGAGTTACAATGCTTTAATTAAATATTTAGTTTGGAAATTATTTCAGTACCTGAAGGAACAAGTAAGTTTTGTAGGAGCATAAGCCACAACAAAATAATTCTATACAAAGGATCGATCATCTCTTRGAAGTCCCAGGAGCAGACTGAGGTAGTGTCTTGGCACTACATTGGATGTGGAATTTAAAAGCTGGTTTCAGTCAGTTTTCAGAAGTAATTCATCTCTAGTACTGAAATCCCATCTTTCCCTCCAGAGAGAGATTTGAACATCTCTGAGAGTGTTGACTTGCACCATACTGGCCCAGAGCCTTCTCTTGCTGTAGACAAAGTGGTGAGGTATGCTCTTATCAGGTGGCCTCAGGAGCTGCATTCAGTGCCTCAGGGTAACGAGCCTTTCTCATGCTCCTGCTGGATTGATCCTTTGTAGAGAATTTTAAATTCTAATCTTAAACTCTGTAGAGAAAAATCAGTGAATGGATTCTTAAATTGATGTTTCTTGTGGTTTCAGGCCACTCTATTGTAAAGTGGATAATTACTGCAGAAAGATAGCAGGGGCTGAGGGAGGTAGGGCAGTCTGCAGGAAGTGGGCCATGCAGCTGGAATCAGATCTCGGGAATTTGAGGGCACCCAGCCCTGCTTTCACAGAGCTTGCAGACACAGACTTGGCATGTCAGAGCTCTTTGCTCTGGGCAGAGATTGGGAAAAGCCATTAGCATTTGAGAGAAAGGGTCAAAGCYGCACCTGGAAAAAGGTTTGAGGGAGACACAAACATTTGATTTAGAGTGGATTGAGAGAGGTGCTTTTGAGCACCAGTGGAGCCTCAAGTGCTATTTACCCACAGCACAGGAGCAGCCAGTACAACAGCAGCTCAGGCAGGCGGGGATCCTCACAGAAAACAACCCAAAACCCCTGAAAATAACTGCCCTCCCTCAGAACACAAACATCCAGAGTAAAGACACAGCCTCTAAGACTAGGAGAGAACATGCATATGGATTACTCTGCTTTGAAAAATCCTCACTGCCACGATTACACCACCTTGCATTCCTGCAGAAGGTTTCCAGGAAGACAGCAGAGAATCCCAGCAGAGCAGTTTTTTTGGGAAACTGATATTAGAGACAAAAAAAAAAAAACTTGTTTTGACAAGGGATCGACAAATCACTTTAGGTAGCAAAAGGTAAACATTCTACTCAAAGCTGCCTTATCACTTACAGTTTCAGAGTTGGGATAAAGTGTCACTGAACACTTTGGTTTCTCTATGAACTCCAGAAACACAAGTTTTTTCTTTTCTGTTTCCCAGACTCAGTCTCGCAAGCTGAGCAAACCCTACAGTGACTGCACAGAGACAGGAGCTGACATACCTGTGGATAATCTCTATAACAAGAGCTACTCACTCCAGGTAAAGCCATTACATTTGGGTTTATCAGTTCCTTGAAAACTACCTGCATGAAAAACTTCATAAGAGTCTGTGGTTGAGGACCTGAGACTGGGAACACTTTGAGCACAGGGTYGTTGCTTTTTCCACTGCTGTAAAATGCAACAGCACTTCTTAAAATCCAACTTTTATTCTTAAGTGGTTGCTGTTTGAAGTTCCCTTAGGCACCCTGTTAGATAAAGAGAGAACATGAGCTCATTAGGCAATTTTCAAGCAATGTGAGACTGGAAAATATTGGCCAAGTAAAGGTTGCAGCTTAGTAACCCTTGAAGCCAGAAATTGTGACCTTTAGGACTCCAGGAATAACAGAAACCATCTAATCAGTATCCAGATAGCAGGATGTTTGTTTACAGAGTAAGTTTCCACTAATTTTGCATGGTTTCTGTAATTGGGTCCTCTTGGAGAGTGTCAGTTGTTCTGGCACTCTGCACTTCAAGAATTGTACTTACATTAGCTCCTGCCTGCTGCAAAGCCCAGGTCTAGGCTGAATTTCTGTTTTATGGGGAATACGAAATCTGTTCTGGTGTAGTGCCAGGTAGGATCACCCAGACGTTGTCTCAGGTTTTTAATAACAGTACTTCGCCGAAACTCAGTGCTCAGGAGGGCTGGGACTGCGACCGAAAGGCTGGACTGGGATTTAAAAGAGAAGTTCTGTTCCTGCATGTCCCAGTGTTTTAGCACAAGCCACAGCTCTGCTGYCCTGTTAATCCTCCCAGCTTCACCTCTCTTAGTAGGCACCAGCAGGGTTTGGTGGAAGCTGTGAACATTTGCTGCTGTGAGTCACTTCCCACACCTAGTTAGTGATTCATGGGCCACGTGCCATGGCAGGCCTAAAACCCTCTCCTTGACTCTGTAAGAGCAACTGCAACACTGAAGCTTTTGGTGGCTGTAGGGGAAGTGGGGGCATTCTTAGAACCCCCATATACGTAATCCTCCACGAAGATTACTTTTTTTTTTTTGCACTAGAACATCAACCCTCCACCGTACACCGTGTTTGTATTCACTCACAGCAGAGCCTGAAGGCCCAGGGAAACGGGTTCCCGTCCCACTGCTGTTGTCATAGGCAGGGTGTTTTTAGGTGCATAGGAGCCTGGAGCTTGGTGCTGCCTCTTAGCCCCAGGTGTGTTGTTTCTCCCCAGATCTGCCTGCACTCYTGCTTCCAGAAGGCCATGGTGGAGTCGTGTGGCTGTGCCCAGTACGCACAGCCCTTACCCGCTGGCGCCGAGTACTGCAACTACAAGAAGAACCCAAACTGGAGTGAGTATTGAAACACTCTKGCACTGCGCATGCCTCAGCTGCCAGTCCTGTACCCAGCACCCCCAGTGTCCCTGTCACAGCTGCTGCACACCCAGCRTGCTGGGATGAGCCAAATCTGCCTTAACCCACTTAAGCCCCCACACCAGAAGTGCCCCCCTTGCTCACACTGACTGGTTTGTGAAACTTGCCCTGATGGCTTGTCACCTGTGCCCACCACAGAACAGTTGAGTGGAGGGCTTGACCAGGTGTGACAATTTTTATGCCTATATCAAGTGACAGGCACTTCTCAAGAGTCTTTTGCAATATTTATAGGATAAATCTTTTCATCCCCACCGTGTAGGCGATGGCCACAAAGGCCACCTATGCCCCAGATGTCCCACCCCAGCCCAGGTAGCAGGTTTTCTTTCTGGCTTCTCACACACATCCTGCTCCTCCCCTGCAGTGTACTGCTACTACAGACTGCATGAAAAGTTTGTGAAGGAGCAGCTGGGCTGCCAGCAGATCTGCAAAGATGCCTGCAGGTAAGTCCTTGCCACAGCCAGAGGTGAAGTGTGCGTGGGAGTCAGAGCTCACGAGTGACACCCTGCCTCTCTCTGCAGCTTCAAGGAGTGGGCGCTCACCACCAGCATTGCTCAGTGGCCATCCGTCGTGTCAGAGGTCAGTCCCCACTTGCACTCCACCTGAACAGCAGCCTGGGACAAGGCATTGAGTAACCCCAGAGGCTCAGCACAAAAGCAGGAGGCCCTGGGCTAGTCAGTAGCATTCAGTGATACTATTCCCAGAGACCAGTCTGTAATTTCCAGCTCAGGGCTTCCCCTCCAGGAGTTCATCATTAAACTAATATTTGTCTTGGGAGATCCCCTTGGGCTCAGCTGGCCTGTCACACACTCAGTTCTGGTACCCATACTAGCCCAAGGAGATGTGGAGCCTGAATCCCTTCTCAAGGGTCTCTGCACAAGAACCTGCAGCTAGAGTAGCATTTTCTCTCTGTTCTCCAGGACTGGATGCTCCGAGTTCTCTCTTGGGACAAAGGGCAAAAACTCAACAAGAAGCTGAACAAGTAAGTCCCCCTGTGTGTTCCTGCCTTGCACCTCCAGCTCTGATACGATCTCAGCAGCCCTAATGATGGCAATTGGGGAAAAAGCTCCCTTGGAGCAGCCCAGCCCTACTGGTCCAACTGGTTATTTGCATAGTTTTTCAGTATGTTTCATGTTATTGTTTTACTAAACCCTCTGCCTGCCTCCTTCTTCCCCAGGACAGACCTTGCCAACCTCATGGTTTTTTACAAGGACCTGAACGAGAGATTCATTTCTGAGAATCCTGCCAACACGGTGAGTGAGCATGCTGGTCCCTACTCCCAGGAGACGCAGCGCTTCCTCCCACGCAGGCTGGAAGCTTTCACCTGCCCAGGGGAGCAATCTCACAGGGGCAGGAAGCTGATCTCAGATATGCACCTCTGGGCTGGTCCTGCCCTTTCCAGCCCTTATCTCAGGCCACGTCTCTGCCTGTCCAGCCCCAAGCCCTGTGCAGGGGCTGCACAGCAAGCTCAGCTCCAAGCTCCTTCTGAAGCTGAGCCAGAGACAACAGCAGAGATGGGCCCACTTGCTGAGCAAGCCCTGGGTGCCCTGGCTCCGTCTCCCTGCCTGCTGTAATGGCTCCATGGCCACGTGCCCGTTGCAGACCCTAACCTTGTGCTCTCTGCTCCTGCAGCTCGTCATTCTTCTGTCCAACTTTGGGGGCCAGCTGGGGCTGTGGATGAGCTGCTCCGTGGTGTGTGTCATCGAGATCGTGGAGGTGTTCTTCATCGACTCGCTGTCCATCGTGCTGCGGCACCAGTGGCAGAGGGCCAAGAAGTGGTGGAGTGGCCGCCAGCAGGGCAGGGCAGCCCAGGCCAGCGATGTGGAGAGGCAGGGCCACGAGAACCCCGCGTGCATCGACGAGGACCTGCCCACCTTCACCACCGCCCTGCGCCTGCCGCTGCCCCAGGACAGCCCCCTGCCCAGGACTCCCCCGCCCAACTACAGCACTTTGCGGCTGGAGACGGCCTTCACAGAGCAGCTGCCCGACACGCTGGAGCTCGGCCAGCACTGACACCTGCCCACACACACCCACCGGCCCCCAGGTGGGTGCTGGACTCACGTGTCCGGGGCCAAGGCACCGATCCGGACGAGCACTGAAGGGCTGCCAGGTCAGACCCTTACTCAGGGATTGAACTGGCACTCAAAGCTGCCCCAGCAAAGCTCAGACACAAAAGCCGAGGGCTCAGAGACATTGGGAGCTTCAAGCAACATCGGTTCTTGAGTTAACGATGGCAGGAGATGGCTGGAGCAGGATGTGGTACTAAGCTGGGATGTCTCACCAGGCAAAGGCACGCATTAGCCACCAGCTGCACACACCCCATTGCATGTGGGCAGGAATTGCTCCACGGCAGCAGATTGATGCCACATTGAGCATTAACACTAATTGCTCTCTGCTGTGTGGCTGGACTTGTGGGAAAAACCCCAGGCTGTCAGGAATCCAGGATGGCATTTGTAGGAAGGGCATGACAGGGGCTTGGGTAAAGCACAAGAGAGCATGAAAGGAAAGCTCTCACATGAATTTTCATTAGAAACCTGATTCCAATGGTGGCCTGAGGAGCTCTTTCTTGTAAGATGAAAAGCCAGGACAACCAGAAATGGGCTTGTAGAGCAAGTTACTACACAGCTGGGGTAGGAAAGCCCGAGTCATCCCCAAAGAATCATCTGAAAGGGCATGAAATCCAGTTTGGAGCACAGTAATGAAGTGCATCCTCTGCAAGCTTGTTCCATTCCACATCACTCAGGCAGCCCTTAAACATAACTTCCAAGGAGCTCATTAAATTACTTCCCAGAAGCCTCACAGGGAGTTAGCTGGTTGCTCTTTTCCTGCTCAACCCCAGGCAAGGACTTCCTCCTGCAGCCAGTTCCCCACCTACCTGCCCTGGAGCTGGCAATGCCTGGAGGAAGTTGTGCCCCACAYGTACCTCATCCACCTTGCCCCCACACACTCCCATCCACAGAGCAGTGTCAGTACCCACATTTTACCTCCTGTGCTGCTCCCCCAAGGCCAGGGGCTGCTGCCTGTGCAGCACAGCCACGAGTGCTCCTGGGGGAGCTGGGCCTCCCTCCTGCCCCAGCCCACTCTGCTGCCTTCAGCTCCCTGTGGAGATGACGAGCAGAGCCCACCCCACACTGGCTGGTGGGGTCTGTAGGGCCAGAGCCTTGCAGAGCGTGTCAGGGGTGTCTAAGTGGAAAGAGTCTCTCCTTTCCTTTCTCTATGACCTTGTTTTATACAGGACAGTGAGAATCCAGAAAGGTTCTTTAAYGTGCAATAAAACCTATTTTAACTGAATTATTTAAATATATGATAAACTGAAAAAATAAAGATATATTTTTGAGTAACTGCTTTGCCCTTTTTTGTTTTTAAATCACCAGTGTATGAGTTAGTTCCCTGCAGGCATCCTGAGAGCTGAGAGGACTTGTCTCTGCCTGCCCAGGGGCTGTAGGTTCTCAGATAGCCCAGGCCTCTCAGGCAGCCCCACTTCCCCTTGGTGTTWCAGGCATGAGCAGTCCCCCTACAGCAGGGAGAGGAGTAACAGCAAAGTGCAGAGCTAAGGAACACTTCACCACAAACCCCTTCCTTGCCACCTTGGTGGTGCTGGCACAGGAGCTGGCTTGGCCCCGTTACACCTGACTGAGGACCTGCTTTCCAGTGCAGAGGGGTCAGCTGGAGCACTGCGGGGCTCACCTCCCGGGGAAAGCAAGCAAGCATCACAAAGTGGCCCATAGCACAGTCCTTCCACTCCACATCTGTACCTGCACGTGCAGCAGCACCTGAGACCACAGCTCTCCACGAGGTTTGCTCACATCTGCTGCAGGCAGTGCTAAGGAGAGACCACTGCATCAAGCCTGGTCCTCGGCTGCTTCTTACCCTCAGGCTGCTCCAGCACCTCTGSCCAGCCCCAGCAGCCCTCAGAGCTGGGTTATATCAGGAGTGCTGGTCATGCAATCAGCAAGTGCTAATCATGCAATCAGCCCCCTGACAGGAGGGACCCCCCCAGCCCAGCTCCAGGGCTGGGGAAGGCACTGGCAGCTGGCACAGACTGGGATGGGTCAGGGGTTTGTGTTTCTAAAGCCTCCCCAGAGCAAAACAAAACCTTGGAGAGTAAACAGAGTGGTGCCAACCCTGCACAAAAGCAGGTGTAGGACTGGYCAGACTTTATAGCAAGAACTGCAGTTCCAATAAGGGGAATATCCTCTGATGGAGAGCAAGGCTGCTAACCTGTAGTGGTCCAGCAGCAGAAATGTCAGGGCTCTCCCACTGAAAACCCAGGATATGTGTCCTGACAGGTGCTTTTTTTGGAGAACACTTGCTTTAARTTCTTTGGGAAAGCACAGGTGTTCYGCAGGTGCTGTTTGCAGTTACTCTTGGGCAGGTGCAACACCTTTTCTCTGTATGAATAATCCTCAGAAGGCAGAGAGCCATGGAGCTACAGAAATGGCTTACTTCATCATGAGTTAAACACTGAACTGTGCTGAACTCCTGAGTCACCTCAAACACAGAAAGCGACTGGGGACGGTCTGAGAATGAGGACTGGCACACGCTGAACATCATAAACCCAAAGTTCCTGAGAGACTCAGCTCAGAGTTTATGGGAACAACAGGCTGTAAAACCCAGGGCTCAGCACCATCCCCTGCTGCACTGCGCTGGCTCTGGGCTCAGGTRGGAAGCTCAGTCTCCTGTCATGGGGACAGTGCTCCCAGGAGACCCATRGCAGGCACTGGGAGCCCAGCCAGCCCCGCTTGGGGCTCCGGAGCAGGCACCCCTCACTCACAACAGCCTCTGCTTGCCTCCCGTCCCTGGGGTACAGCTGCAGCCACAGTGGGCAGCTCTGGGCAGGGATGGCAACAACCCCAGCCCCACAGCCCCACAGCCCCRCAGCCCCACAGCTGCAGCTCTGTGGCACTGCAGGGCTGTGGGGAGCAGCTGCAGTACCCAAAAACACAGCCAAGGTGCAGGCAGCATGGCAGGCACTGCCTTGGCCAGGGACGGCTGGGGAGAGGTGTTGAAACAAACCTGGGCCAGCAGGTGCTGGTGACTCACGGGAAAGGCTGCTGGCACCCTGGGACCGGCCCTGGAGGAGAGGAGGCACAGCAGGAGAACCTCACTCTGCTCCTCCACAGCCACTGCCAGCGGGGAGAAAGCCAGAGGTGATGGAGGGGCTGTGAGGGGAAAGTGGCTGAGGAGGAGGAAAATCCAGCTGCACAGAGATTTTCTGGATGGCAGGAACCTGCCCGTGTGGGCTGTCAGCCTGGAGGGGTGACCCCAGCCCCCCCAGAGTGGAAGGAAGCAGCTGCCCAAAGCTGCTCCCAGCAGATGTAGCCAGGCAGCACCTATAGGGTTAAAAACTGCCCAGGTCCCTTTCAGAGAGGCGACATCTGGGTGACATCCAGTGGTCCACAAACGGGTTTGGGAGTTAAATGCCTCATTAATGTAAATGGAGCTGGGCTGGGGAAAGGCATCTCCAGCACATGCCTATGGAAATGGAAAATCCATCCAGGCTCTGAGCCTCTTGTGCTCAAGCCCAGCTCTGGGGAGGCCAAACTCGGCTGGACAGTGTGGATGGCTCACTTTTACCCCTTTGCCTCCCGGGCAGGGTGAGCCAGCCCCGGAGCARTTCCCCATACCAGACAGATGGCCTGAGCCACCCCCACCAGCCTGTTCTCAGCACTTTGGAAGCCTTTTCCAGCAGCTAGAGCATCCCTAGCCAAGGCCAGGCCATGGCAGGGCAGCCGTGGTGGCACCACAGCAGTTCCAGGTGAGTCAGAGTCTGACCCAGGCTGCAGCAGTTCCCCCACAGGGACACGCCACCACATGGCCCACACTAATCCCCATGGCAGTGTGACCCAGGCTGCAGCAGGGACACGCCACCACA
>JACDOX010000313.1:116918-137640 GCA_014549065.1 Cardinalis cardinalis | reverse complement strand
GGGACATGCAGAGCGCTCACCACCTGCCCACACCCCCTGGCACACATGGCACTGGGCACGGCTCACCCTGGAACCAGACTGAGAGGGCAGTGCCCAAGGCAGGAGGGGGAGCAGAAACTCCGGGCCAGCTTGGGCACTGCCATCCCAGCCGCCGGACCGGGCCTGCTGTGCCACTCCGGCCTGGGCAGCGCGGGCACGGCCTGCACCCGTCCCACAGGGCTGAGCACCCCTCTCCAGAGCAGCGGGGAGCCAGGGCACCCGGCCCTGGGGAAGCGGCTGGGCAGGGATTTGGGGTGTACCCGGTGTGCAGCAAGGGGCAGTGGAGGCCCTGGGGGCAGTGGTGGTGGAGGGCAGGGGCTCTCCAGCCCTCCCTGCCCTTGTCCCCGCGGGCAGCCGTGGGCCCGATGCTGACCTGCAGCCATGCCTGCTCCCTGGCCTGGYTGTAACACAGCCGGGGGCGTAAACAGGGAAACACACCTGGCCCCAGGGCTGTGGACAGAGTGTTCTGCCTCTGTCCTCTGGAATCTTCAGCCAAGCCTCAGCACTTTCCTGTAACACTCTTGCACTGCCTTGTCCCTCCCAGTCGTACACATCTACCTCAGTTTCCCCGGGTGGGAGCTGTACCCTGTCAGGACCTGAGCCCCCCTCACTGCTGGGTATGTGCCTGCCAGTCCTGCCAGCCCCCCGCCCCAGGACCGTGGTGGCACTGTGACCCCAGCAGCTTTGCCATTGGCAGTGTTCTCAAAGCTGTGAGATACAAACCACAGGAGGGGACACTGTGGGGAGAGTGAAAAAAACCCAACCCAACCTGCAAAGCCCCGAGCGACTGAGCCAGCCAGGCCCCATCCAGCACCAGGGGTGGGATGCGGGGTCATATCTCTCTCTTCCACTCATGTGCTTTGTCCAAATGTGTTTCTAGGGATTAAAACCATGTGTTCCCTGTATTTATTCACCTGYCGCAGAGCACAGCGCCGTCCTGGCGGGATGTGATCACCCAGAACACAGCGGAGGTGGCAGCCGGCTCCAGCCGGGGTGAATCACCCTGTTGTCACAACCAGTGCCGTCCCTCTGGGTTTTAAGACCTTCTCACCCAGGTTTACATAATGAATCCTGAACGGTACAAGCTGTTCCCCTGGGTACACAGGGGTAATCACTCCTGGGCTTGCTATAAATCAGCTCTGGTCTTGTTATAAAATGTCATCAGTCACAAAATAGTTCACATTTGCCCCAGGACATGGGAGGGGACCATAAAGCACCAGCCCAGGGCACCTTTATGTTGCTGCATCCTGCTGGAGCCACGCTGGCACTCCCGGCCTGTACCAGGGCAGCCTGGGGGCATCCAGAGGACCTGAGCTGCCACATCCCAGGATGCTGGAGTCACAGCAGGAGGGATATTTTTTCCAGTAAACTTGTACAGCGGAAAAGGCAGATGAGTGCAATTAATGCTCTGTCACAATTAGTTACAGAGCTGGTCAGGGGAAACCCCACCAGTGACAAATGATCACAGTGCTGTGCTGAACCTGCCCAGTGTCATCCGCAGGGGAGCCAGCACTCAGCGCTGAGGCTGAGCAAGCTGGGGCCCAGAGGGGCTGGCCCCATCCCTCTGTCCCTGTGACCACAGCTGGGCTGGCAGAACCACACATGGCAGTGCCAGCGCCCGAGCCTGGCATCGAGCAGCCCTCGCTGTGCYCCCAGCCACCGGCCACCGAGCTGTGCCAGGCCAGCAGGAGCCCGGGGCCCCTTCCCTCCCTCTGCTGCGCCTTGTAAAACAAAACCAGTCTGGGTTTTACTGCCTGATCTTTGTAACGCAAACACAGGCCAGTTAACAGGTTTGACACAGGGCTCCGGCACAGGGTGGTTGTGAGATGCTCACTGTCACTTCACGGGCTTTTACTGGTCGCAACGAAATGACTCGGTTCCATTTAGTGACAGCGTGTCTCTGGAAGTGCACAGCATAGATAAACCTGGCAATTACCGTACTGGGTGAGCCTGGGCTGGATGCACGGCTCCCTCGGCAGGGACAGGGACAGGGACAGGGACAGGGACAGGGACAGGGACAGGGACAGGGACAGGGACAGGAGCAGCCTCCCTGTGTGGGGACACAATGCCTGCACCAGCGTTGGGTGGGTGACAGTAACAGGGACTGATGGGGACTAATAGGAGCAAGCACCTCTGCTCTTCATCTGTGCATCCAGACCTAACAGCATCCAGCAAAATTCCAGCTGCCTTTGTACCAGCCACAGCCACCATCAAAACATTTTCCTTCCATCAGACAAATTTAGGAGCAGCTGATGTTTTTGAAAGCTGGTGGATCGGGCAGATGGAGCCACTTTCAGGGCTGGTTTTCCCCGTGGATCTGGTGTCCCAGCTGTATTTAGCTGCTGTCAGCAGCGCATCATGCCAGCACCACACACCACTGGGGAAACAATGCCTGGGATGCAGGGGAGCTTCCTGTGGCATTTCAGCTGTATTTTCAGCAGGAGGTTTTTGCTTATGAAATAAACTTCCTCATAAACAATTGAGAGATGATGGAAAGTCAAGCAGCTCAAGGTCATTTGGCCTCGCTGGCTGCGCAGCTGATGTTCCAAACCCTGGAACAAACGCCAGCCGCTCTATTTCCAGGGCTGGAGCTGCCCGAGCTGGTAACTGACATTGTTCTCTGGGAGAGCAGTGGCCACAGCAGGGCAATTACTGCGACGGGACAGAGGAACCCGGCAGGTCCTGGCCCATCCAACCTGTTCATTCCAGCTTCCCTTGGAGATACTTCTCAAACACAATCCCGCATTCYGCTCCTGACATAATGGCATGAGCTATACTTGTGCCAGTTAAAAATAAAAATCCCTTTTGTTCCCAAATAACAGAACACGAGGACATTTGGGAAGGTCTGACCAAGTCCTGATTGAACAAGAATCTGCCAYTACCTCTCCTAGCAAGAGGCAATCATTCCCCTGTACAATGCTGTGCCCTCAGCAGTGATTTATGGTTCCAAGGAGGTTTGTACATGTTCACTGTTCTGTTGTGAGGAGCTGACGTCTCCCTCTTCGCTCGAGATGCTCAGGATTTTACCCCCAAATGTGTTTGTACAGCGGTGCTGGGCTGAGGGATCCCAGCCCGTGGCACACAGTGGGCTGGCCCGGGGCTAGGAGAATACAGGAAAGGGGGGACACGTCTCTCCAGCCCCCCGAGGGGTTAATTATGGGATCAACAGGAGTCAGGCGCAAGACACTTAATATTGAGATTAAGTCATGAAATCACAAAGCACACACTAATCACCGTGAAAATCACCGCGGACAGCTGGGCTGGGAGGACCCTGGCCCCTCTGAGCTGCTGCCTCCCTGCCCTGAAACAAACAGAAAAGCTGCTGCCATGTTTATTTCATTCTGTCATTTTATAGAAACAGCGCTCATTTCTCATGGGAAGAGATCGTCAAGGTCCAGATCAGTCCATTGGTGGCCCTGAGCTCTGTCCCTTCTGTTTGAAAATCAGTATCTTGTCTAGTCCACACTTGACAGGCTCGGGGTGYTCAAACTCCTGCCAGCAGCAGGCAGGGGAGCAAACAGCTGTGACGGGAGGCTTTTTACAGAAAAACATAAATTAACATAGAACCAAAGAATCATTCAGGWTGGAAAAGCCCTCCAAGATCATCGAGTCCAACCATTTCCCCAGCACTACCAAGACCACCATTAACCCYTGYCCCCAAGTGCCACATCCACACGGCTTTTAAACCCCTCCAGGGCTGGGGATTCCGCCACTGTCCTAGGCAGCCTCTGCCAAGGTTATAAGGTTTTATTATCATTTTAAAATAGAAAAAAGATTATAGGATCTTTCTAAAACAGCTTATAAAACTGTTTCAAAACACTAATGCACCTCACCTGCATTTATTTACCCATGTCAAAAGCCTGGCACCAGGGACAGTTAGCACCAGGGTAGGTAAAGCAGTGAGGTGACAGASGGGACAAGGGGAACGGCTTCCCACTGCCAGAGGGCAGGGTGAGATGGGATATTGGAAAGAAATCCTTCCCTGGGAGAGGGGGAAGCCTGGCACAGGTGCCCAGAGCAGCTGGGGCTGCCCCTGSATCCCTGGCAGTGCCCAGGCCAGGCTGGATGGGGCTGGGAGCAGCTGGGACAGTGGGAGGTGTCCCTGCCATGGCAGGGGTGGCACTGGATGACCTTAAGGTCCTTTCCAACCCAAACCATGCCAGGATTCTGTTCCTAAGGCCCCTTCCTAACCAAGTAATTCTGTGATTCTGCGAGGTTCGTGCCACTGATCCCGGGCTGCGTTTGACGTGACGGGAGCAGCAGCAGCAGAGTCAGGCGCTGTTCCTCGGGATGCGTTGGGAGGAGATCAGAGCAGCGTTCCAAGGGACCGGGACCGGCCTGGGAGCGCAGGCGGCACGGGGCCGTGCCGAGCCCCGCGGGGTCGCTGAGGGCGGCTCGGGGCCGTGCCGTGCCGTGCCGAGCCCCGCGGGGTCGCCGAGGGCGGCTCGGGGCCGGGCCGAGGCACGGCGGGAGGAAGAGGCGGCGGCCCCGGGGCGGGGCGGGCCGTGCCGGCGGTGCCGGGGACGCGCTGTCGGTGCGAGGCTGCGGGAGGCACGGCCCGGTAGGAGCGCGGCTCGCGTTATTGCTTTGCTGCTTTTGTGACCTCCCCCGACCCCTGGCCCCGAGCGGGAGCGCTCCCGGCCCTGCCCCGGGCCCGGCACCGCCCGGAGCCCCCGCCGCTCCTGCCCGCTGCCGGGGCCGGGCTCGGGGGCTTCCCCTCCCTGTCACTGCTGGCGCTTCTCGTGCTGTGACAATCTCCCCAGTCCCAGGTGTGCTTCTGGGGTCTCTTTCCCTTTTCGGCGTGAGGAGATGANCGGTGCCGGTGTCGGCGGGAGCGCGGCCGGAGCCGCACGGGCGGCAGGTACGGGGCGCGGGGGGCCGGGACAGGGCGTGCGGGGGCGCGCTGCCGGTCCCTTCGGCCGAGACGCTGCCCAGGGATGGATGCCCCGGCATCTCTCAGCGCCCTCGGGCATCCCCGGCAGCGTCTCGGCCCGAAGGGACCGGCTCGACGGGACTGGCCGTGGTGTCTTTAACACGGCTACACACCTGAGGTCACCCGGTCTCTGCCTGGCTTGGCAGCAGCGGGGCAGGWTTTCGTGCTGGGTAGGGGTTTGGGGTGTACCCGGCGTGCAGCAGTTCGGATTTAACCTTTATTTACCCAGGGGTTTCCTTTAATCTGCCTGATAAAAGAGAATGGGAGCAAACCGCATCTTTGTGGAGTAGTTCAGTGTTTGGTTTGGTATTGGAAATGTGCCATCTCCCCCAGGACGGTTCTCCCAGTGAGGCAGAGCGTGCTCACAGCATCCCAGGGGATGCAGTTGCTGGTGTTGGGGGTTTGCTCCTCTTACTGCCCAAGCAGCCAAGTGAACTCAGCAGTGTGACCTTCCTGGCACATGAGGAGCGCAGCTTGTGGTTGTCCCGAGAGAGAGGGACATCGTGGGAACCACAGGATCKGTTGAGTTGGAAGGGACCTCCAAATCCACCTCATTTCACCCCCTGCCCTGGGCAGGGACGCCTTCCATACCTCAGGCTGCTCCAAGCCCTGGGCACCCTGTGCCAGGGCCTCCCCACCCTCCCAGGAAAGGATTTCTTTCCAATATCCCATCCATCCSTGCCCTCTGGTAGTGGGAAGCTATTACCCCTCGTCCCCCTTGTCGCTCCAGGCCTTGTCCCCAGTCTCTCTCCAGCTCTCCTGAGGCTCCTCCAGGCCCTGGCAGGGCTCTGAGCTCTCCCTGGAGCCTKCTCTTTCCCAGCCSCAGCCTGGCTGCAGAGCAGAGGGGAGCTCAGGGCTAGGCAGGGCAGAGGGAGCAGAGTGCCTGGCACACGGCACAGAGTCAGGGCAGTGCTATCTGAGCTCCAGACTGTAAATACTCCTGGGTGCTGCCCGCCTGCCCGTGGGCTGCAGCCCCGGAGGCGCCTGCGTGGGCTGGAGCCGTGGGCGGTGGAGCTGGCACTGTGTGCCCTGGCCACTGTCCCTGCACCAGCCGCACAGAGCATCTGCTGGGAGCTCTGACCCCACCTGGAGACAGGCTTTCATTGCTCACTGGCACGTGGCTGCTCCACTTTTCAAACTGCCAATCTGTAAACTTATGAGGTAATAAAAGAAATTCCTCTAATTTGCCAAAATACCACTGGAGTGTATAGATGTCTCATTTAGGAAAACTAGGATTTTCCCTCAGGGTTCAGGGGAGATGGCAGCTGGTCATCAGAGAGGAGTGACTGGTGTGTCTCAGGAGAGAAAGTGCTGAGCAATCACAGTGTCATCAGGCTGGTAGTGTCAGCGTGGTTTTGCTGCCCGTATCTGACCCTGGAGCTTCCAGGAGTGGGGCAAGTTTTGCTCATGAYTTTATTTCCTTCAAGTGGCAATTGCCCTAGGAAAACCCCAGAGGAGATTCAACAGAGTCAACAGGATCATTTCGTAATGTGGGAGTCTGATGTCACTGTGAGGTGGAGGAGTTTCACCCAGGGTGATGCTGGGATGAGGCAGGGCTGGATCAGCTGCTGGAGACAGAGAGGACACGTCCACAGCACAGAGAAACCCCACTGGAACCAGGAGCAGGTTTCTCCCAGGATGGCTTTGGTCATCACAGGGATGCAGGTGCTGCCAGGAGAGGGGCCGTGGCACCCTGTGGGTCTCACAGGGTCTCACAGCCCTGGGGTCAGCTCAGATGACCCTGCTGTGACCAGGGCAGCCTGGAGCAGAGCAGGGATGTAACGCAGTGCTGGCCCCCGGAGCCACCTGCAAAGGGTTCAGGGCTGTGTGTCTGTCGAGGGGGTGGCCCCTCTGTGCCCCCAGCCCTGCTCAGCTCCTGCTCCATCACTGCTCCTCTTCCTCCCTTCAGAGGGGCTGTGGGAAGGGGACGCAGTTGTCAGTGCAGGGATGGAGAGTGGGTCCTTACACCCCTCATTTATCACCTCTCTGCTAGGTGCAGCCCGCTGATGGGGCAGAGCAGGACCCACTCCAGGCTGGCACCAAACCTGGCACCAACCCTGCCCTGAGCAGCTCTGGGCTGAGCTCTGAGCACTGTGCCAGGGAGGAGCCCCGTTAACAGAGCCTTGGGGCTCACCTGGGGCAGCTTCCAGCTGTCAGCAAGGAAGGAGCCTGTTTGGAAACACTGGAAATAAAGGTAGGARGAAAACTGTTAAAATGAGAATATACATCGCAAAAAAGTCATCCAGGCCTATTCAAATGCAGCTTTTGCTTCTTGCCATTTCTTTTATCCCATATGAAGAGGAATAATTTCTCCCAGCACTGGCAGGTTGATGAGTGACGCACAGAGACCGGCACACAAGCGGGGTCCCCCTGTAGCAGGAGCCAGTGGCTGGTGACAGCAGGGACAGCCGAGGGCACGCAGCAGGCCAGCAGCCGCCAGGCAGGGGCTGGAAGCCGCAATCCAGTGTAAATCTGTTCCTGGATTTGTTAAGAGGCAGAAAGTATTTCCTCGCTGGGCTCCCCGATGTAAAGGAGCTCTGAGGACTGTAAAGCCAAGGCTGGCCTTGCTGTGCCCCGGGCAGGGCTGGCTCACTCTGCAGGGCTGGGGCAGCACAGCCCGGGGCTCACGTCCCCCCACAGGCCGAGGTCACTGCCCCCTCTCTGCTGGTATCTGCCCAAAAGCCAGCCAGGCTCGGGTGCAAGGTGTGCTCCCTCCACGAGCAAACCACCCCCAGGCGAGGGCAGGAGGAGCCTCAGTGGCACAAGGGTGTGGAGGAAGAGATGCTGAGGTTGGGGGTCCAGGGGGTCCAAGTCCCAGGACACGAGTTCCTTGGAGAACAAAACCTTTTTCTATAGGAGTACAGTCTGCCCTCGGATCTTAGAGGAAGCAGCTGGGGTTTGTTCTTCCCAAAGTCCTCTCCCACAGAGGATCACCTGCATCTAACATCAGAGGTAATAGGCATGCAGTGAAAACCATCACCTCTCTTTGTGTCATGCAGCGAGACTTCAAAATCTGTTGGGTTTATAGTGTTATCAAACTCTCTGTGTGCTACTCAGGAGAACTTGCAGATCTGGCCAGCAGATCAAGGAATCAGTATCACCTTTTTTATTTTTGAAAAGTATGAAGAACCCACCTCCTTTCAGTCTCCAGGGCCCTTGCACACCTCTGCTGCCTTCTTTGCTCACCTGCAAGTAGTGCTGTGTCACTCTCATTCCTGTCCTGCTCCTTGGTGAACTATTGCTGCATTATTCCGCCACTCTTCCTCCCAGGATGGGGCCTATTCCCAGCATTAATCTTTAACTCTGCTCTCCTGCAGCTTAAATCTGACAAAAGTTCTGAGTGGCTGCCTCAGGTTCTTTTTGAAATACTGCCTCGGGATGTTAAGATTTAGTAACACAGATTCTAACCTTAAAATAGCAGCACAAAATGTTCTATTTACTCACAAAATGAATGCCAAGTATGCAGCATCCCTCACCAGAGCAGGGGAGTGGGGGGGGGCATACTGATAATATCTGACAGASAAAGGAATTTGGTGGAAAAAACCAATCTGGTTTCCCTCCTCCAGTGAGCCCTGGACAGCATTCCTGGTCTTGGGAAAGGTGCTGCTGCTTCCAGCTCCTCTTCTTCTGTCCCTCTGAAMGCTGGATGTGCTCTAATGCTTCTTACTTTAAAGACAAATTGTCCCAGGCTCCATGAGGGGTTGATCCCTGACCACTGTGAGCCTGAGCTCTACCCAAGCCAGCTCTGCGTGTACTGCTTGGTCCATCTAGTGTTGGCTGAGGCTGGGACAGCATTCCAGCTGTATCCGAGTGCACACAGCATTCCCACTCCCTGAGCAGCACCTGGGCAGGCATTGCCACGCTGCAGGGCCCTGGCCAGGCTCGGGAGTCACCGGGCACGGCCACGTCCCACGAACCCAAAATGTGACAAAACCATTCACCGCCTGTGGAACTGCCAATCCCAAAGCTCTCCTGTGAGGGGGCTGGGTGCCATGCTGCTGCCATGGCATGACCCTGCAGAGCATCTGAGTTTTCCCTGGGTTACAAACCACGGCCGTGCCATCGCAGAGACTGCCCCACTCCTGCTGTGCTGCCCAAACCGGGGCACCTGGTGTGGCACAGCCCCTGCTCCTCTCAGAGCTGCTCTGATGTCTTTTCTCCTGCTCACAGGCAGCAGCATGAACCTGAAGAAGTACCTGGTGCGGGCGCTGCACCGCCTGCAGAAGGGCCCTGGCTACACCTACAAGGAGCTGCTGGTCTGGTACTGCGACAACACCAACACCCACGGCCCCAAGCGCATCATCAAGGAGGGGCCAAAGAAGAAATTAATCTGGTTCTTCCTAACGCTGCTCTTTGCATCCCTGGTCTTCTGGCAGTGGGGGATCCTCATCAACACCTACCTCTCCTACAATGTCACCTCATCCCTCTCCATTGGCTTTAAGACCATGAAGTTCCCCGCAGTCACCATCTGCAACGCCAACCCCTTCAAGTAAGTTTTTCTTCTCCCAATTTCCCCATGTGTGCCCTAACCCCTCAGAAACATTGCCAGTGTGAGGTACTGARGGCTCATTCCCGTCTGAGGCATCCCGTTAGGAGCATCAATGGAGTCACCAGGTGTCCCTAAAAACAAATAAAGAATAATATGAAGATGAATGGTTCAGGGCCAGAGGGGGGTTCATCTCCCTGCAAGTTCTCCTGAGCTTCACAGAATCCCAGAACAGTTTGGGTTGGGAAGGGACCTTCAAGTTCATCTCATTTCACMCCCTGCCCTGGGCAGGGACACCTTCCACTGTCCCAGGGTGCTCCAAGCCCTGTCCAACCTGGCCTGGGACGTTCCAGGGATCCAGGGGCAGCCACAGCTGCTCTGGGCACCCTGTGCCAGGGCCTGCCCACCCTCATGGGGAAAAGTTTCTTCCTAACACAGTTTCTGTATCATATCAGTCAATCTAATGAAGGTTTTTCCCTCCCTGCAAACTTTCCTCAGCTCGTAAAAGAACCAAATTCAGCTCACCCTTCCCAGCTAGAATCAGTCTTTCCATCTTTCCCCACAATTTCTTTCCCTCCCCTTCCTCGCTGTGAGCATTCTTCTCATTGCTCATACTCCAGTCACTGAGAGCTGGTTCCACAGTCCTGTCTGCCGTAGAGACAGATAACTGAATTGTGATTTCAAAGGAGTCACTGATTTTCATTAGAGTTGCTTTAAATTTATCATTGTTTTAAATCCATGCAATAGTGTAGCCCAAGGCAAGACGCTGCCAGCCAACACAAGAACTGCTTAGGGGTAGTTTTTCCTCCACTTGCTAGAGATGTTTTGTGTAAACTGCAGTGAATTACTGAACTAGAASCACCGTGGCCCAGCGCTGGTGTGTTCAGCCCTGCAGCACTCCCTGTTTATCCTCTCACTGCTCTGCCCAGCTGCAGCCTGCCGGGACACCAGGGTCGGGGCTGGCCGTGCTCTGCATGGATGCTCCCCTTGTCCTGCAGTAAGTTGAGGCAGCACTCTGAGGTGCCCAGGAGGGTCCAAGCCAGTGGTGTGGCAGGTGAGCTGCCACGTGTCCCCGCCCCTGGCACTGCTGTGCCACTGCCTGTCCCGCAGGTACTCGGAGGTGAAGCCCCTGCTGAAGGAGCTGGACAGGCTCATCGAGGCAGCCCTGGAGAGGATCCTGCAGCCCACGCCAGGCAACAGCACTGAGAACGTGTCCCTGCCACTCGACCTGGAGCTCTGGAACCAGATCCCCCTGGTCCTCATCGACGAGCACGACAAAGACAATCCCATCATCCTGGACATCTTTGAGACCAACCAGACTGCTGTGGACAACGAAACTGCCACGGACAGCAGAGCCAATGTGAGCAGTGACACTGCTGAGGGCCACCAGCTCTATGGGACCAATGGAACCATGGACAACGAAACCACTGAGGGGAACCAAACCACTGCTGCCCCTGCCCCAGCCAACACCACGTTGGAAGAGAAGAAGTACAAGCTGGCAGTGAAGCTGGTGAGAGGGGGGGCAGTGGGCAGAGATGAGGGATGGGTGCCTCAGTAACGATGCAGCTGGGAGATCTGTGTCTCCTCCYCAGCAGCTGCTCATGGCCTCTCTGCCCTGGGGCTCTGCTCTGGCTGTGCCAGTCTGGGGACTGCCTGTGCCCAGACCCTGCTGCAGGCTGAGCCCAGGACAGAGCCAGGGCAGGGGTGGTCCCCGCAGTCACACAGGCACCTTAACCCTTTCCTGGGGTCAGGCACCCAAAACGCCARGGAGAGGCTGAGGCTGCTGCCCCATCCGTTTCCTGCTGCAGTCCACAGTGCAGAGGCACAAGGTGATCCTGGAACCCCTCAGCCCTGCTCCCATGGAGGCTCCAAGGACCCTGCCTGGGCAGACCTCAGAGGCTGGGGAAACTGCAGCCTTAAAGAATTGGTCCAAAATTGACATTTTCTGTTAACTTGTGGGGTCACCCTGGGGATGACGTATAACCTGCCCAGCAGGGAACTGTCCCTGGGGAAGGACCCTGTAATGACAGCCAGCTCAGAGTGACAGCCAGCTGAGTGTGACAGCCAGCTCAGTGTGACAGCCGGCTCAGTGACAGCCGGCTCAGTGACAGCCGGCTCAGTGACAGCCGGCCTGTGGCCCCGTCAGGCTGAACCTCTCAGTCCCTGGAGCTGCGGGCAGGGCTGGCATGCGGGTGAGCACGTGGGGAGGGGTCCCCCATGGCCCTGCTGTCCCCCAGGCTCAGGCTGCCTGCTCTGTGTCCCCAGTGCAGCCACCAGGGCTCTGAGAACTGCACGTACAGGAACTTCAGCAGCGCGGCGCAGGCGGTGACCGAGTGGTACATCCTGCAGTCCACCTCCATCCTCTCCAAGGTCCCGCTGCACGAGAGGATCAGGATGGGCTACCAGGCAGAGGACATGATCCTGGCCTGTCTCTATGGGGCTGAGCCCTGCAATTACAAGTAGGTGCACACGAGCTCCCTGCTCCTTCCCGTCCCTGCAGGAATGAACAGCACGTGGGTTCCTTTCTCTTTTTAAGGYATATATCAGCTGCTAATGAGATTGCTGCTGATTCTTAGCTCTAACAACACTTCCCAGTGTTGGGAAGCACAGCTGCTGAGCTGGGCTCACCTTCTGCTTTATGTCACACCCCTTTAGTCCTCCTGAGAGTCACAGTTTTCTGTGTATGATTCTTCCAGGAATTTCACCCAAATCTACCACCCRGACCATGGTAACTGCTACATCTTTAACTGGGGCATGGATGAAGAGGCTCTGAATTCTTCCAACCCCGGGGCTGAGTTTGGTAAGGGAGCTCTGTGGTGGAGGAGGGGCAGACACGAGGACTCTGTCTCTTGGTGCCCATTTCTGTCCCTCAGGACAGACTTATGATTCCTCTGTCACCGGAGCACTGCAGCAGGGAACAGAGGCTTTCCAGAAGGGGGTGAGGCCCAAAAGGAAAATGTGCCACACAGAAAAAAGTGACTACAGACATGTAGCAGAAGGGCATCCTCTGGATATTTGAAATATCTGAGGCAACACCTGACTGTTGCCAGCCTGCAGTTCTGGGCATTCACCACCATAAGTGCTGCTCCCCAGGTCAGGCTGCCGTGGCAGCCAGACCCTGGCTCTTCCCAASGAGCAGGGAGAAGAAAATAGACTCCCTTTTTTCCCCAAGCCTCACCTTCCAATACAATTCCTGTTGTGAGTGTTTTGTCTGGTGTCCCAGGGCTGAAGCTGATTCTGGACATCAGCCAGCAGGACTACATTCCCTACCTGTCCTCTGCCGCTGGGGCCAGGCTCATGCTGCACCAACAGAAGAGCTTCCCCTTCCTCAAGGATCAGGGCATCTACGCCATGGCTGGGACAGAAACCTCCATTGGAGTGCTGGTGGTATGTGTGGCATTCCTCGGGAGCAGATTGTCTGAGAATAATGTTATCTGATGGGACCCAAACCAAGTTTGCTTTAAGTCTTGGCTGAACTGGCTCAAACCGAAGGAGACAAGGTACACACCTGGCAGGGGCTGGAGCGCTTTATGGAGGATTTTATGTAACTGTCCTGGCAAAGTGCTTGACTGAGGCCGGGATTCTGGGCTCAGGTCGTGGTTGTCTCTTTCTGCAGCATGTCAGAAGGGGCTTTGGCAGCCCCTGAGCAGCCTGGCCTGCCTGGATCCCCCCAGGGCAGGGGCTGCAGCCTCCTCAGCTGCTGACTCTCATCTCTAGCGAAGCCAGTGGGGAGCACAGAGTTACAGAGCCTCTGGAAAATGGGCACAGGGACCTGTGGAGAGGAGATAAGCACAGTCTGGTGTTTGGGTTTCTTCCCAGGACGAGCTGGAGCGGATGGGTTATCCCTACAGCGACTGCACCGTGAACGGCTCCGACGTCCCCGTCAAAAACCTCTACAGCCAGTACAACACCTCCTACTCCATCCAGGTAAAACACCCTCTGAATCAAACAGCACTCTTCAGGAAAAATCATCAAGGCACTTAGATCTTCGCCTGTCATGTAGGGTACTGGGGAATCATAAAACCTTTCAAGATAATCCAATCCAGGTATCAACACAGCACCAGCACTGATAAACCATGTCCTCAAGTGCCATATCACAAGGTTTTTGAACACTTCCAGGATGGTGACTTCACCACTGCCCTGGGAGGCCTGTTCAAATGCTTTGGAACCCTTTCCATGAAAATTTTTTCCTCGTGTCTGATCTAAGCCCCACAYGGTTCTGTAGAAACAGTCATTGAGGCTTTGGGAAACTTCTGCTGAGACAATGTCAAAGTGACACTTCTCAGGAACCTGTGTTTTGTGTACACAAGTGATATTTACCCCTGAAAGGAGATGAGTACAAAGGAGAGAGTCTCCCTCTGAACGCTCCTGCGATCTTTAACTTTTTTCTCTTTGGGGGAATCAAGTAGTTTTTCACCCTGAAAATGCAGCTGTCATTTGTGCAGGAAGGGAGACAGCCCTTTGCTTCTTCATCACTCTGAAAATTGGATGAGAAAGTTGAGTGTCAGTAAACCTTGCATCTGTAGAAAATTAGAGGGCCAACATTAAGCAGAGGTTAATACAAATTAACCTCTAACAGGCTGTGCTGGAGAGAGAAGCAGCTCTTGAGGGTGCAATGAGATAATAAGGGAAACACCCAAACCATTTGGGGTGATTCACAGATGCACCCGGAGATCAGGAGGGCTTTGGGCTGGCAGTGGTTTTATATTTCTACCTTTATATAATATAATAACAACTGGACCACTTTAGCCAGCTTTTGAAGATGCTTGTATAAGGTTTAAGCAAACACTCAGGAGAATTGCATTATTCCCTGGAAGTGCAAACGCTGACGGAGTTCTGTGCCCACGTAACGCCACTTCAGAGCCCTCCCAGCTGAACCAGGCTCTCCCATCACTGCCTGGCTGCTCTGMACTCTGTGGACCTTTCCTATCACACAGAAATTCTCTGCTTATCCTACCCACAACTGTTGAATTTAATTATCTTCTCACAGACTTTGCTATTGCTTTGTGCTGCCTCATGCAGAATCCCACTCCAGTCTTGGGTGATGAGCTTGACGCCTCACCAAGCTAATGGCAGTGCAGTAGCTGGAGCTGCAGCTACAATCCTCCCCACAAGAGCAGCACCTACACAGAAATCATTCATTTGTCTGCTCTTTATGTTGAAGGATTTGGAAATTCGTGGTCTTAAAATGTAAAACCAGCCCGTTGTCAGTGTTGTGTAAAGCACTGAAAGCACAGCCCTGTCTGTGGTGGAAGAGAACATTTGTATTCCCTTTTGGAAGCTTGAATGTTACTTCTGTGAAGCCCTAAAGTAATTGAGAAATGAGCAGTTTCTTGTGTGAGCAGGCGAAGGTGCTGAGCTCCCAGCATTGCCCACGAGTGAACTCCTGAAGAACTCCAATGCCCAGCAGGGCTGGCAGGGGCTCTGGGCAGGGACAGGCTCTGGCAGCCCCCACCTCCTCTGCAGCCCCAAGATCGCCTGTTCAGTGCAGGAGACGGAGTTCCTGGGGGCAGAGGGGCTCTGGGGCCGCTGCCATCCCAGCAGTGCAGAGCTCCCCAGCTCTGAGCATCCCTCTTCCCTCCCCAGGCCTGCCTGCGCTCCTGCTTCCAGAACCACATGGTGGAGATCTGTGGCTGTGGGCACTACATGTTCCCTTTGCCCGAGGGGGTGAATTACTGCAATAACGAGGACAACCCAGGCTGGGGTAAGAGCTGCTGGGGCTTTCTGGGGCCGGGGTCTGCTGCTGTCCCTGCAGCTCCTGCACGGCTGCTCCCCGTGGGACGTGGCCTCCTGGGCCAGCGCTGGGGAGAAGGGAAGGGGCCGTGTTTGGTCTTGGCTGTGGGCTGGGGGAGCCCTTGGGCACCAAAGAGAGAGAACAGAGGATATCACTCCAGGCCTCTGCACCCAAAAATTTTGGGTCCCCTGGCAGGGGCAATGGAGGGTCCAGTGCTCCCCTGGGGTAACACAGCTCTGTGCTGRCAGAGGCCAGGGCTGTGCCAAAAATACCAACCCTGGGCAAGCTGGTTCTATAAGAACTGTCTTCAGAAACTGACAGTTTATTTTTAGTTTCTTAGTAAATTGCCTGAATGTTTTGCTCAAGTTTCTCAAGGAAAGGAAAGATGGCAAATCTGTGCTGAATGGTCATACCTAATATTTATTTTGATAAATGAAACTGATATAACTCAGTAACTGGGTCCTTATCTAAAGAAATACTTTAATTTTGTTTTCACCAAACAGCATATTGCTATTCCTCACTGAGATCCAGCATAAAACAGCGTCAGATCTGCATTGACTCCTGCAAAGAAACATGCAAGTGAGTGCCTGAGCCCGATCTGGTTGCTGTGGAGGAAGAGGGATCCTTCACTTTGACTCTCATCAGTCCTGACTGTCCTAAAAGGGCAGCAAACCCTGCAGGGCTGGTGTGCTGTGTGAGAACTGAGGTTCCAGGGACTTCAAGGGAGGGGAAATCTCCATACTAACGCTCTCCCTCTCCACTCCAGTGACACCCAGTACAAAATGACCATCTCCATGGCGGACTGGCCGTCAGAAGCCTCTGAGGTAACCCCCATTCCTTGGCTAGTAGCAGCCACTGGTGGCTCCTGTCCCCAGGCACGTGGGCACTGGCTGTTGTCAGAGCTCTGCTGAAGTCCATGTTTGGCACACGCAGAGCAGCAGCAGCACCAGGGCATGAGGCAGGGAGGGACCCCGGAGTGGCTCCTCCCTGTGCCAGTGTCAGCCCTGTCCCTGTCCCAGTGCCAGTGTCAGCCCAAAGCTCCCACTTTCACACCCACACAGGACAGGGGGGCTTCCCGCAGGACGGGGAAGGAGCGCCCACTGCCCTGCTGAGGCAGAGCTGCTCTGCTCAGCCCCACAGTGTCCCCCTCCAGCTGCACAGGGTGCCAGGGCTGCCTGGCACGGGGCACAGCACCCGCAGGGCTCGTGCTCTTCAAGAGCACAGGATGTCTCTACTCTTTCTGAACAGATTTTGTTTCCCTAGGACTGGATTTTCCATATTCTGTCTTATGAAAGGGATATGTCAACAAATGTGACTCTGGACAGGTGAGTGAAAGGAACAAGCACTTTATCTTCTCTGCTGAGCCTGTTAACATCAGCCTGACACGAGCCCTGGCTCTGGGCCAGCGCGCGCCGGTGCGAATGCGCAGCGAGGACGAGGTTTGCAGTGTTCACCTGGGACACACAAAAAGCAGATCCAAAAGGCACTTCATGCATGTCCTCTGCTCTCCAGAGCTGCAAACTGGGCCAGTCAAACTCAAACATGCAGCAAAGTAAAATCAGCATTGAGGACGGTTCCAATGTCACAACGTTTGTCACTCCACACTGATGTCTTGGTGTCTCCATCCCACAGTCAGGCTGGAGCAGAGGTGCAGGACACTGACAGCCAGCTCCTCACTGAGGTGGGTTTTGTTCTTTACAGGAATGGGATCATCAAGCTGAACATTTACTTCCAGGAGTACAACTACCGCACCATCTCGGAGTCAGCTGCCACCACGGTGAGTGCCCATCCCAGCCCTTCTGGCAGGGCAGGCACAGGAGCCAGCCAGCTGGGATGGGCAGGGCTCTGCCCTGGGGGACAGTCTGTCACGTCCCTCGAGGCTGCTTCTTGGCACACCTGCTGAAATGAAGTGGATGAAGCCACTGGCGGCTCAGAGCCCTCAATTCCTTCCCCCACTCCTGTTCCTGTCCCTGTCCCAGCCCTGCAGGGCAAGAGCAGCACAGGAGGGGCCCCAGCAGGCAGGTCGCAGGTGCGGGGGCATCGCCCACATCAGCACTGGCACACGGGTGGTGGATCGGGGTGGGGCACACCTGAGGGGCTCACTCCGCTCTCCCACAGATCGTTTGGCTGCTGTCGAGCCTGGGAGGCCAGTTTGGGTTCTGGATGGGGGGCTCGGTGCTGTGCCTCATTGAGTTTGGGGAGATCATCATCGACTCGCTGTGGATCACCRTCATCAACGTGATCAGCTGGTGCAAAGGCCTGAAGCAGCGGCGGGCGCGGGCGCGGTACCCGGACGCGCCGCCGACGGTGTCGGAGCTGGTGGAGGCTCACACCAACCTGGGCTTCCAGCAGGAGCCCGCGGGGGCYGTGCCCGGGGCCCCGGCGCTGCCCCCCGAGCCCGGCACGCCCCCGCCCAACTACGACTCCCTGCGGGTGCAGCCGCTGGACACGCTGGGCCCCGACAGCGACGCGGACACCGAGTGACCGCAGGGTCCTGCCCGCTCCCACCGCGCTCGGCCCCGTGCTGGGCAGCTSTCTGTCCCAAGTCAGAGGGAATTAAAAGCCCAAGCTGTCCTCTCCTACGACTGATCGCTGGCAGGAAGCTCTGCCTAATAAACCCTGCAATAAACGTCACAGAGTCAGGCTTTGGCTTCAGTGTGTAGGGCTTGTGTACATCAGTATTGCTGTAAAATCATGTCACTGTTTCTCGTCACCAGGTGGGTGGGAAGCAATTCCCAGTGAGCAGAGCAGGGTGGCGGCAGGGAGAGGACAGGATGTCCTCACAGTGGATGCAAGGCCGTGGCCTGGTAGATCACAGAACCCTAAAAGAGTTTATGTTGGAAGGGACCTTATAGACTGTCTCGTCCTACCCCCTTCTCCAGCGCTCTTGGCTGTAGGGATGTGGCACAGMGTGTGCCATACCATGGAGCAGAGCCTTGGGATGGGACCAAAGCTACTTCTGACATCTGAGGCTGCAGCATTTCCATTCCCAAACAACTACAATGGAAACTGAACTCTCCCTTCACTGCTGGAGCCCCTGGGTGCTCTGTTGTGCTGCTGCCCAGGGTTTTACCACTCATGGTGCACATGGGCACAGCTGTTGGTGTGCCAAGAACACAACTCCACARAGACTCAACTGGGAGAAAGCACCAGCCTGTTTAATTATCATTCTTGTAATAATAAAAAGTTGATTTAAAAGTTGCCTTTAGCTTCCCTGCTGGCAGTGGGGSTAGTGCAGTGCTGGCAAGAGGTTGATGGCAGTGGCTTGCAAGGAGGAGAGCACAGGGTGCTCACCCTGACATGGGGGCAGCCGGGGCCTTTGGCGGTGCCTGTGGGGCTGAGCTGAGTCGGGCAGTGAGCTCACCTGTCCCCAGCTGGCTATGGGCCCCAGCAGCTTTCCCAGGAACCCATCACAACCCACGGGGCCTGGCCTTGCTGAAGTACCTCTGCAAAATTCAAGAGGAAGCACAATCCTGTGGTTAAACCTCGTTCCAGAACACGCTGTTCTGGGCACGGCGCCCAGCATGGGACAGCTGCAGAGAGGAGGGTCCAGGATCCCTCTGCACAGCAAGATCCCCGAGCACAGGGTGCTCTGCTGCAGGACTGTGGGGCAGAGCGTGCCCAGGGCCCCTCCAGCCCCTCAGCAGCGCTGGAAATGGTGGGGCCAGCTGCTGATGACCACCAGCAGCAGGARAGAGGAACTGGGGGACGATCTGACAGCTGAGGTGCCACCAGCACGGCTGATTCTACTCCAAACAACAGAAKTCTGTGTTCAAAATTCACTGAATCCAGGTTCAGGGAGTACCTCCTTCACATGTCCACACTGCCCCAGCCCTTTCTCCCCCAGCTGGTTCTCATTTGAAGGGAGAAGGACCAACAGCCCCCGAACACACTGCTCTGTACAGAACCACCCCACCCAGGCAGAGCCTGAGCTCAGCAAGCCCTAAACCCACCCGAGTGCAAAGAGGGCACATGACAGCAAAAATATCTGTAAAGACAGAGGAATCCAGCCCTTACAAGCTGTCCTAGACTTTTCCTGTCTCTTGAAAGGACCATTTCCATCTCTGGGCACCACAAACACACAAGCACAGCCTCCTTTCCCACAGGAGAGCTCTTGTAGAGTGATGGCACTTCATCCCATATCACAGCTGAGTGGGAAACAAGGCCCTGACACCCTCCCCTCCTGAATCAGTGCTCACTGTATGCAGTGCCATCCTTGGCAAAGGCCTCCAAAGGATAAAACAGTTAAAAACCAGAGCACATTTCTTAAAACATGGGGAATGCTGAGAGCAAGAACCTGAGCATCTCCTCTCACACTGTCACCAACAGGTGCCAGGGATGGGCAGCAGGTCCCAGGCTGCTCACCCTGTCCTCATGACTTCAGCCCCAGCTGGCTGYCAGCCCAGGCCAACAGCAGCAAAGGAACAGCCCCAAAACCCTCCCCAGCAGCACTGGGGCAGGGGAAGGGTGGGAGAGGCACGGCTGGTGAGCTTCACCTTCCTTACAGCAAGGTGAAGGGAACAGACTGTTCTCTGCAGGACAGGGACAGCTCACCATTCCAGTCACAGCTGGCTCATGGAGGTGTCTGACATCTCATAAAAGTGGGAAGTGTCCCCAGTGCTTGGCTCCAGCTCTGTCCCAGCCCAGCTCTCCCCAGCTGGACCCAGAGCAGCCTGAGCCCAGCTGAGCAAAGGGGATTCCAGCTGCAGCAGCAGTGCAGGTGCTCGAGACTCAGCTGCCAGCCCAGTCRTTGTATTCTGCCCCGTTGTCTCCCAGGAGAGCACACCAAGGCTAGACCAGCTGCTTCACAAAAATCTATATAACAAATGGTAATAAATTCTACAAGGAAGCACCACTTCCCTTAAATTCCTTATAAACTTCATGGCTTTCAGTAGAATAGTGAAATTGCACCAGGAACAACCTACAAAGCTGGTCTTATTCTCAGGGCTGAGCTCTATCTAGCCTTGACTGTCAGCTGAAAAGAACCTTCCTGACCCTGTATTTACAGCAGCCCTGAGCAGTAGCCACTGCCTAGAGGCAGTTCCYGCTGTGCTGCACCTACCCCATCACCTCAGATACAGCAGATTAAATTCTCTGAAAAAGCTGCCACAAAGTATGAACTCTATAGCACCTGGCAGAACATTTCCAGCACTCCTCAACCTACTCAGGGTCATCCAGAGGCTTTGGGAAATTTKGCTGCAGGACATTCCTTATTTCTAAAGATGGAAGAATGGAACAAGCTTTTCCTAGACAAAGACGTTTATTAAAAATTAGTCTGAAATAAATTCCCCGAGTCCCCAGAGATCTTTTCACTGTCCTTGCAGAAATGAAAAGCAGTCTGAGGAGATGAGTCCTTGAGCAGGGGCCACTGACAGGGAGGGCACAGCTGGCACTCCAGGCCCTTCCTGGCAGTGATGGCACAGCTAAGCCTCCAGGCCCCTCATGGCTGCAATGCCACAGGCAGGGAGGGCACAGCTGGCACTCCAGGCCCCTCATGGCTGCAATGCCAGAGGCAGGGAGGGCACAGCTG
>JACDOX010000313.1:41545-113626 GCA_014549065.1 Cardinalis cardinalis | reverse complement strand
CCCCAGCAACGCTGTTTAAAGGGAGCCCCCAGGCAGCCCTGCCTGCTGGGCTCAGCCCCGTGCCCACCTCCATCCTGGGGAGCAGCAGCAGCTGCTGTTTGATGCGCAGGAACACGGAGTCGAAGGCCAGCTGGTGCGACAGCTGGTTCAGGCGCGCCAGGGCCGCTCGCGACGGCGACAGCAGCGTGAGGTTACCGGTGCCCTTCTCCTGACACACACAGAGAAACAGTCACACACACCAGCCTGCAGTGCCACACAGGGGCTGTGCTAACATACAGGGGTTTTATCAGGCCATCCCTGTGCAGCAGAGCTTTCTCTGTGATAGCACAGCCTGTTTCTTTTGGAATGACCTATTCCAAGCAGTTATTCAGGACAGAAACTGCCACGGCTCCCTGAACTGCAGGACAAGRAATCAGCACCACATTCCAGCCTCCCCAGGCTCTGGCACATGCTGGATACTGAGAAACTTGCAGAGAAGGTGGCAAAACTGCCTTTTATTCAAAGGGCACAACTGATACCCTGCATGGAATTAAGTTCTACCTGAAGAGTACCTGTGGAACTGGACAGTTCAGTCAAGGTTTGAAGTCAGACATATGACACTGAAGGTGGAACCACAAAAGTTGCAGGTAAACCAAGTGCAGAAGAAATCAAAACATTTTGAGGAAATAAAACCCATAACCTTGAATTCACTACTCCATGTGACCAATGATGGCAAACATAACTTAGATCCACGAGAAGATAACTAAAGCCATTCTACCCTGCTCACAGATCCATGCATGAATGATCCTGCAGAATTCTGTCTCAGACTGGACAGGGCAGCAGAGCCTAAGTGGCAGAGAAAGCCTCAGAAGGTGGTGTGTGGGCTTCAGAATTTGAGATGGCTCCAACACAACCTCCCCAATGCTCAGTGTGATAAAATCTCCCTCATCTGAGCTGATAAGGGCTTGTTCACAAAACAGAGCCAGGATCTGGGGAGAGATGGAATGAGTCCAGACTCCCTGGGTTTGGACATTTCATCTCTCTGTGTATCAGTGTCTCTGCAGAACACAGCCCATGGAAAGGCTGCAGCCCAGCATGAAAAGTCACTAGACTGGAGGGGGAATCCAGGTGTCATCTACCCAATATGGGCCCAAGAGCACACTGTAATAGAGGAGACTCTCCAGGCACCAGGGCTGCTACCTTCAGAGTGTAAAGTGTTTCCATAAGGCTGGCATACTCGGATGGATTCTCCTTCGAGAGATAATTGTACTCCTGCCAGGGATTTTTTATGGAGCTCTTCTTTTCTGCAGAACTGGTATCCTGCAAGCCAGAAAAACTGCAAGGGCTGTAGGAGTCTGAGAGATACTTCCCAGCAGTTGACAAAATCCTGAAAACAAGTACACAAAAGTCACTAGCAGAATCCTGTGGACTCAGCAGTCCTGTCCTCATGCTGGCCCAGGGACCAGCACTGCCCTTGAGTGCCCTCAAGGGAGAGCATTCACTGACACAGACCTGCAGCCAGCCCTCTCATCCACTGTGCAGCTCACCAGCTGCAGAAGYGCTGGGAGAACAGGGGGGTTTGTGCTCTGGGAGGGCAGAGGGGCCCCACTGAGCACTGCAGGCTGGGCTCTTCTCCAGTCACACCGAGCACTTGAAGGAACCACAGCCTGGGCAGTGCACTGCTTACAACAGGGAGTAGCAAGATCCACGTGCTGCCTGTGCCTACACTGCTCAGGTTACAGCGAACCCATCAGGTAAGGCACACCCACACATTTCAGCACGTGATTCACGCCCCATGTCACAAGGATCTTGCCAATKTGATCTGGTGGAAAATTCCTCCCTGACCCCCATCTGGCAGCCCAGTGGTGGCCAGCCAGGAATCCAAGGAAAAGGATTCATGGGACTGCCTCAGGAACATGACTGGGCAGAACAGTCCATGCCCCATCTCTGACATGTCAAAGCACGGGGAAGGGGAATCAGTGGTGCCTTTCCCTCCATGGTCTATGCAATCAAAACACCTTGGAGTTTGTTTCCTTCCAACTTGGTTCCTACAGTGGCARCTCTGAATTAAGGTCACAAGTGCCCACCTGTTGGCCAGCTGCTGCTCAAAGTCTCCACACTGATGAAGGAGTTCACCACAAATGGAAATTATCCTGGGAAAGAACAAGACAAAAACACACTGTGAGATTTGAGGCAGATAATGCCAGACCCCCCTCAGAGAACCCATTTCAGACCCAAGTCAAGTAATTATAAAAAGCCATAACCAAACTACAGCCCACACATCAGTCAAGAGTCAATCTGGTGATTAACTCTGCATCCATTTGATAACACTGATTTTTTTTTGCCCAATGGCCTCATCCATATGCTACTTCTTGTCATCGTGGGAAGGCCAGCTCAGTGTCACTGGGAAAAATTCTAAGAGCTGCTAATATTACAAGTGACATGAGATCAGCCTTGCTCCAGGCAGGGTGGGGAGCCCCCCAGCCCTCCCCGTGCCAGGAGCAATCTGAAACCCACGGCTGACACTGGTGCTCGCAGCAGCACAGCAAGCTCAGCCCTGTGTTCTGCACTGAGAACTTGTGTAAACTGACCCCAAGTAGTTCCCTTTCAGCTTTGATACAAAAATCAGCTCTGAGCCAGACAAACAAACCCAAACCCTTTACCGGACAGAGTTTTGGAAGGCAGTCCAGTCCTCCTGGAACGGGCAATCTGCCAGGACATCATCCAGTTTACATTTCTTTCGTATAGACTGCAGTGTGTTTGTGAAGTCAGATGTGTACCTGCGGTGGGAAAAGCAGCAGAGAGAAGCACCAGCATAAGAGAACAGGCTGGAGAGCAGCACGAAGACATGTCCTGTGATTTGGTCAGTCAGTCCTCTGCAAGGCCCAGAAAGAACCAGAAACGCTAAAAGGAGTACAGAAGAGACACTCTGGCTCCACTCCAAACAGGTGGATGTGAAGAACTTATCAGCCACAGCCCACACCAGAAGACAAGGAGCACAAAAGATGCTGTGTGGCTGCCTCAGTTTGCTGCCTGTGGATTACCAGGAGCTCTCCCTGCCCATGAGAAGGAAGGAATAAGATATTTTAGTTACCACTACATTGGCCATCTCCTAGGAAAGACCAGGAAAACTTTATACAGCTCCTGCTACTCCAACATCACTTGGCTCTTGCTCCAGGAACATGGTGACAACAATCTCATGAATTTGTTTTCTCAGCTACTCCCCAGATGAGAACATGGATAAAGAGAAGAACATTTTGTTTTCCACCCACCCGCATTTTCTTTTTAATAATGCCCATAAGCTGGAGGCAGGTACATTGCTCTCTAATTGCCTATAAAGAAGGTGAGATCAGAGACTTATGCTTTCCTCTTTCCCCTTCCCAAAGGGCAGCAATACCTGATTCATACCTTGGGAGCAGCTCTTTCAGCATCGTGAAGGAATAAGGAGTAAATCAGTATCAGAATAGCAAAGTGATACTTTAAGACAAGAGTGAACGTCACTCTGTGGGGTATCTCAGACTTACAGGCAGATCCTGAATGTGAGGCCATTTGTCCCACTAACTGTGTATTCACAGAATCAATATGGTTGGAGAAGACCTCCAAGATGATCAAGTTCAACCTCCAGACTTCTTTCCCCACTGAGATCTACTTTCGTCAGCCTAATTGCCTTAATTTGTTTTGGGAAACGTTTTCTCCTTCAAAAGTATTTACTAAAAATGAAAACTCTCCCCAGCCAGAATCAGAAACAGCTGGCAAGCCTTTGATTTAGCCATAAAAATCTTCCATTTTTCCTCTAGAAAACAGCCTGCGCTCGAATGAAGCAGCAAGGGGGACATTGACGACTCATGGTACAGTCAGAGACACTTTCTGCTCTCAGCCACTCTCCATAAACTACCAAGTCCTTGGCCACAAACTGCACGCTCAGGATGAATGGAGCAGCAGCTAAAGGCAGCTTACTTGGAGAAGAGGGCCTTGAGGGCCTTGAGCAGCCCACACACCCCCAGGCCATCCGTGAGCTTGACGCAGCTGTCGATGGCTCCGGCCGCCAGCGTGAACAGTTTGCTGACTGAGTGGTTCAGCTCCTGGACACAATCAATCACTTCCCAATGCTCCTAGATAACAACAGGAACAACAAAGCTGAGCCTGGCTCTCCTTTCAGGCAATAGTGAAAACACACCTTGTGTAACACAGTGCTCTCTGGCATCCTCCTTTCCAGTGAAACTCCTAAGGCAGAACCATGCTGGTGCTCCCACCCTCCTGCCCATGGGCTGTAACAACAGCCAGGCTGCCAAACCCTCTGCTCCCCAGGTCCTCAGGGAAAAACAGCTCTGCCAACAGCAGAATCTTCTGCAAATGAAAGGAAATATAACCAAAAAGGAGAGGGGCAAAGAGAGCAGCAACTGTGACAAAGACCCCRGTGTTCAGTGGAAGCTTCAGCCGCTCCCAGCACAGCTGGCAAAGACTGGTACATTACCAAGGGCACTGCACTGATCTGGATGAGGAGATTCTCTTCTTCCAGGTCTCCATACTCGAGCTGATAGGGCTTGTAGGGAGCATACACCACTTCCACGAGCTCCATCACTTTCACCAGGTTCTGCTCCTCTACAAAGAATCACATGTTTAGACTACAAAGAGATGAATATGCTACTAAAAGCCTCATTTCAAGCTACTAAAGCATGCTGCCTGCACAGGCTTGGAATGCTGCCCAACAGCTTCAATCTCAACTACACAGATTGGGTTTTTTTATTTTTTTAGAAACAAGATTATTATCTCTACCTGCTTCCTAAAACCAAGATGTTCTACCTCAACAAGCGTCTCAAGAAAATTAGCGCTCACTGACCCAAAACAGCCTGGGTGACAAAAATCTATCAAACATTCCAACCTACAGCAGAAGAATTGAAACCATCTGAGAAGTGAAACACATTACTCCCACGGCGTCAAACAGGGGCAATCCTCATCTATCAGAAAGCCTAGTTCACACTTAAAATAATTGACACTAATTCAATTCCTTCAGCACTACCGTGCCAGTGCTCATCACCCAGAGCTGAACGTGAAGCACAAACTCAGCCTCTCAGTGCCATGCCTGAGCAGRGAGCTGCCAACCCAAACACAAACAGGGCTGAATGAATATTGCCCAAATCAGAACTGGACACCAGCTGTTCTCACAAAGCTCTGCCAAACTCCAACATGCAGCAGACCAAATTTACTTTGAATCCTGGCTATCAGAAAAGACTTTCACACCCTGAGGACACGAAAGCAATGGAGCAGTCTGTCCAGAGCCAGCACTGCCTCTGTGCTTGGACACTTTTGAGACCAAGCACAGTCTGACCTCACAGCAGATCCTGCCTGGAGCAGGAGACTGGACCAGATCATCTCCCAAGGTCCCTTCCAAACTGAATTATCCTGTGAATCACAGCTGAGCCCTCCCCTCACACACACATGCAGGAACTGGTTTGAGTTTCCTCAGCTGAGTCACCTGGCTTTTCCATTCTTGAGATATTTCTTTTCTCAAATGTCTTACCCCACACTAAAAGAGATAGAAATAGAGGTCTTGGGTGTTTTTTTAAACACACTCAGACAACAGTTCAACAGTAGTCCTCCTATTCCATCATCTTCCACAATCTGGCATTATTTTTCCAAGTCCTTTTTACTAATTTCTATAATGAACCACAAATTAAGCTAGAAAATGASTGATGTGTATGCAAGCAGGCTGACAACAGACACAGTCACACTCCCTGACATTGCCCAGCAATCATAATTTACAGGATCAAGAAAGAATCTGGGTTTAAACAGCTCAAGACAATGTTATGAGGAACCAAACACAGGAAGCACAGCATCAGAAATGCTCCATTAGCCTTAATTTTGGATTTTCCCACAGCCAGTCTTTGAAGCAGCCCCACCAAATTTATAAGGGCCTATAAATAGACAACGGCTCCAGTCAGGCGTAAACCTGTGCAAACAGCACCTCACTGCTGTGTGGTCTGCAGGAATCACTCAGCAATCATGACCAAAAAGACAAATGTCCCAGGGAGGGGAAACCACAGGGCAGATTTGGAAACAAACACTGAACATGCTGCTGGGAAAAAACTACCAACACCTCRGAAAGAACACTGGGCATTGTCACCTGATTAAACCCTAAGCCAGCAGCAACAGAAAAACTCCAAAAACAAATACAAGCATCCAATGGATGCAGCCTTCAAGCAGGTTTTCTCCTGTTTAGTGAGATGTGATAACTCCAGGAAACTCCTCAACTTTTCTGCCTTGTCATCTCTCACAATGGGTCTGGCTGCCTCCCTGGAGACATTTCCTTGTCTGGGAGACAGAAGAAACAGTAAATCTTGTAAAAGGAGAAGTGCTAAATGCTATTTACCCTGCAGAGCCAGCTCAGGACAGGGCAGCTTCAGGAAACTCAGTGTTGTGTCAACAGCTCAGGTGTAACAGACACACACACAACCACAAAGGTGCAAGTGCCGTGGAACTGGGCACTGCTTAGAGGAGATAATCCCTCCCTCCACCTAAAACTAAACAAAATCCCACAATGGGACTCCACAAAGGGGACAGCACAGAATGACAGAATGCAGAACCAGAGCCTTACTGAGGTTTGGCAGCATGGCCACCTCCAGCCCCTTGGCAAAGTGGACGGTGGCATCGTGGAGCTCCAGCAGCTGGGCCAGCTTGGTGTCCTGGCCCGTCCTCTCCATGGCAGTGCTGAGACACACAGGGATGGAAGGCACCAGAGCTCCCAGGGTTTGAATCAACAGCACAGTCACGACTTCATGCGGGTTCTTGAAAACCTGCGGCAGCAGAACAGCTACTGGCAAAAGCACATTACCTGAGAGGACACACAGCAGAGAGAGCAGCAGGCAGCTTCCAAACCCGGAACACCCCACAAGGGGTGAAGAACCCAGAGGTGCTCAGCTCAGGCTGCAAGAGCCACGCTGACCTAAACACGGGACAGCCTGACTGCAAGTCTAGGGCAGTACATGGAGTACAGCCACCAAGAAACAAGAACACTGGCACAGGTCAAAAACTGAATGCAGAACACAAGGCACTACACTGATTCTAAAAACACCTGGCAGAAGAGGGCATTTGAAACAGAGCACTCAAGTTTACACAAGTGTGTTGGGAAACAACACGAATCAGTAAAATATGAAGAAACAGGACCGTATCAGCCAAATTACTGGTCAGATAGGCAGAAGTCAGTAGTGGAAAGGCTAGAAAGTCTGTAATCAGCTGAGAATCAGCCACTCCACTAGCATAAAACGTTTTACAGCCTTCATTGTGACTTTTTCATAAGCTATTCTGCTCATTTGCTTTGAAAGTATGGTTTACCATCAAAAAGGTCCCAGAGTTTTTCAGAAAGCAGAAGCAACACAGGAGATTGAGTGACAGGAGCTGTGCTCCAGGTGTTGTTTCTCACAATACCCAGTTCAAAGAATATCTGCTAAAATGTAACCTGACATCTGACCTGTAAGTCACATCAAATCATTAGGCAGAAAAAACACATTTCAAGGAAACACTGAGCTCCTCTGCAGCACAGGCCTTGCACTGACACTGGCTTTGTCACCTGAAGATAAGAATCTCTTACCCTTCATGGATGAAAAACTCTTCAACAATATGAACTYATTTCTTCATTTCACCAACGGACAAAAACTTTTTTTGATCCYACATTATTCTTGGCAGAGAAAACAAGCACACAGACTCCAAGGGGTGACAGCAGAAGCCCCCAGATATCTTACACACAGCAACATGCATCAGTCCAACGTGACCTTGAGGGCTTCCTCCAGGCCAAGTGATAAAGCAATTCAGGCACTTCAAATGTCTTGCAACAGAACACATTTACAACACCAACAAATTAGTTTTAACTTAAGATACAGATGAAAGTGATAGAGCAGCTTTAATGTCAATAACACGGCAACCTTGCTGCTGGTGGAACAGCAGAGCTCAAATCCTGTCTGCAAGGGCTGGACCAGGAGCAGTAAGTGGGCTGCAAATCCCAACCTGCACCAGGCAGGCCCAGAGGGTAACTCAGCGTGAGCAGCCAGGAGCTCCTCAAGGCCGTGTGAGGATTCAGAAGGTGCCCAGCCCTGTCCCCTCCCAGCAGCAGAGCCTGGCACTGCACCTGCGCTGCCCACTGGAGCTGGGTGTGCCAGGTGCCCAGGAGGGTGTCGTACAGCTCGGTCAGCTGGCGATCCAAGCTCAGGTCACTCTGGCAAAGCTCCTGCCACACGGCCACCAGCTGCACCTGGTCGGGAACAGAACCATCTGAGAAGAAAACTGACAGGCCACAGGTCCTGCTTTTGCTATGCCAAACCCCTCTGCATGCACAGCACTTCTGCCAAAACATGAGGCTCCCCCTTGTGCCCCACTCCCCTTTCAGTGTAACATATAGTTCAGCACCACGAAAGGAAAAGACTTGCAGCTTCTTAGTGATTCTAAGATTTAATTAACATTGGTATTTTACTCATAAAATGAGATTGCAACTGATACCCCCACATAATAGTTGAAATACTTGGCAAGCCCCAGCCTTGAACTTAATCCTCAAAAGTCACAGTCATGTGAGAAATTTGAAGCTCAGGTTATGGCTACAGAACTGTCTGGAATTCCAACTTTTAATCTTACCTGAAAAGAGTTTACAGAAGTCAGCAGCTGGCAAGTTGCAGTAATAAAGTTACTGCTGACATGGCCACATCCACAGCAAAGCAAAGTAAAACCATGAGGCACAGAGAAATCAAGCAGAACACACACAGCCTGTGTCTGCTGCAGGAAGGGACAAGGACCCGAATGCAGAATTACTCCTGCAACACGGGGAGTAACCAAGGCTGGTCAGAGCCAGCAAGAGAAGGCACAGAAGGAAATACAGAGAGGAACAGGTGCCATCCCCCAGCACAGCACAGCTGAGATCCGTGGGGCTGCAGCTCCCTCTGCAGTCAGAGCCCAGCAAGAATTCACTGCTATTCCTCCACGTTAAAGTGTTACTAAAACACTTACCTTGTGACACTTGTAATAATAAGCAAGGAGCTGGGGCATCCGGTCGATTTCAGTGAAGACTTTAACAAACATTTTTGCCTGATCTAAACAAAACAAAGTAACAGGCATCAGGATCAGCCTCAAAGGTGAGGGCGAGACATCAGTCTGAGGAAGAACTCCTAAGGGAGCAGGCACAATGGTCTATACAGAAAGAGACAACTTCATCTTTATTTGCTTATCTTCTCAAACAGSAGCAGAACTGCCTGAAACCCACCCTCAAACAAAACCAGACAGCAGACAAGGAATGAATTTACCTTCCTAACCAGCACATAGTGCTAACATATCCAGTATTAAAGCTAGAGCATTTCCTAGGAGGAAATAATTAGTTTCTAGAAACAAGCCAGCACTTACAAACCTAAAGTATACCTGAGGAAGGCCTCAGCTTTGCTTTCACCTGTCCTCAAAATGACACCTGTGCCTCAGACTGACTCATGACACAGCTGCTCCTGCACACAGCTTAGAAACACAGGTTCCTCAAAAGTCTGGTTTAWACCCCACAGCCCCAGATCCCTACAGGACCTCGAGGTGCACAGAGATGAGTGCCAACAACCAGAAGAACTACTTTTCAAAAGCACTGACAGCWGCACAGAGAAGGAGCAGCACAAAGAACTGTCCAAAAAGACCAATTTCCTAAGGAGAATTTGCAAAGCTGCTTTTACAAAGTAGTAGGAAGTCAGAACGCTTCCAAACAARCTTCCTTCCTAATTACACCAATAACACAATGATAACAGAAAGCCAAGGCCCTTCTGCTTAGTTGAGCAGTACGTCCACGTGGCCCATAAAATCCTGTAATCTTCTTGTTTCCTGCAGTGGCCACAGATACCCCAAACCACAGGAAAATCAAAGCGGCAYTGTCCTGCAGGCAGCTGCAGAGCCCAAAACATTCCAGGGCATCTGCTCCACCAGGAGAAGCTCAGGAGCCAGTGCCAGGAGCCTTCAGGACACCAACCCTCCACCCAAACTGTTTTAAAGACAATAAACTCAGTGCTGACAGTAAATGCCACCAGGAGCTACTGACCTACAGACTGGGAGTTGAAAGCAGCAACAATCTGGGGGCTGGCCATGGCCTCCAGGCGGTTCTTCAGCGCCTCCAGGTGCACACACTTCTCTGAGTAATCCGGCGTGTCCACCAGCATGGCCAGGCTGCTCTGCATGCTCGTCAGCTTGGCTGAGATCAGGGACACGTCCTGCCAGCAGGAAAGGCAGCCCGTTACCAAGGGCAACCTCAGACAGCATCAGCATCAGCACCAGGGATGTGTTTCACCTCAAAACACGGCTTTTAAACACAGCTCCCTGAAAAGCTGCAGGCACAAATACCAAATAATTCACTATTTACCTGTGTTTTAAGAGTYTCTTCAATATCTGCACTTAGTGTGCTCCATTTGTCTGCTTCCTGAAGTGACTCGGCAGCCAGCTGCATCCTGGATTTCACACGGTCAATCTCTACCAGGACCTGAGGAAAAAAACCACAACACCATGTTCCCCCTGGAAAAAAAATGGCTCTCACAGGTGTCTGGGAGTTATCTTCTGCTTAAATTTTAAAAAYAAAAAGGTGTGAAAAAATCATATTACTACAAGAAGATAAAATGGTTTGAAGGAGCTAGAGATGTAAAATCATCTTTCAAAGTCAAATAACAGGTTGGCTTGAATTTTGGTCTTGTTCTTGTAGTACCCACTTGGCCTGAAAATGCTCTGCACCCCAGGCAGAAATCAGAGTCCCCAGCCAGGTACCAGCAGCTTTGAACGGACACCTGAGCAGCTGTTCCTCAGGACATGCAGACTGCACAGCTGTGTCACACCCACCTTTCCACTACTGATGTTAAAAGAAGTGATTTTGGCTATCTTAAATTCACAAGATTATTTCATGTGAGCAACTCTGTAACTTTTAGAATTTCACAAGTTGCAGACAWACACTAAGAACTGACCTGCATGGACTGAGCTGTGTCCTCTTCAAACTTCTTTATATCCTCTTTAACAAGGATCATCTGCTCCTTCAGGAATGTTGCCTCCTGTTTCAAGACYTCCACTTCCCGGAGGACTCTGGGCATGTTCTGGAGAGCCTGATGGCTTGTTTCTGCAGGAACACAGAGCAGCCAGTGAGGAGGGGCGGCAGCCCTTGCAGGAACAGGTCGTCTTTCAATAATCTTATCTAATCTTTAGCACTTGAAAAAACCCAATGCTAAAAAACAAAGCAAAACATCAAACAACAAATCTCCAGCCGTATCTTTAAACTTCAAATATGTATTTTATCATGGGATCATTTAGGTTTAAAAAAGCCCTCTGAGACCATCAAATCCGWCTGTTCCCAATAGTCCAGTCCCGTTGCCCCAGCACTGCCAAGGCCACCACTGACTCATGTCCCCAAGCGCCACATGCACACGGGTTTTTAACGTTCCAGGGACTCCAACACTGCCCTGGGCAGCCAGTGCCGGGGCTGGGAAACCCATTTGGAGAAGACATTTACGCTGTTATCCCATCTGTTATCCCACCTATCGCAGCRCGGGCAGCAGCTGCCGTTTCCCAGCATTTAACGCAGACGCGTTGGTGAGCAGCTGCGAGACCCGAGATGGGTGCGAGGATCCCCGCTCCGGGCCAGGCCGGGATCGCCACCGCGGCCGGGGGGGGGCGGCACAGCTCTGCCTGCGTGCCCCGGGAGGATGCCGGGCTGGGGACACGCAGGAGCCGAACCGGGGCCGCCGAGCCCGGCCCGAGCCCGGCCCGCACCTTCCACGGCGTTGTTGACCTCCTGGATGAAGAGCTGCAGCTTCATCACCAGCGTGGCGGCGTGCGCGTCCACCTTGCCCGGGGCCTCCTGCTGCACGGCGCGGAACGCCGCGTTCACCCAGCCCTTCACCTCGAACTCGTCCGACAGGAACCGCGAGAAGTCCATCGCGGACACCGGGGTACAGCCGGGGACACCGGGGGAACCCCAGGGGAACAGCCCCAGCGGTGGCGGCCCGGCCCCGCCGCGCACCCGGAAACGCGGGGCGGGCCCGGGGCGGKMCCGGGGCTGCGAACAGGGCGGGCCCGGGGCTGCGAACAGGGCGGGCCCGGGGCTGCGAACAGGGCGGGCCCGGGGCTGCGAACAGGGCGGGCCCGGGGCTGCGAACAGGGCGGGCCCGGGGCTGCGAACAGGGCGGGCCCGGGGCGGTTTCCGGGACTGTGTCCGGCCGGGAGCCGAGCCCACGTCCGTGCCGAGGCCCGATCGCCGCCCGCAGCCCCGGCTCTGTGCCCGGCTCTGCTCCCTCCCAGCGCTGCCGGAGCCGGGCCCAGCGCCCCCCGCTGCACCTGGCACAGGCTCCGGGGAAAGCGGGCCGGGGTGTCCCTGTATCCCTGGAACAGGCTGGCACGGCGGCTGAATGCTGGTGTGATTCGCTTTGTTTGTTTTTTTTTAATTCACAAGTAAAGGGAAGATGGCCCAGAAGCAGCAGGAAGGTGTGCGTGGCAGGAGCACGGAGAAGCTCTCCAGCAGGCTGCTGTAAAGCAGGCTCAGCTACAGCGACAGGCTGTGGCAGAAGCAGCCAGCCCACACTCCTCCTCCTGCGGGCACAACAAGGAGGAAGGAGCTGCCAGAGCCCCGGAAAGGTCCCCTCACGGAGCACTGCTGCTTCCCAGTCGCTCCCCATCGGACACACGGCAGTGTCCCAGCCAGCTGGACTTCAGCTCCTGCCCCAGAGCTCTGCTTCTGGAAAGCCAGTCACCTCTCCCAGCTCACAGAAGGGCTGCAGGCCCTGCGTGAACACCAGTCTGTACCTCAGGCGGATGGGATCCTGCGAGAGAAGGGAAGAGAGGGGCACACCATGATTATARAGTCCCAGACTCCTTCACCCCTCATGGCCTCGCTGCAGTGAGCCACCTCTGAAAGGGGAAACACCAGCCTTGCAGAAGCTCTGCACAGAGGGAAACCCTGGGTAGGTTAACCTAAGGATATACCTATCCTAACCTGGACAGGTAACCCTAAGATAGACCAGAGCAACTTGAAGACCTGTGCACGCCACCCATGGGCATSTTGGCAATCCAGGCCTGGCCAGCCTACTCAGAGTTCCTTACACTGATCTTGGGTCTCAYAACTATCCACCAGTGCAAAAGATCTGCCTCCCATCACTTGTGCCTTGGGTGTCCCTGTGTTCCATCAGCTGCACCATGAGTGCCTGMAGCTGTCTCTGTGTGCAGATACTCCAGAACTGCACAGGCCCCAGCAGCAACTGCCCGCACAGTCCTTCAGWCTGTAGCTCTGAAAGCTCTTTGAGCAGAAAAAACATCTTCCCAGCACAGTCCAGACTGCCCTGTCTCTCCACTACACCTCCCCATTATTAGGAGGCTCCCCATTTTTCACACAAACCGCCAGGGGGTTCCCAGTGCCCACCAGCAGCACCTTGTGTGGGTTGGAGAGCAGCAGCACCTGGGACAGCACTGCGGGCGGGAGGAGAGGGCTGAAGGCTGGCAGCTCAGAACCAGAGGCTGGTTGTAACTTTATTTGCATGGTCTGAAAGAGAAAACAAAATAAACAGTTTTTAGTCCAGTCTGGGAAAGGGCTGTGAGCCTCACTGAGCCATGAAGCTGGTTAAAGATACATCAGCCAGACTCTTCATTCAGTGAAAAGCACAGCCTGCCACTAAAGGCAGATATTCCTAAACAGCCAGCTCTGTGCTACACGTACACAGGGAGCAGGAGCCCTGCCCAGGAGGCTGAAGCAGCWGCTCTGGAGCCCTCTGGCAGTAGCAAGGCCATGGGCACACACAGTGAAACAGGCTCCACTGTACAACAGGATCTCCGTGCAGAGACAGGGAGCCACACAGTTTCCCATGAGCAAGGCAAATGCTCAGTAAGAAATGGTGAACCTTCTTCTCAGGACATTTCTGAGCCTCYCTGCTACTTATCACAGGTTTCTCACCTTTGGGACTGCAGCCTGGAACACTATGTCCTTAATGGGGTGTGCTGAGGTGCTCAGCATGGACAGAACCATCACCAGCACATCTGGTCTGCCGGGAGCCGGGTCTCTGGAGAAGTGGAGCATGGCCTTGAAACCATTCCTGTCATACACAGTGAGGGGAGAGATGGTGCCTGCCAGRGACAAATCGAGAACCAGAATCAAAACCTGATTCCTCTCCCATCTGAGGGCGAACAGGAAAGATGGCATGAGGAATAGCAAAAAGGAAAATGCAGACAAACTTTTACTTCCTTTGGTAAACTCACAGACCAAGTGGCACACAGTCCCTGATTTACATCTGCCTCCAAGGCAGAGACAGGAATCTGAATGTCTGCCTTTGGGATTTAGCAGCTCAGGTTCCACCAGTCCTTGAGAGAAGTCAGGTGTGGATMCAACAGAGATGTGGTGGGAAAAGCAAAATGCCTTTCTGAGCGCACACAGGATTTGGCTCCTTACCATCTGTGCCTGGCAAATTCACACCTGTCACCATCCTGCCCTTCCAAAATCTGCTAAGAGCTTCACTTGAGACTGAAGGCAGATCAGGATGTCTGTGCACCTATCCTCTTCCAGCAGCAGTGAGAGCCAAGGCTCTGTGGCCCCGGGCCGAGACCCCAGGGTGACATTCCCAGGAAATGCTCTGGGTTGAGCTTCGGAGCTGGGCCATACAGTGTGAAACCCAAAAGCAGAGGTGGCATGAAGAGCTTCTTGCTTTAGGAAGTGGGGCAACTCCCRCTCAAAAGTGTCTTTTAGGACTTTTAGTGGAACAACTGTTTGAAGCTTGACTGAAGGTGTGAAGGACAGGGTTTAGAAGCACATTACAAAGATCAGCCAGGGCAGAAAACTCCTGAGCAAGGAGTAGGGAAGACAAGGACCTTCTCATGCTATGACCCCTAGCACCTGCTCAAATTCTCAGGTACATTAAGCCCATCACAGAACAGTCATTACTTGTCTCCAGTGACCCACACTGCACGAAGCTACTTTGGCTTCTTGTCCTGCAAAACTCATGGAAGAGCTCTAGTAAGCAGAGCTGGGGCACAGAATTGTACTTACTTAGTGTAACTGAAATTAAAGGCACAAAAAGGTTTTCTAGAGAAGCATCATTGGAAGCTGAGTGCAAAGAGGCAGCAGGCTTCAGATCATAGCCTGGACTGAGGAGGGGAGGATCTGCCACTGAGTTATTTGGAAGATCTGGAAAGGGCAATTTCATTGGTGATAAATCCCTGGAAAGAAAAGCATGCAGAAAGCTTGTATTAAGTGAGGATACTACAGGGAATGTACTGTCTTCTGCTGTGTCTGTTTCTATTCCCAATCCCTCATCCCCTTTAGGTATAAAGAAACTACAGACTTACACTCTGAGTCCTTGAGGAATTCAAAAACTYTATCATCTGTGGAAGATCTTGCTGTTTCAAAATTCATTAAGGCAGACTTTGGTTCTGTTACTATGGTAAAACTTAGGTTTAGGGCTTTGGAAGTCTGCCATCCCTGAGCACAGCTTCTCTGGAGCCCTAGTCAGGCAGATCAAAGTAAATTCCTGCTCAAAGACATCACGGGAAGCTGAACATCTTCAGTAAAGTTTCTTGTAATATGGCAGGCTGTATAAGCATACTGTAATAGTCTCCTGCTCTGAAGATCAGTGGAGATTAATTGGATTTGAGAACTGTTCCAAGCTTCCACTGAATGTCTGGAAACTCCCTTGTCACAGTCTGGAGAAAGCTGAGGAAAGTGCTTTTTGAGTGACAGGTTTTTATAAAAAGACCTGACCATAAGGTTTTTGTTCTTTTAGCTCAACATCACCTTGTTGTCAAGCAATGRGATTTGTCTCCCCAAATTTCTGACCCTTGGAAGGTCCTGGTGTGCAATTAACTGCAATTAACCAGTGCATAACTGCAGGAAAGAGCCAATGTGTGCATGGATCACTTGCCATCACTAACCAGAGGTAGCTGAAAGGTTTTCCTAAATCTCCTTGCTGCAAAAGAATTCCTCAGCCCCCAAATCTGACTCTGTTATGAAGAGTTTACTTACAAAGAGAATGTCTTGGTCCTGGATGGTGGAGAGAGCTGTTCATCCAGGCTCTGGAATTCACTCTTCCCTGCACAGCTGTCTTCCCAGCCCTGCTGTGGTGCCAGGCTTTGAACAGCACTCACATCTTCCCTAAAGCCATTGTGTGCAGCAGGCTGGAAAATAAGGCTCTTCAGGTTCATGCTGTATAATATCAGCAAAAATAAACCTGTTGCACTGAAAATAACTCTGTTTGTCAAATACCACTACCTAAAGCAGAAATACACACGAGTCATTTGGTTGCAAACTGCACCCGAGAGACTGAGAGCACAAGGATTCCAGTTTCCCTTCAGAACAGAGTGCTACACCAAAAGGGCTGCCAGGGAAAGGCAGAGCAGGAATCATCTCTGATTTTTGTCCTTTATACCTTATGGACAGCAAAGTGTCTGAGCATCACTCACCTCTGCTAGGCCAAAATCAGGGGGTGGTTCCTGTGTGACAGGGGAGTTGCTGAGACCTAAGAAAGACACCAAATGCCACAGATAATTTACAGAAAGCAGGGGTTTTCCACAGATGCTTCCTTTGCTCTCTAACACCACTGGAGCCACTGCATCCCTGAAAACCTCCATCTGGAAGGCTCCACTTTCTCTTGGGACTGATGCTGAAGCCAAAGTTCCCYTCTCTTGACTGAAGACCACAAACCCCAGTAAGGAGGGTGGCACCGAAGTGCACCTACAGACCTAAGGAGAGCAGCTGCTCCTCGAGCAGGCAGCTGGAGGTGGTGCGGCCGTGTCGGGAGCCCGAGGCTGTGTCTGCAGAGGGCTCTGGGGGGGTCAGGGCCATGGCCTCCAGCTCGGAGAAGTCGATCAGGGTGTAGCTCCTCGTGCGCCGCGGGGCTGCTCGGCACGCTGGGGAACACAGACACAGTTAGCCAGGAGCCTCGGGAAGGGTGGCACAGCCACGGCTACAGCTGTGCCTCAAAGGTGAAGAACTTGGGCAGTATTTTCTGTCAATTACACGCAAGAGAAAATGATGGTTACATCATATTTTTCCTGTGTTACAGCACTTTCTCCAGGTTTGTTCTCTGAGCAGCACTTCCCTCCCAAACCCCGCTGCCACCTGGCATGCAGGGCAGAGCTGCTGTGGGGGCTTCTCACCTGGTTCATGGGCAGAACTGGCAGCTGAACCTGCTCCATCCCCGTCCTCCTGGCTGGCCACAACCTGCCTGTACTGCCCCAGTGCCCGGGAGAGCTTGTCATTGGCCTGCAGGACCTCAGCTGGGAAACCAGAGCACACACAAAATACTCATCTTCCAGGGGAAGGCCAGGTCAGTTCCACAGCACCCCCCAAAATGCTCCTGAGGAAGGGACAGTGCAGCTCAGGAGCAAGGGCCAGCAGAGCGGGCTGCCCTCAGCTCCTCCCTCACCTTTCATTCCATTTTGCACACACAGCTGCTGATTCCAGGCCTCTCTCTCATTTATCAAGATCCCTTTGAAATCTTATCCCATCTCTAAAGTATTCCTAACTCCTRCCATCTCTTCTGCACTTTCTTTTCAGTTCTCTAAACATCAGAACTCAAAAAAACTCAGAAAACCACCTCAGCTGAAGAAATGGATTCACTGTTTAACTTTGGGTTCCAAGTGCAAATGAACAGCTTCCTCAGAGATGAGCAGAAGGAGACCACACAGCACTTCCCTGGGCATGGTTTCATGGTGAGAGTGGGAGCTTTGCCCACAGGGTGCCAAGCAGCCAGCACTCCCCTCCCAGGGCAGGGCGCAGCCCTGTGCCAGTGCCAAGGAGCACAAGGAGCACAAGGACAGCGCTGGCTCTCACCCAGAGCCTCCTCGTCAGGCACTGCCTCGCTGGCCAGGCGGAAGAGCAGCGGCCGCAGCCTCTCACAGCGCTGGAACAGAGCCTGGGGGAAACATTGCMCTGCTGAGCACCCACACACCCACACCTCTGGCTGTGCCACCCCTGCACGGGGTGCTCCCTCTAGGAGAGCAAGGAAAAAGAGCATGTACCTGCAGGCTCTCCTGGGCAGCTGGGGATAATTCACCTCTCCTGTAGCTCTCCAGGAACTCATCCATACGTTTGACATTCTCAGAAACCTCACTGATGGTGTTCACTCTTCGGGACACCTGAGCTGACTTTTCTTGTTCCTGTGATGAAAAATGAAAGAAAGGGAGATTGTGACTTGGCTGGAGCACTCAGGGTCACACCTATTAATATTTATGGCAGGTAGAGAAGGCACAAAKCAGCACAGGTGAGAACAAGCCCCCAGCTGTCCCATCAGGGCACCCTGGCTGTGTGCTGTGGAATATGGAATACATCTCTCCACAGGCACAGTGTGACTTCAGAATTTGAGCTKGGAGTTGGTGGCTTCTGCCACACAGAATGACACACTCAGAACCACAGGGCTTTGTTAAAGCAGATCTCCTGTGTGAGCAGAGAAGTGGGATGCTCCTTCAGATGGAACATGCAAACAGGCCGGACACGCACACACAATGCATGCAGGAAAAAGGCAGYTCTGTACAGAAGTGACTTCTTTCCATCTGGGAACTGAGTTTATTTTTGGAAATTTCCAACCACTACTGCAGTACTACTGCCAAGGTCCCACTGACAGGGAAGTGTCCTGCTCTATGCACATTCACAAATTCCCTCTCCTGGCAATGGCACATTTTAGGGAAACAAAACAACACGATCCCATGCTGTAATCTCAGAATAATTTGGAAAGCCTGAACGTGGCCCCTTCTCTGTGGCTGCAGTGCAGAGGGTCTCCTGTCAAATGGAAGGGCCAGGTTCCCTCCCACCGTCCCTGGTGCACAGAGGCCCCTCCGGGCAGCTCCCACCTCCTTGACGGCGCTCTGGATCAGGCGGTTGGCTGCCTGCAGGTCCTCGGGGTGGCTGCTCCTCAGGAGCCTGGCCAGGAGCTGTAGGGCACAGGTGGGGCAGCAGTGAGCAGCAGCAGCCCCTGGGCACTGTGCACACAGCACAGCCACAGACGCTGCTGCAGAACGGTCCCATCATCCCAGAGACGTGTCAGCTCCTGTCCCACAGCCTAATCCAGGCTACACTGCTCCTGCATACACTGACTGGTCAGGATTAGGGACTCTGGCTCTGCAGAACTGCTGTAAGACCTGGAGAAGTCCTCCCTTGGGGAGATTTCATGGAAACTGATGTTCTTCTGTAAAAAAGTTTCACTTTTTTCTAAGGAAATATTTCTGACAAAGCTTCAGAGAGTTCTCTAGCTGTTGCAGTGCAGGAGGGATCAGCATTATTCTGAGATTGCCTGAAACAGCAGAAGATCTCAAAATATTACTGAGCCTCCTTTCTCATCAGGACAAAGCAGAGGGTGGGGCATGAAGACTCTRAGATTTACCTTGGACTTCTCTTCATCTGTGTCAAAAATAGAATTCTGAGGTCTTGGAGAAGGGGGAGGTAAAATTTTGTCTTCTGGCAGTTTGGGATCTTCTTTTACAATGCCTGGAACAGGTAACAGTAGTTGTTCAGTGATGYCCAAGCTGCTGAAACCTCGATGCTCAACAGTGCATGAGGTTTTGCACAGATTTCCAGATTAAAATACCACTGAGGACTACTAAATATAATGAAGTGGACGAAAAAATCCACCCCGGGATCCCTCTGAACTCATCTCTCACAACTCTGGGAGATGTTCCAGGGCAAAGATCACTTCTGAGCCTGTCCTGTGCTTTTTCCCTGCCCACAGTGTGAGCAGAGGCCTCAGACTGGTCTGAGCTGTGGCTCAGGAAGGCTGTTCTTTGGAAAATCCCTTTAAACAGTTCCATGCATCCTTCAGAACCCAGCCAGCCTGGGACCTTTGTCCCTTTTTCTTAGACACAGCATGTTAGGAAAAAGCTGAGTCACAAGCTGAGGGGGGCAGATATCTGTGGGGGAAACCATGGGCTTGGGAGGCTAAAAAGGAAACTGAAATAACAGAACTGAACCTTGTTTCTTCAGCATCTGATAAGCATCCTGGATTTTGACTTCCTGAGGAAACCAGACTGTCCAACTGAATATTACTTCTGTGACCCTCGACTTGACTTTTTCTGAAGACCAAATTCCATAGTACTGAAAACAAGACAGTAAAAAAAGACAAAAAGCTCAAACCCAAAGAATTGGTGCCAGATCTGGCACAGGGACCCAGCCCCAAGGCATTTTCGTGCAGACACCAAGGGTGAAATGGATTCCTGTGAGTTTATTCACGGTGCTGACAATATGTATCCTGGAGTTAGGCAACACAAGAACTGCTATGGAGTGTATGAGAATCACACACACATATTCTATAACAATCAAAATTAAACCATTTCCAACTTCTCTGATCAGTCATTGAATCCAAAACCCAAAGCAGGTTATTTTAGTGAAAACATTCTGTGCTTGACTTTAAACACTCCCCTTAAGTGCTGCAATACAGTCATAGCACTGGCCTCAGCCAGCCCCTGACACAGGAAAACTGAACAGAACCAGAAACAAACATTATTCATTATTGTCTCTTATCAGCATCTGGGTGCTTTCTCCAATTTCTCTCATTATTGCCTATGACCACTCCTTTAACTATAAAACCACAAACCTCCCCAAGGCCAGGCATTTCAAACTGATTAAATGATACCTGTCCTCTCAGAGCAGTAAACAGAATTGTCTTCAGTGATATGTGCTTTACAGTCTGTGGCTTCACTGAAATTCTGTTATCGAGCCTGAGACTGAGACAAGTTTTGTTCTTCAGTTGAGCATTTCTTTGAAATCAGCTTTTTGCAGCTCTGCCCTTGGGCTGATGCAATGGAAAATGAAACGTGCACCAGTGGTAAATGTGTGCAGGAGCCACCAGAAAGGGAAATTGATGGTGTGATGCTCAGAGGGTGTCTCAGGCAGGCCCAGCCCAYCCCCACGAAGAGGAGCACGGCCAGAAGATCCCACTGCCTCTGAGAAAGCAGAGTGCATTCCTTATCCCAAAACACCCTGTAACCACCAGCACCTACCTTTGGGGAAAGCACTTTAATCAGCTCATTCAGAAACCTGAATTTTGCCATTTCACTGTGAAATCTGTCACCACAGTTGTTCACACAAGTCTCCAGCACCTGCAGAAAACAAAATGTTATCAACAGGAACAGAAAACACAAGGCTTGGGGAGCTTCCAAAAATTTTGTCACTATATTACTAAATCTAAGAACTTTCTGACGCTGCAGTCACCAACACAAGATACTGAGAAAGTCGTGCAGCAAGAACATGTTTTATTCCTTCACCCAGCTTTCCTAGGCAGCTCATTTAAGGCCAACTGCTCTGTTCTACCCATCACCAACAACTTTTGAGCTATTGCCTCAGTGGTGGGACACAGCTCACACAGCCAGAGCTGCAGACCAACAAAACGCCTCAGCAGAGCAGCTGGGGAGGAACAGAAGCAGTTATTGCCTCCGCTCTGCCCTGGTTCCTGTAGTCCTTGTGCAAGGGAAAGTTAAATGGAGAGGCATCCAAGAGAAAGAGAAAGACATGGACATCTAAGAGAAAAGGAAGAGAGAGCTATCCTGTCTGCTCTGTTCTACCTGCCAACTCTGTTTCCCAGTGACTGCTTTGTGTGCTGATGGAAGTACTCACTGTGAGGGCATGCAGAGCTTCCCCCTCCTGAGGGGACTGGATTTTGTGTGCCAGCAGCCTCAGCGCAAACCACGGGCTGGGGAAGAGCAAAGCAAGTCACACCATGCACRAGTTCTCAGGAAAAGCAAATGCTGCTGGGCTGGGTCTGCACAGAAGGGCAGCTGCTGGGCTCACAGCAGGACAGACACCCTTCCTCGGGCACAGCGCTGGCCAGGACACTGCACACACACAGGGGTGAACTGGTGACCCCAGCACTGCCCCCCAGCCCTGCCCAGGAGTGTGCTTTGGGACGGAGCAGAGGGACAGGCCGGGGGTGTCCCTGGGCAGGCACCACCAGAGCTGGCTCTGCAGCTGCAGGAGCTTCAGTGACAGCCAGGACAGCCTGTGCCAGCTCCTGGGCACGTGCTGGGTGCCAGGCCGTGAGCTCTGAACTCAGTCTGCTCTAAACACAGGGATGATCACTAAGGTTTGACAGGTCATTTGCTTAATTAGTCCCTGCTACTTCCCACAGAGCCCAGACTGTCAGCTGGAAGGTGAGGAAACCTCAGCAGAGATTCTCCACCCGTCTGGAAGGAAAAGCTGAGGCTGAGCTGCCTCGGGGCTCCCCTGCAGAACCCCACAGCAGGAATCCTTCCTTGTGCAGACTCCTAAGGGCATGGGCAGCAGGACCTGCTGCCCCGTGGGCTCAGCATTGATGTCAGAGCCCATTCCCTGACATCACCCGCCACCACACTGGCACACACCTATTTCCAACTCTTATTTCCAACTCATTTCTGCTCCCAGGAGGGGCAGGGCCCAGCGAGCCCCCTCAGCTCCCCACACCACAGCCCCAGGCCCCATTCCTGCAGAGCCAGACACAGCCTGGGYGAACACAAAGAGCTCTGTGTCTGCCTTACCCCTCCGTGTCAGCGTTCACCTGCTCGCAGAACTGCTGGATGCATTCCCAGTTTTCCTCGGAGACACTTGGGTCAGTGGCCTCATCTTACAGAGGGAGAAAAACAAGAGAGGAAGAAGGAAAGCCCAGGCTCAGTGTGAGCCAGTGCCCAGAGCAGGAAGCAGCTCAGACCTCGCTGCTGCCGCTGCTCCAGAGCTTTCTGTAGCAGAAAGGGGAGACCCAGGACGAGCAGGAAACAGCTGTTACTAAAGCCTGCCTAAAAATACAGTCCCAAGCACACACTTAAAGTCAAGCACAGCCTGACAACAGCAGATGTTGCTTTTAGCAGGAGAAACTTAAAAACCATTTACAGGCAGCTCTCCCGGGACCACTACAAAACTTGTGCTGGAACACAGGCAGTTTACACATTAGCACAGCTGAATTCAGGGAAAAAAGCCTTTTTTGGCTTTACCTCTCCCCAGTCTGTCACTGAGCCAGCTTTGGGGGCAGGACAGACGGGGAAGAAGCCAGATGCAGCAAGCCAGCGCCCACATCACTCTGCAAGGGTTCCGTGGGGACAGCAGCCCSTTCCCCAGGGAGGCGAAGCTGCTCCAGTGCCCACCCAGGTTGGAGGAGGCAGCAGAGGCAGCCCCGACCCCCAGCCCCAGCCCACTCACTGAGCCAGCGCTCCAGCTGCCCGCTGCCAGCCATGGCTCCGGCCCCGCGTCCCTGTGCCCGGCAGGAAGCGGCCCAGGACAGCCCACGTGAGGCTGCTGGGGAGGGCTGTGCTGTGGAAGCGTTCACATGGGTATGGGCTCAGCACGAGCCCTGAGCTCCTCCCCTCAGCGGCTGCAGAGTAACCGTGAGAACGGAATCAAAGTCACCACATTGATTTAATAATTAAAAGGGCATCAGACAAAAGAGGATAAGACATCCAAATCTTCTGATCAGGGGTGTTTTTAGCAGAACCACGTGCATGACACAGTACTCAGGAAACCCCCCCCCCCTCAGACAAAAGAGGATAAAACATCCAAATCTTCTGATCAGGGGTGTTTTTAGCAGAACCACGTGCATGACACAGTACCCAGGAAGCCCCCCTCTCAGCAGCTCACTGAGCCTGGTGGGCAACAGCTATAATATATATCTATATATATAAAAATACCCCCCCCCCATATCTATTGGGGAACCATGTTGTGTAGCTGTAGATACCCTGACTGCAAGGCCCTCTCCAAAAATAATCCAATCTGTTGCTTTCAGAAGTTCAGTTACTTTCTGTCCACATGGTCTGAATTTAAATGCTGATACATGTCTTCTCCCACCCTGCCAAGCAGGCTCCTTGCACGAGGCGACGGCAGGACAGAGTGGAATCTGGACTCGGTTCCTCTCCCAGACRAAGTGGCTTGTGCTTGGTGCAGCTTCCTACAGACGTGGGACCAGCCCAGACACTGCCTGGCCTGAAGCCCAGCTCGTCTGCTCAGAGATGATCACACAGGTGGCACCTGCACCATCCCAGTGCACAGCCTGGCAGGGTCACCGACGTCCCTGTCAGCTGGACAGGGCTCTGTGTATGCGGCCACACACCTCCTCAGCTCCCAGGGTCACCATCATCTCTGCCACGCTGGGGCCATGCTGCAACAGAGAGACTCACTGAGCACAGGAACTGAACCGCCCAGCACCTSTCTGGGCATCACAGACTGGTGCCAGCCCTGCTCAGAGGGACCTGAAGGGTTAGCACCAGAGCTGAGCCAGGACTAGGCTCTGGAGAACTTCTGTCAAACGTGGGTTTGAGCTCTGTGAAAGCACATTGCACATCATCTCAGAACTGCTCTTTTTACCTGCTGCCCGCTGAGCGCCAGGCGCAGGAGCTGCATCATGCTGCTGTACTTGGTCTCTCTGGTCTGCTTCTGGACGCTTCTCAGGTCTCTGTTCAACTCCTCCACAGTCAAGGCAGCTGCTGGCCTTGTCAGGAGCCTTTGGGAAAGAAAGTGTCCTTACACTCTGGGGACATGAAAACACAGGGTTCCTACTTCTCACCCCTGCCCTGGGCCAGGGCGCTCCCTCTGCTCCCCAGCAGCAGAGCTCATTCAAAAGAGCAAGTTTAAACTACAAAATTATGCCACAAACCTGGAAAACCACYGAAAAAGCAGTAATTCTGATTGTTTAAGAATACAATTTTCAGAGATGAGGAGCCTTTGCTGCCACTACTCAGCTCAGAGAGCAGCACACTTACCCTAAGACGAGTTTTCCTATTTTATCTACTTCTGCAGAAATTGTTTGTAGCTGCTGCCGGGACACCRAGGGCCTGACCCACAGGTAGGAGTAACCACTCGACACCAGATCCTTCAGGAGGCTTATGTGACCCTGGGGGAGGAAAGCAAAGCTGGCAAGGCAGAGGGCTGTGCYGCACACGAAGCAATTCCTCAGCCTGGAGGATGGTGGCACAGCAATCTGCCACTACTCGTACTTTTCTCAGCAGAAGGACCCGCTCCACATACTCCTTTTCCAGAACATCTGGATCCACTTGCTGATCCCCATAGACGAGCTCCACCAGCCCCTGCAGCTCCCTGACGAGCTTCTGGCGCAGCCCTTGGTTCTCAATGTGACGGGTGAGGTGAATCCTGCAGCACAGCAAAGACCTGTTTTTGGAGTGCTTTGGGCTGGATCACCCCAACCATGTTTCACAGAAATCACAGAATATTCTGAGCTGGAAGAGACCCTCAAGGATTATCAAGTCCAACTCTTAAGGGAATAACCCATCTAGGGACTGAATTCTCAACTTTGTCATTCTTAGCACCACGCTCTGACCAACTGAGCTAAAACTGTGGAACTGTTAGAAAAGCAGCACTAAACCAGAGTCAGACACTCTACAAATAAGCATTTAGCTCAGGTGCCCCACAGGGAACTGATGATGAGGCCACTCTTAGCAGCACAACGTCCTAGGAGCACAAGTGTACTTGCAGAAGAACCTTCTGCAAGTGTTAACTCTTTTTAGATGTTATTTTCTTAGGTTATAAACTTAAGACTTTAGATCTGCCCAGCTACACCCACCCTCTGTCTAGACTTTCAGGTTGCCAACCCCAGAGTCCAAGTACAAAATGGAACTGTGTGAGCAGAAATTTATGGTTCCTCTTAGCACAGCCCAACAGCTGCTGCACCAGGACCATGCTTGATCCAACAAACAAAACTCCAGCCAAAGCCAAGCACTAGAAACAAATTCCAATTGACATGGTGCTTACTACATTTTAAAGCTACCACTAATTATTTACCTGTTAAATTCTGGGAGTGCTTCGAGGTCCAGGAGAGCAGAATGGGTTGTAATTCTGCCTACTTCAAACTGGGAGATCAGCTCCTCCAGAGTCCTCCCCATCTGCTTCTCTGCAACACAAGCCAAACGGAATTCACAGGGCTCTGTGCTCTCCTTGGGCACGGGGCCGGGAGCACACTGAGCAAAGGTGACACAGGACAGCCACCTGGGCAGTGCCAGCAGCAGCAGGGGTGTCCCCTGGCAGGCAGGAGGGAAGTGGCAGCAGGCACMTGCTGCCCTCTCCCCGGGAGCTGCTGTGCGGCAGAGGCACTGGGAACTGGGACGTTCTGCTTGGCTCCATCACCTTCCCCAGCAGAACCCCTCTGCCTCAGTTGGCCACAGAGAAGTCACACTCAGCCAGGAGTGGGCACTGCCCAAGCAAAATTTCATTCCCAAGCAGAGCTCTCAGAACACAAGTTAATTTGTGAYCCCCACACAGCAAGAACCACTGGAGGAGACATTGACTCAGCTCCTCGTGGTCTGYCAGGTTAAAGGAAAGGTGGCACAGGTGCCAGACAACACTGCAATCACTAACCACAGAATACAAGTTTTCCCAAGACTTCACAGAGTTTCTCAGCCTTGAAGGGAGGGTTTTCCCAAGGGAGAACCCATTAAGCACCTGATTCAGTTTTAATGGCTGCACAGCAGCAAAAGATTTCCACCATCCCAGGTGGAAATCCTTCCACCTTCCACAGGAGCTCCGCAGAAGGCCTGGCGGCACCTCAGTGACTGACTGGTTATGTGACACCCATTCCCTGACCCCTTCAAACACCAACAAGGTTCTCAGCCATTAAAACAAACCCAGCCCASGCCAGGAAGTCAGCACGAGGTGAGCAGGCGGGCAGGAGCCCGCGGCGGTACCTGCGAACCCCGAGCCRCAGTTGGTGACGATGTCCAGCAGTGCCTCTGGCAGGAACCCGTCCCGAGCAAAGCGCTCCAGGAAGATGTCCCCCTGCCTCTTGGACAGCTTGCCACCGTCCTTGTTCAGCAGCAGCGGCAGGTGGCCAAAGCGGGGCGGCTCCCAGCCCAAGGCCTTGTAGAGGAGCAGGTGCTTGGAGGTGGAGGCCAGCCACTCGGTGCCGCGCAGGACGTGGGTGATGCCCATGTGGTGGTCATCGACCACGTTGGCCAGGTGGTACGTGGGGAAGCCGTCCCCCTTGAGAATCACGGGGTCACCTTCCACATCTGCCACCTCGTGCTTGCTCCAGCCGTAGACCAGGTCCTGGAAGGGCTGCACGCCCCTCTCCAGGCGGAAGCGGATGACGCAGTCCAGGCCCTGGGACAGCTTCTGGGCCACCTCCGAGGCCGTCAGGTGCCGGCACCGGTTGTCGTACCTTGGGGAGATGAGCACCAGGGSTCCTGCTCAACATAGGCCAACGCCACCAGCTGGTTTTGCATTCCCAAAACTCTAAGCAGGCGCCTGACTTTCAGCTGTAACCCGCCCACTGCACATCCAGTCAAACACCTCCTCTCTGGAGGGCGACACGCTCCTCCTCCCCCTACAGGCAGGCGGCACAGCCCCGGGGCCGCGAGGCTCAGTGCAGGGGGCAGGGTCAGGGACGTACCGCGGGGTCTGCTGGCGGCGCAGCGCGTCCCTGCGGAGCAGCTGCAGGCGCTGCGGGCTGCAGAAGCAGCGGTAGGCGGCCCCGCTGGCCAGCAGCGCCGCGCCCGCCCGCCCGTACAGCTCCAGCCGCTGCGACTGCACGTAGGGCCCCGCGGGGCCGCCCCGCCCGGGGCTCTCGTCCGGGGGAATACCTGCAACACCGGCACGGACAAAGGCAGTGAGCAGCCGGGCTGCCAAAACAGCGCGACAAAGGCAGCCTAACCCACCCTCCAGCTGAGTCCGGTCAGCCTTTACAAGAAAGGTAAGGATTCAGCAGGTGGAAAATGAAAGATGCTTCCAAATACCTGCCCAGTCCAACATATCTTCTATTCCTTCTGCAGCTCCAGGCACCACCCGATTCTGATCTGTATCCTCCACTCTTAAAATAAAGGTTCCTTGGTGTTTTTTGGCAAAGATATAATTGTACAAAGCAGTCCTAAGGCCACCTAAATGCAGAAAACCTGTAATCGTGGGGAAATCAGAGGAGGCGGTCACAAATGAGACCCAGAGGAGAGTTCTAAATATGAGCTGGAAGGGCGCTGRATGCTGCCTGCGATAGCAGCGGCACCGAGGTGGGAGCGGCACCGCACCCGGGATACCCCCAGCTCCGGGGGCACTGGCTCTGAAAACAACTTGTGGATGACTACTGCCAGGAACAGAGTCCCCGAAGTGACCTGGCAATCCCCGACGAGCGGGCACGTGCCAAAACAGCACGGCCACGGTACACCGACCGTGACCCTACACGGCGGGAGGGCACCGGGACACGCTGGAAGGGCGAGCCCGGGAGCTCCTGCMAGAGCACTCCGAGCAGCCAGCAGCCGCCACACCCCTCCAGAGCCCGAATTTATGTTTTCCAACCCACAACCCCGCCCCGCCGCAGCGCAGCCCCGGGGCCGGGCAGGGGCGGGGCTGCCGAGGGGTCGGTTACCTGTAGGGCTGGGCCCGAACCGGACCCGCGGCCCCCGCTCAGGTCCGGGTCTCGATCCCGGTGCCGATCCCGGTGCCGATCCCGGTGCCGATCCCGGTGCCGATCCCGGTGCCGTTCCCGCCGCGCAGCGCAGCGCGCGCAGAGCTCGCGCCATCCCGCCACGCACCCACGTGGCCGCGGCGCCGCTTCCGCCCGGCCCCGCAGCCAATGCCTGCGCGCGCCGCCGCCGAGGGCGGGGCCTCCATTAAAGGCGCCGCCACCCGCTTCGTCCGGTCGCGCGAAGAGACCGCGGCCGCCGCCACGGACCCGGTAGCGTGGGGGAGTTCCGGTGCCCGGAGCGCTGAGCGGAGGGTCCGGCTCCCCTCCCGGCTCCCGGCGCGGCGCGGCCGGTGCTGCGGGGTCGCGATCTRGGGGCCGCCGCCGCCCCCACGCTGAGAGGCGGGTGGGGGCGACTACGGGAGCCGGCGCGGCCCAGCAGCGGCGGGGCGGCGTTTCCCGGCGTGCCCCGCGGCGGATTGTACACAATCATCATGGCCGCCGCCGCCGCCGCCGCCGATGGTACGAGCGCGGCCGGGAGCGCGGAGCCCGCGGGGCCGGGAGCCCGCGGTATCGGGAGCGTGCGGGGCCCGGAGCCCGCGGTGCCGGTGCAGGGGGCGGCGGGGCGGGTTGGGAGGCGCCAGCGCGGGGAGCCGGCCCCGGACACGCTGCGGGCGGCGCTCCGGGGCCGGAGCGGGGCCGGGCCGGGGCAGCTCCCGTGGGCCGGGATCTTCCTGTCCGCTCCCCGCAGGTGCCGAGGAGCCGGGCATGGAGGCGGAGGCGCAGGAGCTGCCGCTGGGCTGCGGCGGAGCGGGCGGCTCGCCGGCGGCGGGGCGGTCTCCGGACGGTGCGGAGCGCCGGGAGCCCCCGCAGGCGTCCGTCAGCAACGGCGGCGACGAGGACGGCGGCAGGGAGCTGGTGGAGCTGAAGGTGATCTGGAACAAGAACAAGTACGACGTGAAGTTCTGCCTGGACAGCACGGGAGCCGAGCTGAAGCAGAAGATCCACTCGCTCACAGGTGTGTGTGTGGGGCCGCCGCCGCCGCCTCCCCGCGCCTCCCCCGCCGCCGCCGCCGCCGCTCCTAATCGCTGTGCTTGCCCCTAGGCCTCCCGCCCGCCATGCAGAAAGTCATGTTCAAGGGACTGCTGCCCGAGGAGAAAACGTTGCGGGAAATCAAAGTAACAAACGGAGCGAAAATAATGGTTGTGGGCTCTACCATCAACGATGTGTTAGCAGTAAATACACCCAAAGAAGCTGCTCAACAGGACGTCAAAGCTGAGGAAAACAAAAAGGAGCCACTTTGCAGACAAAAGGTAAYTAATATCTCAATAATTGCTGTTGTGGGGGAGCAGTAGGATTTATGTGATTCTCCTGCATGCACTTGTGGGTCCTGTTCCTCCTCAGGTCAGGTTGGGGGTTAGGGTTAGGCTTGTTCATTTCTGACAGCTCAGCATTGCAGGGACTCTGGGCAGGGAGTAGCACAGAACTGTTTAGTCCAGCAGGGATTGGGGCTTTGCAAGACGCTGCTTGTGGTGCCAGGCACAGCCAAGCATTTTGGTCCAGAAGTGGAAACATTTGGTGGATGTTAGTGCAAACACAGTCYAGCTTAACTTTGTCTAAAACCTAACTATTTTTTATTGGCACGAACGAGTTTGATCTCCAAAAACTGCTCAAAGCAAACACCAAGAAATCAGTTCCTTCAGCTGTCCCAGCCCTGACAGGGATGTTGGTGTTGAATTCTYCTCTCACATTTTGTAGCACAGTGCAGTGGGGCTGGTTTGATGGCTGCTGAAGGATTGCCAGCTCAAGGTATTACCAGCCTGTACCTTGCTCAAAATAAACTTGGTTTATTTTGTGGTGCCTCCATGAAGCACACTGATGGTTTTCTGTGATTTATYATGGTTCACACCCAGTGTAAGTCCCATCATTTTTAAAGGTGCTCAGCCAGGTGCAAGCTGTGAGTGTGGATTTGAATGTTACCACTGCTCTGATCCATGCTGCTTTGGTGCTGGGTTGCACTGCCAGACGTGGAGAATTTCTGCCATTCACTTGATGTAACACTTTGGATTTTATATGCATGTATTTATGTGTGTGTGTGTGTTTGAGAAGATTGTTATCTTTGGCTTTATGTTGGAGTTCTACTCATTTTGATAATTTCTTGAGAGTATTTTGGAAAGTGCACAATGAAGTTTGAAAGTCCCTGATGCCTGTGTGACCAATGCCTGTGAACAGCCCTCAGCTGTGTCTCAGTGACATTGGGATGTGGTCAGGGGGCAGCTGCAAGCACACTGCAAACTTTGTACCATTCCTGTGAATTTAATTTCTGTTCTTATGTTGTAGCAACACAGAAAAGTGTTGGACAAAGGAAAACCTGATGACGTGATGCCTTCTGTCAAAGGCGTGCAGGTGCGTAAATAAAGCCTTGAGACTCTCAGAGTCACAAAGAGACTTCTCTGTGGTTTGAGACCCTTCCCAGTGGTTCAGTGGTTGCTGTTGTGGTAGAAAGCTGGAAGAATGGGTGGTCCTTTTGTTTAAAAAGCTGAGAGTTTGTGTGTTTCCTGCCCAGCCCTGGCGTGACCGGCTGTGTCTCGTTGCAGGAGCGGCTGCCCACGGTGCCGCTGTCCGGCATGTACAACAAGTCAGGGGGCAAAGTCAGGCTGACCTTCAAACTCGAGCAAGACCAGCTCTGGATTGGTACAAAAGGTGAGCACCTCTCAGCCTCGGGGATGAGCAGTTGGTGACGGGGCTGTGACTGAACTGTGTGACCTAGAAAAGCTTCTCCTCTGACTAAACCGTGTTTAGGGAATGATGTTGGTATTGCAGCGCTTCAAAAAGCTTTGTTTCCTTTCCTCACGTGCATTCTCCCAGGGCATTGAACAGTACTTGATACTCCACATCAGTTCCTGAAAAACTGGAGTTCAGTGGTGTCAGCAGACTAAGGGTCCAATGTGCTGTTCCTGTCTCCAAATGTAAATGGGCATTTCTGGCATATCTCAAAGCACTCCATAAGCAGCATGGATTTGATGCCAGCAGTACACGGGGGCCCAATGGCTTAGCCAAGACTTGGAAGAAAAACTCAGAGCTGGGATAGAAGCTGGGAGTGTTGACATCTCTGGCACTCTGTGTCCTTCCAGCCGAAATTATGTGAATGTCTTGTCTCAGTAATGCCCAACTGTAGTGCTGTGCAGAGGGCTTGGTGTGCWGTGGTGAGTGCTGCCAGGAGGAGCTGGGGATGACGTGCCTTGCCAAGGATGTCTGTGTCCTGGTTGTGGCTGGGATAGAATTACTTTTCTTCCCAGGAGCTGTTTTGGATAGGAATGGGAGCAGTGCTGATAACAGAGGATGTTTTGGTTGTTGCTGTGCAGTGCTTCGCTCAGTCAAGGACTGTTTGGTGTCTCAGACACTGCCTGTGAGGAGGCATGCAAGGAGATGGCAGGGAATTGGCCAGGACAGCTGGCCAGAGCTGGCCAAAGTARCATTTCCCACCATAGAGCATCATGTCCAGTATAAACTGGGGGCAGTTGGCTGGGAGGGACTGGTCACTGAAGGGGGGCAGGCTGGACATCAGTCAGCAGTGGGGAGCAGCTGTGTTGGGCATCGCTGCTTTCTCTGGAGTTTCTTTTTTTTTTTTTTATCACTATTATTATTACCATTAGTAGTAGTAGTATATTTTACTTTGTTTCAGTCATTAAACTGTTCTTAGCTCAAACCATGCGTTTTTCACTTTTTCCCCAGTTCTCCTCCCTGTCCCAGCGGGGCAGGGGGAGTGGGTGGCTGTGTGGTGCTTAATTGCTGCCTGGGGCTGAACTGGGATCCCCCACCTGCCGAGGAAGCTGTGCTCCTTCAGTTTGACTGGGCTGGGCAATATATAGTGATGAGCAGGAGGGATGAAAGTGCTTGCTCACTGTCCCAGTCAAGCAACCTAACTGGGTGGTTGTACTGCCTCCAGCTGCTACAGTAGGTCCAAAGTAAGCAGAAATCCCAAAAGCTTTTGACCCTTTCTTTGTAGGACAGACTTGACCGTGAAGATTTTCTTCTGGCTTTAGAACCTCTCTAGGTGCCAGTTGCAATGATTTTCTCCTGGGCAAACTGATGGAGCAAGGCATTGGAGATGTTTTTAACTCTATAGGTTGGGGAGGCAGATTTTTCTATTACTGAACCCAGATTATAAATCCATGCTTAGTATTTAGGGGATTAATCTCTTCCATCACCCCCCAGATGAGTTTTCAAGTGTGGTGTTTCTGAGGTGTTCTACATGGCATTGCTTAAGCTGTGAATTTGATTTTTTTGTAGTCATGTGTTTCCTGTAACCTGTTCCCCTGCTCCCCCAAACTATCAGCAGCTTGCTGCCTCTAGGGAATGGTTGTAATTGCTGGCTGTTATTGGGAAAAACTCCTTCCTCCTCTGAGAAACCCATGGCAGAGGCCAGCAGGTAAGGGCTGCAGTAAACACATCTGGATGTTGGCACAGCTTGTCACCTGCTGGCCCTGGTTGGAGCTGGTTCTTACCCCCAGCCCTGCAGCCTCACAGGGAGTTTGTGCAGGTGTTTGTAGTCTGAAGTTTGGCACAGGCAGCTGTTCCCCAGCTGCTCAGTGGCAGTTGCACAGAGACATGGATAATGGGATTTGTCTTTTGCTGGGATACTCAGAGCAGAAATTTATTTGGGGGATGCTAAACAAGGGCAAAACAGGGTTTTACCTCATGAATGAAGTCACAGGTCTGAACAGGTAGTTCAGAGTGAGCTCAGTTATGAGGCAGAGAATGTTTTTCCTTATACCACTGAGTTTATCTCCCTGTGTGCTTTCTATAGGTAGGTTTGAGGTTTTTTGGATCACAAATTAAATAGATCAGTCTCAATAACTCAGAGTTCAGTTTCTCCTTTGTAAAGTGTTTTGGGTGTTCTCTGTCTTGTATCCAGAAGATAATTTTCAGCTGATGCTGGATGCTTCAACTGAAAGGCAGGACCTTGGAATTGAGTGTGTAGAAAGGAGTGAAGACAGAGCTGATGGGAAAGCTCTGCCCTGGACCATGTACTTTGTGGCTCTTGTCATTGCCTCTGGCTGCTGATGTTACTCTGCCATGTAATTGTAGTCCTTTTGGGACTTCAGTTTCTCTTACCTGTTTCTTTCCCTATTTTCTCTGTTATATTCCCTTCCCTGTGCTTCTCTGCACGCTGCCTCAGGGTAAAGCCTGGCCTAAGCTTTCAGAGTTAGATCAGCCTATCTTTGCCAGCTTTCAGGCTTGCTGTTGAGAGTTCAGTGTAATCCTTGGCAGTCAGTCCTGAGTGTTCCCATGCCTGGACTAGATTCCATAGGATGAGCATACCTGCTGCTCCAGGGGAGTTCCTATGGGAAAACATTAAGTAAATCCTGGGATTTCCCATCACTCAGTCTAGGCCCAAATGATGAGCACTGAAATGCTCCGTGTGATGCAGGGGAACTGTGTGATCCAGTTTTGGATTCCTTCACACTGCTGGGTGCCAGCTGTGGGTGTGGGGGGGTGTGGTGCTGCAGCTACCACGTCCTGGGCAGCAGGTATCCAAAACTCACCTGGAGGGGAGACTGCTGGCCTGAGGAGATGTTGGCATTAATGGAGGTGGTGTATGAAATGAATATGAAATACTGCTTCCTCGCATGTCAGAAATAATACTTTGATCAATTTTAATGTAGAGAGAACAGAAAAGTTACCCATGGGGTCCATTAAAAATGTGGTGAGTGAACCTATTGAAGGCCATGAGGATTATCACATGATGGTGAGTAACAGCTCTACTTTAATCATATCCATCTGATTCCTTCATGCAGCACACACTGCTGAGGCTGCAGGTCAGAGCAGGCTGGAGGTGGATGGTGGTTCCAGCCTTGTGGAGATGGGCACGTGGGCTCCTCTCACACTGTCAGTGTTTTGGGTCCATATTGAATATCTGCAGCTGTGTGGAAATCCAGAGTGTTTTCACACAAACATGAAGTGCTTAAGCATTATTTTGTATCTTCTGACTGTGACAGTGTTAAACCGGTAAACATGTTCTCAACGTAGCTCATGATTTCTTAATGGTAGGGATATTTTTGGTACCTGGTTTAATTTCTTGATTCTGTGGTATTTATATGAACAACAGGCATTGATGGAGGTTAAGAAGGAAGGGATTTGATGTTGTAATGTCTTTTCACATTTAATTTTCTGAACAACTCGCATGGGATCTAGCAAAGTTATATTTTAGAAGAGAACTGTGCTAATGTACTGAAATTTCGGCTGTTTATTTTAATCCATGGGTTTTTTAAGGTCCTGCTTTTCAAAGCACAGTAACTAACTTTTGATGTTGAAGTAAGTTTCTTTTCTATAAGAAGTCTGTCTCCCTCTTTACGGGGAGGAGAGGGAAATGTATTTCCTTAAAGTCATGGCCTGCAGGAGGGTGCTGCTCTAGTCTCTGTCCAAGTACTTGATTTTTGATCACCCATGTGAGAAGATCCTCTTCAGCACATGTTGCAATAAACTTACCCCACAGTAAGGGCAGAGGCTCTGCCGTGGTGCCCCATTCCTGGGCATAGGAGGGAAGTTGAGAATAGGACTTTATGTCTAAATATAAAATCCTATTACTATAAAAACATGGTCATTGTCCTGTTTAGATCCTGTTTGGCTTCTCAGCTCTGAGGTTTCTTTGGAGACTCTGAGTTATGCTTCAGGTTGTCTACGAGAATAATTTCCTCATGTTCTTGAAACTGGCCAGGAATTCTGGTTACTATTGTGATGTTGTAAAAGGGAAGAGCTCATGGTTTCCTCAGTGCTCTGCAGCTCTTGTTCTCTGCAATGCTCCTTTAATTGCCCACCAAAGAGCTGTGGAATGCCCTGAGTGCTGCAGGCAGCAGCAGGTGGGACAGGCTGGTCTGGTTTGGCAGTGGATGAACTGTGCCTGTCCACTGGCACCAGCTCTTTGTTCCCATGTGTAAATGTTGTCATTTTTAATTGCAGGCATTTCAGCTGGGCCCAACAGAAGCATCTTACTACTGGGTCTATTGGGTCCCAACTCAGTATGTCGATGCAATCAAAGACACGGTGCTGGGGAAGTGGCAGTATTTTTGAAAGCACGCTCACCTCTGGCACAGGAAAATGACACAAATCTAAGGACACTGCTGGGAGAGGCCTCCAACATCCCTGGATGTGACAGTCCTGGAACTTATTATTAAAACATGCTAAACGAGGCATGGATGGAAGCCAGAGGTGATGTTCTTTCACCATTAGTTTACTTTTAACTTAAAGATTTCACCATCCCTTTTCTGCAGTCAGCTTCAACCATATTTAAAGCAAATACAATGGAAATCAATAAATCTTAATTCACAAAATATTGTGTGTAATACACTTAAATCTGCTGAGAGTTGATCTTCCAGTTTAGTTTTAAAAAGAAAATATTACTATGTACTATTGAGGATTTTTTACATGGTTTGAACAAAACCAAATATTTTCATAATCTCTCAGTTATCAGCATTAGACTTACTTTAGTTACTTGGTTGTGACGGGGACTTTGAGGGGCAGATTTTTAAGAGCTAACTGTAGCAGAGCACAGCGTCGCTGTTGGTCAAGCCATATCCCGCTGGCCCTCCAGGGCAGCCTCCACTCCTTGGTAGCAGAACTAATTCTTTGTTTTAACCCAAAGATGCCCTGCTTGTCTGGGATTTTTCCTGGCCTTTTCCCGAGCCTGGCAGCTCCAGGTTGGTCTGTGGAGTGTGTTTGGAGCAGGTGAATTCTGCAGGGATGTTTTGTCGTGGCAGGTGACCCAGTGCTGCCAGCTGCTCCCTCCYGTGCCCGGTCAGTGCTTCACCTCCTGCCCTGGGCTGCAGCACTTTGGGAGCATTTTCCTGCTTGTGCATGTTGCAGTCCAGGATCATTTTGCAGCTGCTGCGTTGACACTGGGCTGTTGGACTGGGAACACCCTTGGAACACCCTTGTGTTGCTGGTGTGAGCAGGGGGACACAGTGGCATGGACATTGATGGAAACACCATAACGCTGCCTGGTTGGGAGCAGGGGGACACAGATCTCCCAAAGGGAGGGAACCACAGAGACCTTTCTGCCCTGTTTGGGATGGGGGCAGGAAGGTAGAGAGAGGCTCAGATGCTGTTTTGGATTTTTAATAACAGCAGCAGTCTTTTGTGAGCTGGATTTGAAAATTTGTAGTGATGGAATTCAGTGAATCATACTTTAGATTAACCATCCAGCAAGGGAGGTTTTGAAATGTAAACCGCCTTCCAGCTTTYCTCCTGTTCCAGTTCACAAGAAGCCCTCACACCTCATTCTGTCAGAAGGAACATGCTGTACCTGGGGCTGTGGTGCTCTGTGTGTCATGCCAGCCATCCATGTGCCATTTCTCTCAGGTGTTCTGAACAGAGCCCTCAGCCCTGCACAGGTGCAAAGCCCGTAGTAGGTGGCATTGTGCAGCCAGAGTGGAGCAGCTCACACATCCCTGCTCTGCATCAGCACTGGGGCTCAGTGCAGCTCCATGCCAGTAGCTTGAAGCCATGCAGAAACAGCCTTTCAGGAACAGCTAATCTGAATATGCTCCATGTGTACTCTTCCCTCTCCTTGAGGGAAGAGCCCAGTTGAAGCACAGCAGTGCAAATTCCCCAATGAGTATTTATTTTACTTTTATTTTACTTGAGACTGGAAAACACACTGGCTTTCTGGTAGGTGTTGAGGTCACGTATTTCCCTGTAGCCTCTAGATAGCAGCTTTTAGTTTGTATTTTCTGTTTGAACAGCCACGCAAAATGAGTTTTAAAAGTGTTTCATATCCTACATAAAAACTAGTGATGTGCTTTTTACTCCTGTAGCTTGGGGAATTTCCTTTCTGTGTGCAAGCCAGCAGCAGTGTGTCCTGACACGTGTGGCTGGGCCAGGAGAGCTGTGTCAGCTCCCTTGGCAGTCCCTGGAGCAGTGGGGGCAGAGAGGAGCTGGGCTGCCTTTACTGGTGGCAGTGTCCTGGGTGAAACACAGCCGTCACACTTGTGATTTCCTAGTTGTCAGTCCTAGTGTTAAGGCTGAAATTAACAATTTGTTGCCTGGTGGGACATGTGGGCACTGCAGGATAAAGCAAAGAGGTGGCACTGGCTCTTTCTGTCACCTGGGGCATCATYGCCACTTTGCTGGTTCTGTGATGATCAGCTCCTATTTGTTCCTCAATGTGCTCAGACCTGYCTGTGCATATGTTTGTGTTCCGTTTCCTTTCCTGTTCCTTCACCCCCTTGCTCCTGGGGAGGGCAGGAGCAGTTGTGGTGCCCTGGTGCCTGAGTTCCAGCTCCTCCCCAGCTCCTGTGGCTTCTGTGCAGGACGCAGCGACCGGGTGAGTAACTCTGGGGCGAGTGGGGACAGGCACTGACCACTGCTGGGGCACAGGGCAGTGTCACACCCCGTGCCAGGGGCACAGCTGCCCTGTCCTGGGCCACGTACAGCCTAGCAGCTCAAAGGAGACTCAGCACWAACCCCTTGGTTACGTACAAATTTTAAACATGAAGAAAATAGTATACACTAAGAAAATGTGATTCTGTTTAGGTGCTTCCTTGCAGCTCGGATTTGATTGGAAAAATGAAATTGTCTCATTTTTTGTTCTATGTGCAAAWTTTGAATTAAAATACAGGAAAGTGACTTATAAATGCTTTAGTTGGTGTTTGTTGGCTCAATATCCCAGGTTTCTTGGGGCCTCTTTGATGAGTATTCTAGTTGAAATTAGCAGTGCTGCTTTTAAGATCCTTTCTCTTTGGGAATGATGTGGAGTTGTGTATGTTCTAGCATACACCAGTTTTTCCAGGTAGTTACTGATATTAAGAAACACCCTCTTTTTAGTGGGATAGTGCCACAGTTGCCTCTCAGCCGTTGCCTGCCTCTCTCAGCTTTGGATTTTGCTGTCTGGTCACTGTGACCATCCCAAGGCAGACTCAGCATAACCAGTGATCCCAGGGAGGAGCTTGGTCCTCAGTGAGACRCAGTGTGTGAGTAAATTGTGAGTACACTCGGAACTTGGAGTTGGTGATAAAGATGGTTCTGAGATCTGACATTSATTCTGTGGGCAGTGACCAGTACCAGCTGCACAGATGTGTGTTTCTGTTCAATCACAATTTACCAGCGTGCTCCCAGCAGCGACTGCCTCCTGCTGTGTGTGGGTGTGATTCCCAGGGAGCACCCTGGGGTGCCGCTCCATGTGAGCTTGCACTGAGTGTTTTCTGGGCTTGCTAATTGCAGATTAAAGTATTGGTGAGGCAAATGCAGGTCCCTGCAGGACACAGCTGGTGTTTGCTGTTGGCTGCTCCCAGAGCCCAGGCAATGTCCCCTCCTTGCTGCCGTCTTGGGATTCCTGCTGCCACTCCCCCGGCTCCCTCCCTACCTTGTTCATGATAGTGGGTRTCACAGCTCACCTGTGTGCCATCCCTTCCCCCCTCTGTGCCCAGCACTGCAGTTTCTCCTCCTCTACTTGTCCCAAGTTCAGTATCCTTTCCTCTGTTTGTGCATCCCAAGTGTAAGCAGTTCMAGGATCGCTGCTTCCTTGGGAATGCAGAAGTGTTGTTGCTCAGCCTGGTTGAGATTTGAACAGAGACTGTCTTGCACAAAGAGCTTGTGTTACTCAAACGCTTTTATACCAAGTTTAAAGTAAATGAGTAATTTCCATTAATGACTTTGATGAGGAATGTGTAACTACAGTCAGGGTGTTCTGGTGACAGAAGAGAGGGATCTGGATTCAAAGGAGATAAACTCACCACCACCACCACGCTGTGCTGGTGCCACACACCCTGCCCAGCTTGCACCTGCTGGCTGGTGCCCACTGCTCCGTGCTCTAAGGGCCAAAGAGAAACAATTCCCTGCTGCTGCATGCCCAGGTGCCACGGTGGGGTCTGCTCTGCCCCCTGCCCACAGCCACGGTCCTGACCCCGCCGCTGCCGCTGCCTCGGGCACAGCGCTCCCTGCTCCCGTCCTTGCAGGGCTTGTTTCCAGACTCCCCTTCCTTTACTTTTCCTCCTTTGTAACTTGGTTTTTCCAGTGGAGCCGTTTTCACCCTCAGTTCTGTCCAGCACCTCTCCCCACCTGTTACGATGAGGCCGCTGGCATCTTGTTTTGTTAGTGTCCTTGTCACCAGAGGGGACCAGGAGAGCCCTAGCAAGGCTGGTATGAAACGTGGCCATTTTACCTTCCAGCCAAGGATTCRTCTTGGTAGCTCATGGAAGTTCACTCTGTCTTATCCATACTCGAAGCGATTAATTCTTTGGTTTTATATTTTAAAAAACCAACTTAGATATTTGTGTTCGCTGCAGATTTATTTTAAATGGAATATGTGAGTACCATGTATTATGGTATTTTTAAATAATCTATTGCCTATTTTGGGGGGAGGGAGATGACAAATATTTAGTCTTAGATTTGCACTGCTGGATTTTTTTTAAGTGTAACCTTGACTGGTTATCCTGGTGTTTTATTCTGTAAAATTAGTCTTATGAATTAAAGTTTGATAATTAAGTATTTCTGTGTTTGAGTGTTTCAATATTCTGTATGTACTGAGCTGCTTCCTCCTGCATGAACARCTGTGGGCAAGGGGTTTGTAGTGAGTTTCGTTACAGGCCAAAGTTCAGGGGACCCCATACCCTGGTGACACATCAAAGCCATGGGTGCCCATCTCCCACGCTGGGGATTTGGGTTCTGCTGCCCTGTGCCACTGCACACGCACGGGCTGTGAATTAGGGGATGGTCTCTACCTCCCTGCCCAAAGCTGGGCTTTAATCTGGTTTTACACCAGAGCTGGGCCGGTCCTGCTGGGCTGGGGTGGCTGCGGTGTCACGGTCCCACTCCCATTGAACAGCCCCAAGCGGGTGCTCGGAGCAGCCCCAGTGCTGGGCGTGTGGCACCCTCGGGATCGCCGTGCTGAACCGGCCTGCTCGGCCTCGCTTCCCCCTTTAGACACCTGCTGTCCCCCACTCAAAATCCCATCTCAGACGGGTCGGTAGCCCCAGTTTGCGCTGTCATTCTCCCAGCTTTGCCCGCGGGCAGCTCCTGTTCGCTGTGGTGCCCGGTGTGCCCTGGCTCTCGGGGCCAGCGGTCCGGTCAGGCGGGGTCCCAGCGCAGCCCCCGGTTCCCGCTGGCCCTCGGGCCGAGCTCCGGGCACACGGGGCTGAGGGGGGCTGCGGGGGGCCGGCAGGAGCCGGCTCCTCCGCCGCTACCGCCGGGAGGGCTTCGCCCCGCGTTACCGGCCAGAGGAACCATCGCGGCTCGGCGCCCGCGGGCGGGCCGGGGCCGGTGCCCCCGGCGGGGGATGCGGGGCTGTGCGCGCTGACCGCGGCTCCTCCCGCGGCGCGAACGGTCGGGAGCCGGAGGGGACCGGGGCGGGGAGGCGGGCGGGCCCGCGGGGTCGGGGTGCGTGTGCGGAGCGCGGGGGGCGGAAGCCGCGTCCGGGACCCGCCCCGGCCCCGCTGACTCACGGCGGCCGCGCGGCCCGGCCTGGCCGGGACATGGGCGGCCCCGCTGCGCCGCGCCCGCGGGGGCTCCGGGGGGCGCGCCGGGCGCTCCTGCCGCCGCTACCGCCGCTGCTGCCGCTGCTCCGGCTGCTCCTGCTGCTGCTCCCGCCGCCCCCGGCACAGGTACGGCCGCCGCTGGCAGCGGGGGGCGCGCGGGGGTGGGACAGGGCCCGGGAGGGGACAGCGCGGTGCCCGCGGGGCTCCGGGTGTGAGCCTGTGCTCCTGGTGCTCGCCGTGCGGGAGGGCACAGGACCTTGGTGCCCGGGGTGTGACAGGGGCGCCCCGCGCTCGGGGCAGGTGCGGCAGCGCGGGCGGGAGCGGCCCGCGGGTGACACCGTGAAGCGGGGCCCCAGCCGGCCCTCGGGCGGGGACACCCGCAGGGTGCTCCTGGTACGGGTGAGGAGCCGCGGGGCCGGGATGCTGCCGGGACCCGCGGCCGTACGTGGGTGCCGTCGGCCGCGGTGCGATGGAGCGCCGGGCTGTCACCCGGGCCGGGGGCCCTGCGGCACCCCGAGCGGAGGTTGCGCTCCATCCTCACCCCTGGGCCCGGCTGTGGCCGGCAGCGGAGTCCCCTTCCCCCTCTGCCTGGTCCTGCTGCCTGTCAGGGTGGTGCCTTCAGAGCCGGATCCAGCTCCTGCAGCTGGTGGCGGTTCAACTGGATAGGCAGCGTGCCAGGGTGGCTTTGGATTACGCGGCTAGAGCCGCTTCACTGRAGGAAGCAGGGGATGCTGGCGCCGAGTTTCTGTCTGTGCTTGGGCGTCCCTCTCTATCCATCCTTGGGGGAGCGAGTGTGCCCCGAGCCCAGGGCTGAGCTCGGCCCCAGCRGCATCACTGCCGAGTCCAGAGTGCTGTGGTGGAACCTCGGGAAAGCTCCCGGGTCAGCCCGTGGGAACARCCACACTTGTGGACTGGGGCTGGGACCAGGGGGAGGGTGGCAGCTCCCAGGCATCCAGTGCTCCCGGTTCTGACCAGGATGGTTTATGGGGAGCAGGGCAGGCAGCCTGGCCTTTGCCCGAGTGCCCTGGCACCAGAACACTTGCAGAAGGGATGGAAAAACCCCCAGCGCTTCAGGGGGGAAGGAAGCAGAGAGCCCTGATGGCTGGGGGGGCCCGGCAGTCTCAGTTTCCCCCAGGCAGGTGGGAAGAGCACACGGCAAGAGCCCCGTGTGTGCCAGCCTGGCATGTCCCCAGCCAGCAGCAATCCTCCTGCATGGCCATGGGGGCTGGAGGAGCCATGGAGGGCAGCAGTCCCCTGCCGAGTCCTGTGGGCAAAGCCAGAGCAGGGAAACTCACTCTGACCTCACGTGAAAATGAAGCAAAAAGAAGTGCAAATAAAAGACCTGGGCTRGAGGTGTAGAGGTTGATATGAGGTGCATTGTGAGGGAAGTTGTGTGTGTTCCTGTGCTTTCTTGCAGCTGAGGGAATCTCCTGGCCCTGCCGTGCCACAGCCACTCTTGTACTGTCAGGTTCTGCTCTGCAAATGGTCTCAGACCCGCATGCAGGTCCTGGCTGGGCACAGGCTGCTGGCTGCTCCCTGCTCCACAGCCAGGACAGGGCCCCAGGACAGCGAGGGGACTACGGAGGGGCTGGGCTCCAGGGGTGTCCTTGTGCCTCTCGCGCTAATCTGTGGCCAGCCAGGGGCTCAGGTGCTGCTGCCAAATGCTGGCATTGGGGACTGCCAGAGCCGTGTGGGTCCCGTGCTGTTTGCCCATCCCTGTTTGCTGACAGGGCGAGGCTGGCATATGTGGCGCTGGCTGAGCTGGCACTCGCTATGCAGACGCCATTCGTGGAAGCAGCAGCTCCTCTTCCCAGGTGAATTTGCAATTACTTCCTCAATGTCAGGCAGCTGAAACCTGCAGCTCTGAAGGCCCGGGCAAGCAATCATCACTTCTCTGGCATGAAAAGTCACCAGACTCGTTTGTTTCTGGAAGGAGCCGATGGTYAGGCTGCTCTTGTCACCTTTAGAAAGGCATCCAGGGTTGTGACTGGGAACAGCCACACTGCAGTTCATCCCACCTGTGGCAAAACTTGTTCCAGGGAGAGGAGGGAGAGGGAAGGCTGCTCCAGCCCCACGATGGCTCTGGTGGGATGTGAGCCAGGGGCTGTAGGTGCGGGTGGTGCCGGTCACTGRGGGTGCAGCTGCCCCAGCAGCTGAGCTGTGCAGAGGAGCTGGGCTGGGGGATTGTTCCCAAGTCTGGCTGATCTCTTGAGGACGGTGTGTCTGTCCTAGAGCCTCAAAGGCGGTGCTGTGACTGTCCCAGAAACGCTGCTCTTCATCTCCACCCTGGATGGGAACCTCCACGCCGTCAGCAAGAGCACAGGGGACATCAAGTGGACCCTGAAGGATGGTGAGTAGTGACTGGGGGGCATTTGTTTACAGCCCAGCTCCTGGAGCATATTTGGGGTTTGGGAATGCTCTCCTGGCCTGGCTCTTGCTGGATGGGCTCTGGCTGCCAGTGCCTCCAGCCTGGGGTGTGCTGCCAGCCCCAGCCCCAGGCATGGATGAACGTCTGCCATTGGTGTCTCTTTCGGCTCTGAAAGGCAAGCAGGCTGGGCTGGGTGATGGTGCCACGCTGGGTAAACAGTGGTGTTGTGCTGTCCCACTCACAGGGGCGCTGCTGATGTGGCCTCTCTCTGTTTCAGATCCCATTCTGCAGGTGCCGGTCTATGTGGCAGAGTGAGTGTCACCCCCACTGGGCAGTGCAGGAGGCTCYCTGATAACTGATGCAGCAACAGCAGGAAAGGGGAACCACAGAGAAATGAAATGCCCAGCCCATGCCATGGCATCACCTTACCCTGACCCTGGTGCTGGCACATGGTGATGAGGAGGAGCTGGCACCTGCTGCACAGCCAAGGAGCTCTCAGCTCGTCTGCACACACCAGCATGGAGAGAAATAGAGGGAAATCCCCCTGAAAGCTCAGGGGCAGGCGGGGCAGCAAGAGCTCCTTGAGACAGGCGGGGCATCCACCAGCCTGGTGGGTGCACRCTGTGTGGCTCTGGGAAGTCCCAGGACTGACCAGAGTGGGATTTATCTCCTGCCAAATCCAGTGCTGCAGGTGCCCAGGAAAGGTCAAGTCCTGCGGGGACTCACCCCGGAGCAAACTGCTAGCGGGGATTCTGCAGTGTAGCCACTCTGTGTCCTTGGAGGTGCCCAGGGCAGGCGGTGGCTCACGTTTTATCTTTCTCTCATGCTTCCCAGGCCAGCATTCCTTCCAGACCCCAATGATGGCAGCCTGTATATCCTGGGAGGAAAGAACAAAGAAGGCTTGATGGTTGGTAGGGCTGTGGGGCCGTGGGCATGCTGTGAGCCCCTGGGGTGCCCTGGGCGGCAGAGGTGACCCTGCCCTGCTCCTGTGTTGCAGAAGCTGCCGTTCACCATCCCGGAGCTGGTGCAGTCCTCGCCGTGCCGCAGCTCAGACGGGGTGCTCTACACCGGTGCGGAGCTCTGGGGCGTGCAGGATGGCACTGCCTGGGCTCCAGGAGCTGTGCAGGGCACAGGCCGGGCTCAGAGRGAGCTCCTGCGGACAGGGGGCTGCGGGGGCTTACAAAGAAGGCATTTTCCTTCTCAGGGAAGAAGCAGGACAGCTGGTTCATTGTGGACCCCAAGTCAGGGGAGAAGCAGACCACCCTCTCAACAGAGGCCTGGGATGGTCTATGCCCATCCAGCCCCTTGCTCTACATCGGACGGACCCGTAAGTGCCCCCATCGACCACCTGGTGCCAGGAATGGGGCACTGGAGGTGACCTCGTGCCCTGCTGCTGTCCCCAGAGTACGTCATCACCATGTATGACACCAAGTCACGGGAGCTGCGCTGGAATGCCACCTTCTCCGAGTACTCGGCCCCGCTCTGCGAGGAGTCCTACCAGTACAGTGAGTGCAACTGCAGCAGCCACGGGAGCCGTGGCAGTCACGGCACACAGCTCCCCAGTGCCCACAGCAGCAGGACTCTGGCTGTGCAGGGGCCTGGGGTGACAGTGCCAGGGCCAGCAGGGCTTGGCTGTGCCCGTTGCTGGGGAGAGCAGGCAGCAGCCCACGGCCAGTGGCAGAACTGCGGGTGCCCAGAGGAGACACGGCCGRACTGCTGCATCCCTCATCCTTCTTGCTCTCTGCAGAAATGGCACACTTGGCCTCAAGCGGGGACGGGCTGGTGGTGACCCTGGACAAAGGGAGCGGGGAGGTCCTGTGGGCRCAGAACTACGGCTCACCTGTGGTTGGCATCTACCTGTGGCACCAGGACAGCCTGCGCCGCCTGCCCCACCTCAACCTGGCCATGGAGACCCTGCGCTATCTGACCTTCCAGTCACAGGACATCCAYGTCCTCAAGTGGAGCTACCAGTCCGTCAAGGACTTTGCCACCACCAAGACCCAGCTGCTGTAGGTGGTTCCTGAGCGGTGGCAGCCGGTGGCATTCGCGTTCCCCGTGGCGGACGGGAGGTGATGCTTGTCCTTGCCCTGCAGGCCGGCGCTCTACGTGGGGAAGCACGCCACCAGTTTCTATGCTGTGACCTCCCTGGTGCACGGCAGCGTGGCACTGGTGGTGAGTGTCCCCTCTGCCCCKCTGGAGCCACCACGGCGTGTCCGGCGGCCTGGTGCCCCACGAGCTGCCACATCCCCAGCCCCAGGGCATCACGCTGGCCAGGATCGACGGCCCCACCACGGACGAGGTGACCATGAGGGAGTCCGGGGAGTGCGAGATCACGCCCAGCACGGACGTCAAGTACCCGCAGGGCAGCATCGCCTCACCTCCCAACCAGTGGCTCCTCATAGGTGCGGAGCAGTGGTAGGCACAGACTCACCCATGTCCTGGCTCCCAGATGGTGCCCCGTGGGGAACACCCCGAGCTGCTGCTGTGCTTTAGGGGCAATAGGCAACCTGCTCTGCCCAGTGGGGTGAATGGGATTAAGGCTGAGTCACCTCGGGCTGGGGTAACACTGGCTTGGGACTCCTTTCAGCCCCTCCTTGTCCCCTCCCCAAGAGTGACTGCTAGACACCCCGTGCAGGGGTGGGCAGGGGCCCTTTGAAGCAGGGCTCACAGTTACCCATGCTGGGGGTTCCATGAGAAGCAACCCCCTACTTCAGGAGAGCCAGGGCTGCTGGCAAGGGATGGATGCTGAAACCAAGAGATGAGCTGAGGGCTGTCTCTGTTCCCCTCCTGCCATAGGGCACCATGAGCTGCCTCCTTTGGTCCACACCACGATGCTGCGAGCCTTCCCAGAGAACCTGAGGAAAACCACGGAAACCATCATCCCCAGGGCTCCTCCCAGCAGGACCGTGTTCGACGATGTGAGTGGTGAAGGGTGCTGGGTCACTGAGGGGTCTGTGCTGCTTGGGGTGGGCAGTGGGTGCCCAGCATGGGACAGGACGGGAAGGAAGTCCCAAAGCCAAGTGCCCTGCGGTCTGTGCCTCAGCCAGCCCTGGGTGTGTGTTGCAGTTCCTGGCCCCGAGCAGGCCGGAGGAGCCAGCTGTCCGCAGCGAGGGGCAGCTCCAGCCAGACCCCGCGCCGGGGGAGCAGCTGGAGGTGTACCCCGAGTCTGGCACCTGGGACCTGGTGATGGCTGGCGTTGGCACGGCTCTGCTGGGCGGGGGAATCCTGGTCCTGCTGCTCATGGTGAGTGCTGGTAGTGGAGGGAGAGGGACACGGAGCCGATGCCCCGGTGTGGGTCCAGGCTCGAGTATTCCCGTGGTTTCTGTTCCAGAAGCTGCAGYGGCAGCATGTGGCCCAGCAGCAGCAGCTGGAGGAGCAGATACAGCTCCTGCAGCAGCAGCAGGAGATGCTGCTCTTGGGCCGAGTCTCCAGGGAGGACATCCCTGAGGAGCCCGGGGAGCTGGAGCTGAGCCAGGGAAGTGCCTCAGAGCTCTCACAGAGCTCCAGCCCCTCTCCCTGCCTGAAGGACCTGGCTAACGGGACAGTCAGCCCAGAGGCAGCTGTCCCAGTGGCTGCTGAAGGTGGGTGCAGGGGCAATGGGCAGGCTGTGGGGGCTTCTGTCCAGAGATGCCAGCACCCAGAGCAGGTGCAGGGATGTCCACAGATGAGAGGGCTGCAACCCACCTGGGATGAGAGGAGGTGCCAGATCTGCTGCTGGATAAGCATGGGTTACATAGCAGTAGGGCCCAAGAAATGGCAGATGAAYAGAGAAACAGGTGTCCTCCATACAGAACTAATGCTTGGAGGCTGGAAGATGGCTGTCTTCTCTCCATTGCAGATGCAGAACCAGACCTGGTTGTAGTTGGGAAAGTTTCTTTTAACCCCAAGGATGTGCTGGGCCATGGAGCTGGAGGAACCTTTGTCTTCAGGTGGGTGACACCAGGTGCCTGTCCCCACTCTGCTTCCTTTCTCCCTGGGAGCCACAGGGATAGCAGCAAGGCAGCTCAGGGTGGTGGCCACTGGTTCAGGGACTTTTGAGAGCTCATCCCCTTCACCTTCTTCTGGTCCTCATCCCACCCATCCTGGAGCTGGGCTCGTGACCCTCATTGACCAGGCCCTGGGTGCGCGRGGCAGGTCCCCTTTACACTCCCTCCCTGCCTGCACCTGCTCTGGCCCCTCACACGGTTCCTAGGCTCTGGCTGTGTTCAGGCCCTTTTCCAGCACTGAACACAGAAAATTGAGGGATGTCATTTCCCAGCTTACACTGGGAAGATCTCTTGCTGTGGGTGATGTGACAAGGCTTTGGGGTGCAGCAGTGTSGGTACAGCATGCTGGGCACCCTGTGGGTGAGCGTGGCCGGGCCCTGCTGCACACGGGCACAYGGGGACTCTGTGCACAGGGGGCAGTTCGAGGGCCGCAGTGTGGCCGTGAAGCGCCTCCTGCCCGAGTGTGTGCACCTGCTGGACCGCGAGGTGCGGCTGCTCCGGGAGTCTGACGAGCATCCGCACGTGGTGCGCTACTTCTGCACGGAGCGGGACCGGCAGTTCCACTACATCGCCATCGAGCTGTGCTCCGCCACGCTGCAGGAGGTGAGCCGGGCACAGGAGCCCTGCGGACACCAGCCTTGGGCACAAACTGCCTCTGCGGGGGCTCCTCTCCATCACCCCGTCACGCTGGGGTGGGTGTCTCTCCAGCCAGCTTGCCTTTGCCCAGTAAACCAGGCTTAGTTCCTCTCCTCCTGTGTGGTTCCAGTACGTGGAGAGCCCCAGCTTCGAGCGCCGTGGGCTGGACCCGGTGTCGGTGCTGCGTCAGACCATGTCGGGGCTGGCCCACCTGCACTCCCTCAGCATCGGTAAGGGCCAGCAGTCCCCTCTGCAGCCCCTCCTCAGCAGATGCTGCGGGGTTTGGGCAATGGCTGTGGGAGTCAGCAGCRCATGGGGCTGTGGCAGAGCCCTGTTTGCTCCAGCCCTGCCAGGTGACACCACAGCCTCTCACTTGCAGTGCACCGTGACCTGAAGCCCTGTAACATCCTCATCTCTGTCCCGAACCGCCACGGGCAGATTCGCGCCGTCATCTCTGACTTCGGCCTTTGCAAGAAGCTTCAGGGGGGCCGACAGAGCTTCAGCCTCCGCTCTGGGATCCCCGGCACTGAGGGCTGGATCGCGCCCGAGGTGCTGCAGGAGGCCCCGAAGGAGAACCCTGTCAGTGAGCCGTGGCCACCCCTGCCCTGGGTGCTCCTTGGGCCCATTGTGGCAGTGTCCCCCATGCTGGCACTGGCCTCAGGTCACAATGCTGGGGTGCMCAATTAAGATGAGAGCTCCGTGACCCAGAGCCAGCCCAGACACAGGCACTGTGCTCCTTGCTAGAGCTGTCCCCGTGTCCCTGCCCTTGTGGGACAGTGCCCAGCTGTGTTCTGCACAGGTGTCTCAYAGGCTCCATTAGTCCTCAGAAATTCGGGGTGGGGAGGTTGGAGGGGCTGTGAGATACTGCCAAGGTCATGCTTCTCCTCTCTTCAGAACTGGGCATCTCATTCCCACTGGAAGCAGCTGCTGCACTGATCCTGGGCAGAGYAGTGCTGGGGCTCATGTTGGTGACTGTTTGCCTGCTGGAAGGACACCRGCAGCTCCTGCATGTCCATTGGGCTTGGAGTCCTGAATTCTGGCTATGCCTCTGGAAACCCCATCCTCTGTTGGGGATGGGGCTCCCTGAGCACAGGTAGCAGAGCAGGAGCCCCGTGTGATGCATTTTCCAGCAGCTCTGAGGCCAATGACAAATTGTCCAGATGAAGGGATAGAGAAGTGGCAGGTGAAGGTTTCCTCGCCCTTTGCCTGAGGGTCCCACGTGCCCCCGTGTTTTGCAGACCAGTGCTGTGGACATCTTCTCAGCCGGGTGCATCTTCTACTATGTGGTGTCGGGGGGCCAGCACCCCTTTGGGGACAGCCTGCGGCGCCAGGCCAACATCCTGGCGGGCTGCTACCAGCTGAGCTGCCTGCAGGAGGAGGCTCACGGTGAGACCCGTCCCCATGGCCGCGCASCGCGGGGAGGCTCCGGGCCGTGGGCAGCTCCCTCTCCTGGCGCAGGGGCGAGCTCGCTGCTGTTCTGCTTCACCCCCAGACAAACTCGTTGCGAGGGAGCTGATTGTGGCGATGATCAGCGCCGAGCCCCAGCGCCGGCCCTCGGCCCCTATGGTCCTTGTACATCCCTTTTTCTGGAGTCAGGAGAAGCAGCTGCAGTTCTTCCAGGTGAGCCTGTGCTCTCCCACTGGCAGCGAACACAGGTGTGCACTGARAAACGGGCTGGAAACTGCTGCGTTTAGGTCAACATGCTCCTTGTGAGCTACTCTGAGGAGGGGTGGGGGGTCCCTGGGTCTCTGTCCCACCTCGTGCAGAGCAAGGGCAGTGCCATACCTACCTCTTGGGCACATAGGACGTCAGTGACCGTGTGGAGAAGGAGCCAGCCGAGGGGCCCATCGTCTCAGCCCTGGAATCGGGGGGACGGGCAGTGGTGAGGACCAACTGGAGGATGCACATCTCCCTCCCGCTGCAGATGGGTGAGCATGGAGGGGCCAGGCTCATCATTGGGTCCAGTRAAGCAGTTTGGGACTGGGGCTCCAAGGGCTGGTGCTTTTACTGGCRGCAGGCACCTGCTTGTGCCCAGGAGCCAAAAAGCGGGGCAGGTAARGGTGGCAGCCCTTCCTTGGGAGGCCACAGTGCAGCAGGGCTGGGGCTGGCACTCCAGGGGCTGTGGCAGTCCCCACCCCGCTGTGTCCCCACTCACTCCGTGTCTCTCCTGCTGTCCCCAGACCTGAGGAAGTTCCGCACCTACAAGGGGGGGTCAGTGCGTGACCTGCTGCGGGCCATGAGGAACAAGGTACGGCCACCCAGCTGCCCTGTGGCCCTGCCACTCCCACTGTCCCCGTCCCCTCTCACGTCACCCTCTCTCCTGCAGAAGCACCACTACCACGAGCTGCCGGCCGATGTGCAGGTGGCCCTGGGCTCCGTCCCCGAGGGCTTCGTGCAGTACTTCACCTCCCGCTTCCCGCGGCTGCTGCTGCACACGCACGGGGCCATGCGGGTCTGTGCCCACGAGCGCACCTTCCACTCCTACTACTGCCAGGGCCTCAGGGGCGACGGCGCCTGAGGGCCGCAGGACGTGCCCGGGGGCCATGGATCACGCCTGAGGGCCATGGGCCATGCCCGGGGGCCATGGATCACGCCCAAGGGCCATGGGCCATGCCTGAGGGCCGCGGGTCACGCCTGAGGGCCATGGGCCATGCCTGAGGGGTGACGGCACCTGAGGGGCAATGGCACCTGAAGGCCTCGGGTCACGCTTGAGAGCCACGGGTCATGCCCGAGAGGCAATGGCGCCTGAAGGCCACGGGTCATGCCTGAAGGCCGCGGGTCATGCTCAAGGGCTGTGGCTGCCAATCCCTGCCCAGGCCCTCTCGGTGTCCTGCTGCCAGCAGGTGAGGCACGGGGCAGCACCATGCTCTCACCTGGGGGATCCTCTGGGCAACCAAGACTCACAGTCAGACTCAGGTGTGAAGGCATTTGGGTCAGAAAACAGACCTCTCAGGTGGACACAGTGCTTGGAGAAGAAAGAGGAAAACACAATGTGTTTTCACAGTGGGACCCTGGCACAGCAATGCCCTCAGGCTGCCATTGGGCCTGGGGGACATTCACCAGGGACAGAAAGCTTTGTGCCTTGGGTTCTCTCCTGTGCCAGGGGACGCAGCTCCTTGGGCTGTGCCCAGGACCAGGCCCCCAGTCCTGATACTGGAGCTGCCCCTCAGCCACAGCAGGGCTGTGCTGGCCAGGCCAGGCCCAGCAGCYGCCCTGGGGCTGGGGCCTGCCTGTGGCACCGGGCTGCGGGGCACAGCCCCACCATGGAGGTGGAATCCCAGCTGGGCTCACAGCAGGGCTTTCTCCCTTAGGGTCCCTGGCACAGCCCCACCATGGAGGCGTGCATCCCAGTTGGCCTCACAACAGGGCTTTCTCCCTTAGGGGCCCCAGCAGCCTGTGCCAAGCCTGGTGGCACAGCAGTCCAGGAACAGTTGTCTCTGGGCACAAAGGAGGGAGTTCTTTGCTCCTGGGATCCATCTCTCAAAGACAGGCCTATGCCTGCAGCTCCCCCAGCCTCTCCTGCTGCCCAGGGCAGATATCCCATGGGTGCTATGGTTCATGGCATCCCCATGGGCCCTGCAAGCCAGCCTCCAGCACCAGCTGAGCCCATGGACACAGARAGCCCCACAGCAAAGCTCCTCTGTGGAACAGCAATAATTTTGTATAATTTGATTCCTCTGTGTACTGTGGTGTGGGATTTTGTTACACAGGTAACAGGGTTTGGACCACATTTCAGAATATATTTTTACAAAATGTTATAAAAATTAAAAAAAACCAAAAACTAAAGCTTGTCCTGCTTAAAAACAAACTGGCCTAAGAGCACCTCTAGTTGCTGGCAGGGAGAACAGCATAGGCAGGTCACTGGGCTCCTGCTGCCTGAGAGAACTTGTGTTGATTCTTTAGCCATAATTAGTCAAGGAACCAAGGAAGAGGCAAGCCCAGGCCAAGGGTAGGAGTATGTCTCATTCAGAGGGGAAGGCAGAGAGGTGCTRCCCACTCTCTCAGCAAAGCAAAGGGAAGTGAAACAGCCTGGATGCTGTTAAACAATCTTTATTCAAGTTATGAAATATACAAAAGTTGAGGTTTCATGGAGTTTCAGCATTAAAAGGCCAACTGCTCAAATCTCACCCCGGGCTTTTTTAATACCTTACCTGAGCTTCTACCAGAGGAAACGAAGCCCAGAGCACAGGCACAGCCATGTACGGACACCTCACTGCCAGCTCTGCTCTCTCAGGAGCACCCCCTGGCACCTCAAACAAGAGGGCTGGTTTGGAGCTGGGTTTTTGGCTTTGGGAAATTAGAAAAACAGACTAGGTAGGGAATTTAAAAATACACTTTGTTAGGAGCAGGAAGCAAGAAACCTTTGGGCACCAGTCAGTGAACACCATTCCCACAGCAGCAGGGCTTCCTCAGGGCAAGGAGCTCATACCCAGGAGTGGGAACCCAGCTGGGCCACGGGAGGGAAGCTGCCAGACCTCTCCCTCCACAGCTGGGCAGTTTGGCACCGATGTTGAGTCCAGCAAGAACAAGGTCTAGGAGGAAGATTTCACCCGGCCCGAGCCAGACTTGGAGCTGAGGAGCTTCTCCACCATGGTGCGGGCGTAGCGCAGGCGGCTGGCCAGCTCCCGGCAGCAGCCGTGCTCCTCGATCAGGCTCAGCTTGTACGTGCGGAAGTCCCGTTTCTCATCTATGTATGTCACAGCAGCCATGAGAGGGCACAGGATGACCTTGGTGTGGTCCTGGGGGGAGAGAACACACGCTCACTGAGCACTGTGCTCCTTGGGGCAGCATTTCCTCTGGATGAGCCATCTCAGCAGCACCCGGAGTGTATGACAAAGTCCCTCTGCAGAATTCCTTCAGAGTGCAGCAAAGGGCAGCAGCTGGCTGCAGCAGCCAGCCTACTGCTCCAGAGCACGGCCCCTCACAAGGGAGGACACTCTGGGGGCTTTAGATACCAGCACAGACAGCTCCCAGTGCTGGGCTCCCTGTGTCCATTAGCATGCCTGGGCACAGCCTTGGCTCCTGCCACCGTCCAAGCAGCACCACGTGCAGCCAGAGCCCTGCAAAGAGCCTCACCTGGAAGAAGTTGATCTGCACAGTGCCATTGCTGAGGTGCAGGATGATGGCACTGCGGGTCCGGAACCAGGTGCACAGGTAGGGCAGTCGGGCCAGCTCGTCCCCTTCCCGTGGCGTGATGTTCGCCCCTGCCTTCAGCAAGTGCTCACTCATGTAATTCCGGAAGTACTTCAGTAGTGTTATCTGCAGAAGGGATGGGCTGTGAGGGGCTGAGGGTGACCTCCGGCACGGGGGAGGAGCACAGGGACTGCCACCACAGTCCCAGACCCTCCTTACATCTTTCAGCTTGAGGTGTCACAGCAAAAACTTTTGGAAATCGTCAAAGTTAATTCCGACCATGATCCAATCAGACTCGCTTTGCTGAACACTTTGGTACATGCAAGTCATGCGAGCACTTAAATTTCTGTGAAACTGCTCATAAATGAGCCTCAGATAGAGCTGCTAGTGTCTTTCCTTGCAGCTATGTGTCACCAGCTAGAGGAAGCCTGCAAAGTGCCAGTGGCCTCCAATAAATGTTTCTCCCTGGAACCACCCTGCCATCAAAGCCTAAGGGTGGCAGGAGTCCCACCACCCCCKAGCCAGGGCTCCTGCCCCCAGGACTGACCTTCTTGTTGAGGGCAGAGGGGTAGGACCTCACAGTGAAGTAGGACTCTGTGTTGTTCTGCTCAATGTACTGCAGGTTGTCCCCATCGTTGTACATGATGAGCCGAGTGGAGTCATTGAAGAGAACCCCAACGCTGTTGTCACAGAGCTGGTAACCTGCCCAGAAGGGACCCCATGAGACCTCCAATCTCAGGGGACCACCAGCAGTGGGAAGTATCAAGGCAGATGCTTTATCACCCAGGGATTCCCTAACAGCCATCCCACCAAGACCCTGCCAGGTCTGCTCTTTGGGGAGGTCTGGCTGGCACTTTTCCACCTTTGGATTTGTCATCTCCCTTATTGCATCAGCTGCTTCAAAAACAGCCTCTGCTGCCACATTGGAGCCCTGTGCAGGCTGGGGGGARCTTGGCCATGCACAGGTACCATTGTCCATGTTAAAGTGGCCAGGGCTGATGACCASTGCTCTGGATTCCTGGGGTATTTGGGAAGATTCCTGGCAGTGGTCTTGGACACACACACTGGAATATGGTGATTAAAAACCCAGACCTAGGAAATGCCCCAATCCAGGCGTCTCCCAGCCCCCTCATCACAAGGAAAGCCTGAAGCATTGCCACCCATGGTATTTACCGAGTCCATATTTATCTGAGTAGTCCACCCATTTGCTAACCCAGAAGATGGGAATGCAGGCCGGGTCCTCAGCTTCTTCTGCAGGAAGAAAGCAGCTTGTTAGGAGACATTTCCCACAGCCAGTGCACCCCACGAGGCCCGTGGGCTGCCCCAGGCTCACCTTGCCTCACTGCTACTCGCTCTGAAGGCTTGGCTGCATTGACTGCAGTCAGCTGCTGCAACATGTCAGCCAGGTGGCAGCTGACAGCATCTCCCACCTCCCGCAGCCCCGCCGCCTCCTCCTTCTCCGGCAAGGGCTCCTGGGCAGGGCTGTCCAGTCCTGGGCAGAGAGACAACACTGTGAGGCTCCAAAGGCACCAGGTACAGACAACACCTGACACACGGAATGGCTCATGTTGGAAAGGACCATGGTAGGACATGAGCAGGGTAATTCCAGAGCACAGGATGTGTCCAGAGGATTCTGGAGTATCTCCAGTGAGGGAGACTCCACACACCCTCTCTAGGCAATCTGTTCGGTGCTCAGGCACTGCACATAAGAGAAGGTTTTCCTTGTGTTCTGGTGGAACTTCCCGGGCATCAGTTTGAGCCTCTTAAAGAGCTGAAGCGAATGCAGTGCTTCATCCCCGGCAGAGCAGGGAGAGCCCCCTCACCACAAATGCTCCGAGTTTCCATAAGGATCAGGAGATGATGTGAGGGAGGCACACTGAAGGTTGTGGATGCTGCTGCAGGCCGGGCAGGCTGTGCCCAGCCCCGCAGCCCAGCTCACCTGGGCACCCACGCCTACCTTTATTGAGCGCGGTCAGCGGCTTCCGCCCGCCCAGCTCCAGGCTGCTGGGAGCCAGGGAGAAGCGGGGAGCGATGGTGAGGCAGCTGGTGGGCAGGCGGCTGGGCAGGTACCCCGAGGTGAAGAACTCGTCGTTCAGCAGCTCGTCAATGGTCGGGCGCGTGGCAGGGTCCGACCTCAGCATCTTCTGGATGAGGTTCGCAGCCACGGGGTTGATGTGCTGAGGGACAGGTGGAGTTTAGAGATGGGTCAGGGACCATGTGCACTAGTGACAAATGAACAGGGTTTGCAGCCCAGGGAAGGTCCACCTGGAGCAGAGCTCCAGTGCTGCATCAGGCAGCAGAATTGGGTAGCACAGAGAACTGGCTCCTAACAGCACCCAAAGCCTGAGGTCAAATGACTGGAGCAACACCAACTCATTAGCAGTGGGATGAGCTGGGGGACCTGGCCCAGACCTCATGGACTTGCCCACATCCATTCACCCCCGCTCAGATTTTTGCTGGATTGCAAGGCAGGGAGCCTTGGCTCCCCACAAGGCTCACGCTACCCCAGCCTGAACCAGCCCCCCAGCATGAGAGCCCCTGCCCTGCTATGGAGAGCCCACGGAGGGGCAGACACAGAGGCTGCAGCAGGAGGCTCACCAAGCACCRCTGTGAGCCAAACAGATGCTCCATGGGAAGCAGCATACCTGACACACAGAATGGCTTATGGAGCAGGAGCATACCTTGGGAATGGTGTACTCGTTCTTCTTGATCCGGATGTACGTATCCTTTAGACAAGAAGTCTCAAAAGGCGGTTTCCCCACCAGCAGAGTGTACCTGGGCATTCCCAGACAAAAGGGAGTCAGTTTTGCAAAAGAGATTCAGATTGTACACAGGAGCAACCATATCCTAAGCACACCCAGGGCTTTCCTGGCAGAGGGAACACACTTGGCATTAGACACACTGACAGCTATGTGTACTGTGCCTGGATCCTGTCCCCTAGAAAGGGAAGCTGGGATCTAGCACCCTGCAGGGAAAGTTTTAGCTGGGGAAGGTCAGAAGCTGGCTGGCAGCAGGACTCAGCACTGTGGGGACAGTGACCTGGAGCTTTGGATCACACTGAAGCTCAGAGAGACCAAGGAGATCAGAACCACAGGGATTGCCCATCCCCGTGGCAGTYTGACTCACATGATGCAGCCAATAGACCAGATGTCCACCTCGAAGCTGTGCCCCTTCTTGCCCAGCACCTCTGGGGCGATGTAGTTGGGCGTCCCACAGAGAGTCTTCTTGCGCTCCCCATCGTACTCTACCTTGGTGGCCAGGCCAAAGTCACCTGGAGGGACAGGGAGATGGGATATGACCAAGATGCCCTGGCTGGCCGGTCCCTGGGCTGGGGTCTCTGCCACTTACCGATCTTCACCTCCATGTCATCGCTGAGGAAGAGGTTGCCCAGCTTGAGGTCGCGGTGGATGACGCGGTGGTTGTGCAGGTACTGGCAGCCCAGGATGGTCTGCCGCAGGTAGTACCGCACCTCGGGCTCGCTCAGCGCCTTCCGCCGCTTGTGCAGCTCCAGCAGCGACTGTGGGGGACGAGGGGTCAGTACCRGGGCGGGGGTTGCGGGACAAGGACGAGCTCAGTACCGGCGGACGCGGGGAAGGGGACAGCCCGTACCCGGGGACACGGACACCCGCCCCCCAGYCCCTCACCCTGCGGCGGCAGAGCTCCAGCACGACGTAGACAAAGTCGTCGTCCTCGAAGAAGCCCTGGAARCCGACGACGTGGCGGTGGGAGAGGCTGCGGTGGATGGCGATCTCCATGGACATCTTCTCCTTCTGGTGCGGCTTCACCAGCAGCGACTTGGGCACCACTTTCCCCGCGAACACCTCCCGGCTCTCGGCCTCGGCCAGCTCGTAGCACCGCGCGAAGCCGCCCTTGCCCAGGAACCGCCCGCGCACGAAGCTCCGCCGGGTGCGCGGGTCCACGAGCACCTTCGGCACCTCCTTCCCCGCCGCCGCCGCCGCCGCTGCCGCCCGGGCCGGCTCCGCCAGCGCCGCCGGCCGCGCCGCCTTCCCGCCCGGCGCGCTCATGCTGTGTCCGCGCTGGGGCGCCTCCGGGCCCCGGCTGCCGGTACCGAAACAGCGGCTGCGGGAGGGCGGCCGGTCCCGGTGCCGGTACCGAAGAAGCGGCGGGTCCCGGTGCAGCAGTGGGTGCCGGGGAAGCGGCACGTGCCGGGTCCCTGCACCAGTGCAGCTGGGGGTCTCGGTACCGGTGGAGCTGGGGGTGCCGAGTCCCTGTACCGGTGGGTCCCGGTGCAGCAGCGGGTGCGGGTGTGCTGTTCGGGTGCCGGTGACGCGGCGGGCCGGGCGGAGCTGGGCCGCTCGCTCGCTCGGTCCGGCCGCGATTCAAAGGCGGCGCCGGGGCCGTTACCGCGCGCGGCCGCTCCYCATTGGCCGCACGATTTAAAATCCACGCGGCGCGCGGGGCACCATGGGAGCCCGAGGAGACAGGCACCCGCGGGGGCGGGGCCGGGCGCGTTCGGACACGCCCGCAGCGCGCGCGGAGTGCGCGTGCGCCGGCGGCCGTTGGCYGCGGCAGCGCGCGCTCCCGCGGCACCCCAGAGCGCGGGCACGAGGCGCTCCTCCAAGGACATTCCCCCGGGATTTGCACCCGCGTGGATTTTCCCGGCAGAGGCCCTGCGGCGGCACCGCCCGCTCCCGCGGCTTCCATGTCCTGCGGTTCCCAGCGGGACTCCCGCGGGTACCCAGGAACCGGCCTTGGGCCGGTTTTTATMACACAGACACCCCACGCTGCTGCCCCTCGGGTGACAGTGTGGCAGTTCTGAGGGGCTGCCCCCGTCCCCCCCACGCCAGGCCCTCCGGCACTCCCGGTGCTGGCTCCTGRGCCCCCTTGCCGGGAGAGGTGACCGTGGGATGCTCCCATGCCTGAACTCCACCACCAGTGACAAATGACCCACAAGCACACAGCAGCTGCCTCAGCCAGGCCCCTGCTCTCTGCTCCCTGGCACGCACGGTGCCACGGCTGAGGGAATGAACATCGTTTGCCCCCTTTCTCCATGGGCAGAAGCTGTTTCTTTCAGCACTGGCTAACAGCGAACAGACGTCAGTGGCCAGCATGCACCATCAGTGGCCGGCATACACCGCCAGTGGCCAGCATACACCGCCAGCATACACTGTCAGTGGCCGGCATGCACCGTCAGTGGCCGGCACGCACCATCAGGGGCCAGCATACCCTGTCAGTGGCCGGCATGCACTGTCAGTGGCCGGCATGCACCATCAGGGGCCAGCATACCCTGTCAGTGGCCGGCATGCACCGTCAGGGGCCAGCATACACCATCAGGGGCCAGCATACCCTGTCAGTGGCCAGCATGCACCGTCAGGGGTCAGCATACCCTGTCAGTGGCCAGCATGCACCATCAGTGGCTGGCATACACCGTCAGCATACCCTGTCAGTGGCCAGCATGCACCGTCAGTGGCCGGCATACACCGTCAGTGGCCAGCATGCACCGTCAGTGGCCGGCATGCACCGTCAGTGGCCGGCATGCACCGCCAGCATACCCTGTCAGTGGCCAGCATGCACCGTCAGTGGCCGGCATACACCGTCAGTGGCCAGCATGCACCGTCAGTGGCCAGCATGCACCGTCAGTGGCCGGCATACACCGTCAGTGGCCAGCATGCACCGTGCTTTTGCCCGGCGGGTTGAGCCAATGCCCCGGCCAAGCCTCACCCACAGGCACGGGCCATCTGTGCCAGGGTGTCCTGGAGCCCAGTGCACAGACAGGGCCAGGAGCCCTACAGGTCACCACAGCCACAGCTCAAGGGTTGGATCATCCGAGGGATTCTGCTCCCCACAAAGAAGGCACGGTCCCCGCTGGCCTGGTGCCTGAGAGACCTCCCCACAGAGCCCTGGCAGGCCCTCACTCCTCACGCCGAGCCGCCAGCAGCAGAGGCAGGGAGGGCATGCTCCCAGGGACCCTGAACCTCCTCACATCCAGCAGCACACCCTGCCCCTCCTGGTCAGCAAGGCCGAGCAAAGCACACAGCGATCAATGAAGCCACACAGCAACTTGGGGTTAGAAGTGCTCAGTGTTTGTACAGATTCCTGACAGAAGACATTCCCCTCCCTGTAGGATATGCTTCCCCACTCCTGCACCACGCTGGATRGAAGGCTGCCTGCAGAGCTGGGACACTGACACTCCATCTTCCCAGACTGGCAGAGGCGGAGAGCTGAGCCCAGGTCAGAGGGACGCTTCAGAGGCAGGAGGAGAAAGTGGCCAGTGTAAGGAATGTTAACAATGCTGGGTGTTAGGGATCCTCAGTGGTGGCTTGGTTTTAGGCCCTGCCAGAGGCCACCTTAACAAAGACAACAGAAGAGGTTTTAATTAAGGCAGAAGAGTCAGCTCAGACAGCTAGAAGGAAGAGCAGGCCAAGACATACGTTATTGCAGTGTCACATCCCTTCATGCACTACAGCTCTGCTCTCAGGTGCTGTGGAAATTCATCACTCAGACTTTTCCAGCTGCCACCCCACTCCCAAACTCACACCCCCTCTCCCACTCCTCTCCCTGCTGCTGTGGCTGCTGATCAAGCGATCCCAGTGAAAAGCACAATGTGGTGTTGAAACTTTGAGGTGACAACACAGCAACACAGCACAGACACATCCCGCTCCTGCCAGACACATCCTGGAGCAAAGCAGTGCTCTGAACTCCTGACTTGCAGGAAATCACACAAGAAGCCCCAAACCTGTCAAGGCTGTGACAGAGGAGGCCCCTCAGAGGGAGCAAGCAGCTGTTTCACCCTGTTTCACTACATGTTGTAATGTACAGGACAGCCAGAATAGCCTGTAGCAGTCACAGAACAAGGAACTGTGGCTCATGCCCAGGCACGGCAGGAACCTCAATCTAGTTTGGTTTGAAGAGTCACGAGTCACTTGAACAACTGAAGAGGCTTTAATTTATGTACAGTAAAAATACAAACCAGTCAGTGGTTTYACACAGGATGTACAGCAGCTACTACACGCGTTAGTACTCACACAGCTATTGGCTGCTAAGGTGTATCAGCATTTGCTACACAGATCAGCTGAGGCTCCAGGGCTGCTCATCCACAGCCACACACCTACCACACACCTAAACCCCTAGCTGCTACACTACAACATGCAGGTTAAAACCTAGAGCAGGACCAGGCTAAGCTTTAACAGAGCACCACCAGAGCAGGCAGACTGGTGTGCAGCCAGTTGTCTGAACTCAGGTACAAAGCATCAGATGCCTCCAACTTTCAGAGCTGCTCTCAGCAAGAACTATTCATGCTCTAATACATGTCCAAAATGAAATCTTCACTCTTTCTAAGAAGTCTGAGTGTCATTCTTAAGTTTCATATTGCAGAAAAGCACAGAAGAGCCTTCTGCAAATGCAGACACTGGGTAATAAATGGGAACATTTGCAGCATTCTCTCTCTTTTAATGACCCACTTTCTGCTGCACTGAATTCTGTGAGATGGCAATCCTCTTTTCAAAGGCCTTTGGCTCTTTAAGGTCTGTGATATTCAGGAAGTGACACTGACCCCAAGAACACCAGCCCTGAGGGGTGAGAGCACAGGACTGAGATCAGCCTGCTTCAGGAGCTAAAAGCTAAGGAACATCCTGTCAGGCACCAAAAGACAGCTGCCAGTGTCAGCCCAAACTCCTAAAGCCAACAGCAGGATGATGTACCCTGGAGAGAATCCCAGGGAGAAAGGAAGAGGCCATGCACCTCAACATGCAGGCCCATGGGCAGCAAGGACTGTGCCAAAGAAAAGGGCTAATGAACTCTGGTAAGTGCCCAGAGCACAGCCAGAACAGCCCTGCTGGGATGGAGATGGTTCCTAACAAACCTAAGCCTAGCTTTGGGTTAGGACAGAAGTGAGCAGACAGGCTGAGGCAGGTGTCAGCCCTGCCTCACTCCCAGCTGCTGCCCCAAGGCAGGCRTTCAGCTTTCCCAGCTCCAGAACATTCAGAGGCACAACTCAGACAACGTGGGATGGAGAACACTGGACGAGCACACAGAGTTTGAACAGGACACAGCAGCTTTCACGAGGGACTGCTTGGCCAGGCCAGCTGAGGCACAGGCACACAGGGGCTCAGGCTCCCTCTGCCCACCCCCAGCACGCTCCTGTGGGCTACTAGACCTGAGTGAGTGGCAAGAACTTCTGGTAATAGCTCTTGGTAACGTCAATCATGAGCTCCTGGGTGCATTCCGGGAGCTCCCCCGAGAAGAGTCCTGGAAGGAGAACAGCACGGCCATCAGTCATCATGTTCCACCTGAGTACATGCACTACAACAGGGAGTTTCACAAGTTAAAAGTGCTACTTTTCAGTGCAGCAAGAACCCAAAACCTTTTTTTTTAGGCACTAAATGCTAATGGACACCTTTGGCTTAGAAATCCCATTTAAAATAAGAACATCCATGTTATGTGGAGTTTTGTGCAAGGGAAGATGGAGGGAGCATACCTGGGCAGCCTGAGAAGACAGTGAAAGGTGGTACTACGGTTTCAGGAGGGAGTACTGTGTTGTCTAAGATTTTGCAGCAGTCTTTCAAAACACATCTACGTCCCTAAAACAGAGAATAGCAAAAGTTTATATTTACAACACTATGAACATGAGATTTTCTTATTATTACTGATATGTTACCTACATTTCAAGAAGATTAATTGCTCAAAACATATYCTTCATAAGAGATCACAGGAATAAATCTTCACCCTGACTGAATGCTCTCCCAACAAAATTAACTTTTCTTTTTGAGGAAAAATGTCTGCCTGCTTTCAGCTAGCACAGGTACAACTGCACATTAACATGTCAATGTTCAAATTGGCACCAAAAACTCCAGTCAAGCAGTACCAGCAAGGCCTTCTCTACCTTAGCACATAGTAGCCTTGACTATTTGGTCTTATTTACACAGAAACACAATTCCACTTGTACTCTGTGGCCAGGCTGCCTCCCCTGGGCGACCCCATTAGCCACAGGGACAACACTTGGGATGGATTTTGCAGCCAGCAGCAGCTGAACAGGCTGTCCTCAGAGAAGTAAACCTAAAAACTCAGCTTCCTGCAGAGAAGGATGAGGAGCAGGAAGGAACAGCACAGACATGCTGAGCCTGCTCCAGCCAGCTGGTGCAGACACCTCTCAGCTGCTGTCACAAGGCCTCAGCAGCACACAGGAGCTCACAGAAAATACAGAAATGGCACTCACAATGACACAGTTCTTGCCGATGTGCACATAGGAGCCGATCTGGGCCGCGTTGACAACACAGTCCTCTTCTATGAAGACATGGTCACCAATGTGCAGAGGGAAGAAAGCCACCCTGCAACAGGAGAGTAGAGTATTTGTATGTGTTCAACAAACAAACTGGCACTGATAGACCCAGAATCACCCCATGGAGTCTCCTGTCCCCAGACAGATTAACAGATGTGGGTCTGCTGCTAAGGGAGACACAACAGTTTCTGGATTTCTCCTCTCTAAAGGATGGCCCAAATGAGAARGAAGATGTTGTGAATAAACACACAGAAAACTGAAACATGCTCTTCACTTTGCTATTCTAATCTAYCCCTTCCCATCCAACAGAGGGTTGGAACACCAACCCCCAACGCACAGCTCAGCATCTGAGGAAAAAGCAGGTTTGAGAGATGATCTCTGCAAATTGCTGCAAAAGGAAGAGTTCTCGGAACAGAAGAATCAGTCAAGCTGATGGATTTTTCCTAAAGGAARGGGCTGGAGACTCTTACCCTTTGCTGAACTTCTTGAAGGGCGGCCTGATGACGCTGCGGCTCTTCACCACGCAGTGCCGGCCCACCCGCACGTTCGCCAGGTCCCCGCGGATGATGCAGTCGTTCATAACGATTGTCTGCAGAAGGACACACAGCTAAACCCGCTCCCTTTGCCGCCTGTGGTGGCACTTATTTCACAAACTCATGCCGAGGCCCGGGCACTCCAGCAAGATTCCCTTATTTAGGGATGATTCTTTCAGTCAAAAGGAAAGTGACAACAAAGCAAAAGTGCAGGAGGTTGGAACCACCACTTGTGCTGCCGGTCATGCCAGCGAGCACTACAGAGCAGGCTTAGGCGCCGAGCAGGACGGTGCTGCTCGGGGCACGAAAGCAGCACGGGCCGCTGGCAGCAGCCAGGGATGCTGCGGGGGAGCAGCGCTGGGTGCCGCGGGCACCGCCGGGGACACGGCAGCCGCCGCCCGGCGCTCACCTTGCCGTTGAGGACGATGTTCTGGCTGCCGCACAGCACGGACTGCCGGCTCACCTTGTTGCCGGAGGCCTGTGGGGAGAACGGGCGGTCACGGGCGGTGTCCCGGGCCCTGCCGCCCCCCGGCGCGCCCGCCTCGGCCCCGCGGCCCCCCGCTCCCCGCGGCCCCGCACCGTCTCGATGTACTCGGACTTGTTGTAGAGCATCTCGCTGAGCTCCATGGCCGCCCCGCCCGGCCCGCGCCGCTTCCGCCGCGTCACCTCCGCCGCGCCCGCCGCGCCACCTCCGCCGCGCCACCTCCGCCGCGCCCCGGTTGCCATGGAGGCCCCGCCGGCAGCGGCGGCCCTGAGCGGCGCCGACAAGGAGAAGGTGCGGGGCCGGCCGGGGCGGCGGGAGCGGGACCGTCCCGGGCCCATCCCGACGGGTGTCTATCTCTTGCAGCTGCGGGAGAAGCTGGCGCTGCTGAGGCAGGAGTACAGCGAGACCGTCATCCGGCTGCGGGTGAGCGGAGCGGGCCGGGCCGGGGGGCACCGGGGGCCACCGGGGCACCGCCAGCCGGTCCCAGCCCCCCCGGTCTTGTGTGTCCACAGCGGGCACGGCGAGCCGAGCGAGCCAGGAGCCACGGCCGGCGGGAGCGGAGCCCCACACGTGGGAGCCGGGGAGAACGGGGTGCCTCAGGTAGGAGCCGGGGAGAGCAGGGTGCCTGCCCCCGGTGGGAGCTGGGGAGAACGGGGTGAGAGCTGGGGAGAACGGGGTGCCTGCCCCCGGTGGGAGCCGGGGAGAACGGGGTGAGAGCTGGGGAGAACAGGGTGCCTCAGGTAGGAGCCGGGGAGAACAGGGTGCCTGCCCCCGGTGGGAGCTGGGGAGAACGGGGTGGGAGCTGGGCAGAACGGGGTGCCTGTCCCCGGTGGGAGCCACAGGCAGTCCCCAGGACAGGTCTGTGGGGGCACCCAGGGACCCGGCGGCCACTGTTGCCCCTCGGACCGTCCTGCACCCGGCCCTGCTGACCCTCCCTCTGCTGTCCCTTTGGCCACTGCAGCCACATCCACTGCCCCCACACAGCCCTTGCCCTGGGGTGAGCCGTGCTCTGCAGTACCGTCTGCTCTGCTTCCCTCCTCACCACGTCTGCAGTGCTCCAATCCTGGCTGTAAGATCCCCATTTTTCCCTGATAACAAAGCCTGATTTTACCATGTGATGTTTTTCTTGGACAGGACTTTTGGAGTACTTTACACGTGTGGCATTATTTCCCCCAGGTTCTAGAGATAACACATCTCCTAGTGCTGACAGAGATGGGCCCTCTCAGTTACAGACTAAAACCTGCTCTGGTGCTGGCACGGAGAAGACAACATCTGTCGCAGTTCAGCATGTTCCAGAATTCTCCAGTGATGAGGTTAGCCCACAGGACAGCTCCCGGGCAGAAAGCTTGCAGGCCAGCCAGGAAAACCTGTGCTGTGGGACCATCAGGCCTGTCCCTGTGGAGAAAAAGCCCCAAACCTCCCGAGGCATGATGAAGCTGCGGAGACGGACAAAGGCTCTGGAATCAAAAGAAAGGGAATCAGTGCAYGATGTGCATCTAATCAGTGCTGGTGAAATGATGAAAAATCAAATTGCCAGTGCAGAGGAGTTTCAGTCACCAGTGTTCAGGCACAGMAGCTTCTCACATACTGAGGAACCTGCTCAAAGGGCACCTGGGGCAGTGCTTGTGCAGGGAGAAAGAAATAGTTTCACTCCTGATGCAGCATCAGGGCTTGTACAGGATGTGTTTGAGGGCAGTGTCACTGCAGGAGAGCCTGAGCTGTCCCCACATGGGCTGAGGGACAGCAGGGACATCTGGCAGCCTGAGTCCTCAAGGGCTATGGCCACACCTGATGGACATGAGCTGTGTTCACAGCATGGAGATTCTGTTTTACTTGACCCCAGAGGTGATGGCGGAGAAGAATCCTCCAGAAGAATAAAACAGCCGGAGGGTCAGAGTTTGTGTGAGGATCAGGGAGAATTATGTGGGCTCCTGGATTTGATGTCAGAAAATGAAATATTGCCTGACAGCAGAAATAACAGCATAACYGAGGAGAGCAAAAACCATGAAGGACATCAAAGTGACACTAATACCTCAAATCCCTGTCCTGYAGATAAAGCTCTGGACAGTGCTGAAGAACTGCTGGAGAATCAACAGCTTGAACCTGAGTCAAGGCTCTCTCCTGCTGCCAAGGTGGTGGCTCCTGAGGGCACRCTGAGCTCCTGCACAGTGGTGGAAGGGCTGCTCTTCCCCGTGGAGTACTACGTGCGGACAACTCGCCGCATGTCCAACTGCCAGAGGAAGGTGGACCTGGATGCTGTAATCCTCAGCCAGCTGGGCAGGAGCAAGAAAAGTCAGCGGAGTAAATGCAAGCAGAAAGATGCAAACCCCAATCAGCCCTCGCAAGAGAGAGCTGAGGGTGATCTGGAGCCAAGGGTTGGSCCCTTCGCTTTTCTTGGGGCAGAAAATGATCAAGCAAACTCAAGTAGTTCTCAGAAATCCCTTCCTGCATCCAGCAACAGCAGCACTTCTCTTGAATCCATTTCTCAGAAAAGCATCACTAGCACAAGGCAAGAGCAGAAACAATSCCAGAGGAAACAGAAGGGAAGAAGAAAGTCTGCCTGCAAAGCCCCCATGCATCTAGTGTCACAAGAGCTTATAGAGAGTCAGGATCCCACAATGGCCAATGAAAGCAGTGCTCTGCTGTCAAATGAGAACCAGAGTGAAAAGGAAAACTGTTATGCTAACCTTGAAAGGTCATCCTCAGATGAGAGGGGATTGTCTGGTGCTGCAGCRCTGGGGCCTGCAGGGCCAGGAATGACTGGAGCTACCCAGACAGCAGGTCCTGAGCCTCCTCTGGGCGGGAGCCAAGTGCCAGGCAAATGCCATAAGGCTCTGTTAGAGCAGGTTCAACATCCACTCCACAGCAGCGATTCCCTGAGCCCAGGGAGCGACGCTTTTGCCAGCCGTGTGGGAGATGTGGAAGCCAGTGCTGCTGTGTGTCAGGGAGATAAACATCCAGTGCAGCGTGTGAAGAGGCAGCGAGGAGCTGAGCAGCTGCCCGGGGTCAGTGTCCCTCTGCGCCGCTCCCTGCGCTGCTCTGCCAGGCACCGGCCCCCGGCAGGCTCAACAGGTACTTCTCACATATAAACTCCCCAAAATGCCCCATTCCCCAYGGCAGGGAACATCCTGAGTGAGTGCAGGCCCTGCTGTTCACACCCTGCTGTGTTTATGCAAGAAAATRCAATAGGAGTTGACTATTATTCTTTTAAAAATGAGATTTATTTATTTAAAAATAGATTATTGTGATACCCATGTTCCTTGAACAATTCCAGATACTTGTGCAGGGAATGAGCGGAGGAGGAGCAGAGCTGGGAACTCACTGAGCTGCTCTTGCTGTTGGAGTGAAGGCTGTGAACGCTAGGGCTGGTTTGCCAGCAAATGAATGTCCGTCTGTTCCTCCAACTGAGTCTGCATGCTAATGATTATTCTCTCCTTTCTGAGGGTCTGTGAATATTGTAAAAAGAGAAAATGTAGGGAGAAAACCAATTAATCAAACTGCCCGAGCACTCAGGCATATCTGTCAGGCTTTGGTGGTGGTCTTTGAGCCGAAGGCTTTATCCAGAGGTACAGAGTAACTGAAGAATGTAGTGTCTTTCCAGAAAAGTGCCACTTCTGTGTGTTAAGATGAACATGGTGTTTTGATGTTTTTTAAAATGCAAGTCACCCTTCATGAGAGATTCTAAAAAGGCAAGTTGCTGGTTATTTTATGGCGTGATGTTCTGTCTTGTATTCTTGTGTTTAGATGGCAGCAGCCGAGGAAGCAGCAGTCCCATGGGCTCACAGGGCCCTGCTGCCCTTGGGCTCCCTGCTGTGGACCCCGACACTCGTGGCTCCCTCTTCTCCTTCCGCAGCCTCCAGTGGCTGGTCCGTAAGCTGGGCATCAGGGACTTCCACTTACCAAATGAGGAATTTGGAGTGCTGAAACTGGAGAAATTGAAATCATCCCCTGTGAATGACTTGGAGGATTTTGTGTCTGGGGATGGTGTGGCTCCAGAGGACACACCAGATGCACAAATGAAGCCAAAAGAAAAAAGTCTTAGAAGTAATATAATTTTGCCTTCCAAAACTGGATTGCCTGAACTCCCTTGCATGGAAGGCCTGACTTCTAAGAAGGAGTTTTCCACCCATGAATTGCTGTTTACTCCCATGGGGACTGTCCTAGAGGCTCCCACTCACCCTGAGCCTGAGATTTCCTCGTCTGTTTTCCCTGCTGTGGGTGCAACCCCAGGTGTTTTACCTTCAGTGCACACTGAGGTGTTCCCTGACACACCTTCTGTACCTGCCTTGCCAGTGACCCCACCTTCCCCCAGAGGAGCAGCTGCCCTGGTGTTGGGGGATGTGGCACACAGAGACCCTGCTGTGCCACTGCACCCTGACAGCTGTGCTGCAGGGGCTGCCAGAAACCAGGAGGAGCAAGGTACAGCATTGCCTTCAGCAGCTGAAAGAGGTCCTGAGAGCAAATCTGATGAGACTGTGTCCTTGGAGAMGCATCAGCCAGAGAGCAAAGAGCAGGAATCCTGCAGAGCTTCACCTGAACAGGTAACAAGCTGGGATCTTTCTGAAGGGAAATAAGCCAGTGGCTTTGTGGGCAAATCCCCCTTTTCCAGAGTCCTGTCTGACTTCAGGGAAAAGTTCTCTTTGCATGGATCATAGCAGTGGCACGTAGTACCTGCATGAGAGTGACAGCRTGCAACAATTCTGCCTTGTTCTTGTAGGTGCTGAATATACTTTCAAAGTTGATTTATCCTCATTCTTTACTTTGTTCATGCAGATAAAAGATGTAGCAGAGCCGTTGACTGCAGCGCTGCCGGATGGCCCCAGAGAAGAGAGCTTGCAGTTTGTGTCAGAGCTGAAGGTGGGAGGGCAGCAGGGCATTGTTACCGAGGCAGCAGCAGCAGCAGCTCTGCAAGGCGGGGTTTAGCAGAAGTGCAGCAGCAGTGCTGTGTGCCAGAGGAGAGCACGGTGTGTGTTTGGCAGGAGCCCTGGTGCTCGGGCGCGGTGGACGTGGGCGCCGTGTGGTGGGCAGCGGCTGGCTGCAGGGAGCTGCGCGTGGTCACCGCCTGCGAGAGCGCCGTGTCCCTCTGGCAGCCACGGGCACCCGCCTGCTGGGCCAGGGTCCACACCTGGCACCTCAGAGAGGTACGAACGCCCTCCTCGCTGCTAGAGTTAAGGGCAGCTTCCTTGTCCCATGTGTTAGTTCCTGAGATACAGGAGCTTGGAGCTTGTATGGTTGTGTGTTACCTGCTGGAATTTAATACCTCATGCACACAATGGTGCTGCACTTCACTTGTGCTTTTTCCCCTTAGAGTTCCTCGAGACACGTTTTGTGTCTTGTATCAGCGGGGATTGTTTAATTAGGCAACCGGTCAGCAGAGAGTGCAGCTGTTCATTTTAGTGTGCTTCTCTGAAAGTCAATCCTGCTCCACATCATTTTACTTGAAACACTCTAGTAAATGAGGATAAAGTCAAAGGGACACTGTGGGTGGCACTGAATTCTTGTTTTGTTGTCCCAGATTCCTGTAATCCAGATTGTTCCTCTGCCAGACACCTGTAACCTCGTGTGTGTAGCACTGGGAGAGCTGGAAATTGGAGAAATAAGGTTTTGTATTTATTTCTTACTAGTGCTTTGCACCCTTAGTAGTTGCAGCTCAGCTCCTTGTGAGAAGTGGTTGAAATTATCTTTTTACTAATGTAGCACTTTCTCAGTTGCTTTAACAGTTGGAAAATGTGGAAGGCATTTCTAAAAATCARCTGTAAAGACTTGTTTATTCACCTCAGAGCTGGCAGGCTGATTGAGCACAGGCTGATCTCTGTATGCTACTGCATATTTGAATGGGGCTTCCTCCTGTCATGGTGTGTGCTTGTCTCTTGATTTAGGCTCTTGCTTTATTCTTCTGAGACTGACTCATTCAAGCACTCCCTAGTGAAAACTGGGAATATAAAAGCAGTTGTTGGGCTAAAGGACTGGAGGCTGGTGAGCAGCAGCAGGACCATGCAGGAGCAGCAAGTGGAGATGGTTTTTCTCTCAGAGACAGGGGGGTGAGTTTGGGGGTGCTGCTTTGGGGTGGGGTGGGTGGGATAAAAGCGAGGAAACACCTCGGATGTTGAGCAGTGTCACGTTCCTCTTCCAGAACACACACTTTTTGTTTTACCTGCTGTTCTATGTGCTGGTCTCCTTTCAGGAGCAAGGACAGGCAGACTCTGATGCCCCCTGAAGAAACTGTTACAGCCTTTGCTGAGGTAGAAGGGATGAGCGAGGCCTTGGTGGGCACCACTGCAGGGAACAGCGTTGTGGTTTGGTGAGTGTTTCTCTGCCACGCACAGTTTAGGGGCTGGGGGCAGTTTCAGCAGCTGCAGGGCTGTGCAGGGGTGCTGGCTGGCTGCTGAGCCACCATGAAATGGTGGTTGTCAGAGGCCAGTGGTCAGTGTGGCACCACAGTCAGACAGCCAGGGAATTGCTGTAATTCCATTGCTTTTGTATCATCCTCACTACACCCTTCCTGCCTGTTGGCTTCGTTTGCTTAATGTGGAACCAAACCCATGTCCGTCCTGCACAGGGGTGTAACTGTGATTACAAATGAGTCAGAATTTGTGTTTTCACCAACTGCAGGAATCTGAGAACTGGTCAGCTCCTGAGGAAGATGCACGTTGGTTATTCCTACCCAGCTTCCATCTGCCATCGAGCATATTCTGACTCCGTACGTACACAAAATTCACAGATCATGCTTGGGCTGCACTGACTGGGATGGGGATATAAAGGATTGAAGTTGCTAGGGAGGGTTAAACTATCAGCTCTGTTTCAATACACTACAAATAATTCAAGGGTRAATAGGTTACAGGAGGAGTAAATAACCTACACTGGCTGCCTTGACTCCTGGCTTTCTGCAGGGTGCTAGTAAAGTGAGAGCAGTGCATCCTGGTGCATTCCAAAGCTGCAGCATGCTGTGTGTGGAAAGCAAAGTGCTGTAGCCCAGGCCTGGTGCTTGGCAAGCCTCTTCCATGTCACATGTGGGTGCTGCCAGCATTAGAAACCCTCTGTGAATGGTTCCTCTGGACATACATGCCCGAGGGAATGGGCTGTGTGAAACCAACATTCATACTAATCTTTCCCCACTTGGTTCTACCTGTGCTGTGATTCCCAGTGGGTTTTTGTGGTTTATCAAGGATTTGATTGTTTTCAGTGAGCATGTAACCTTTTGGGACAAGAATGTCTTGTCCAATAATGGTGCCTTGGGTCAGACTCTTTGGAGTCTTCCTCACATTATCCATCCCAGGATATTTCATGCTGATTTGTGGCTGTTCTGGGAGCTACTGTTTTCAGTTGTCCTGCTTTCCATGGAATTTTTGTTAACATTTTAAGCTTGTAGGGATTCAAATATGACCCAGAAAATTTACTTCTTTTGTTTTTTGAAGTGTCATCTTATCCTATGGCAGGTTTAGCTTTTTGAAACAGGAAGAGAAATTCATAAATCCCTCGGGTCACTGAGCTGTCACTCTGCTGTGTTGCATCAGCCCTTATCAGCCAGCAGCTGCTTTTGCTTTTATCTAATTTGATAAGGAAAGTAAACCATTTCTGTTTTCCTCAGTAAAAATAATGCATCACTGTTCACGGGGCTGTGATTAGAGAGAGTCTAGCACTTAATTTTAGGAAAATTATTTTGGTTTTCCTCCTCCTGCTGTTGTTTTTAGTGATGTATTTTCCGTCTCTGTATCAGGGCCTTCTGTTTGTTGTTTTAAGCCACCCTCATGGCAAAGAGAGCGAGCCCTGTGGAAGCCCAGCGTTCCACGTGGTGGCCTTCAACCCGCGCACGGGCCGGAGCGCGCCGCTGACGTTCTCCTGCCTCCCCCCTGGCCCGGCAGGCAGGCGAGTCCTGGGGCTGGGCTGGGCTGGTTCCTCAGGGGCTTTGGGCTCTGGCAGGGCTCCAGCGGCCATCTCCCCGTGATAAGGGGCTGCATCCGGCCCTGCGTGCGTCCGGTGCCGCGCTGGGGGCCGGGGGCGTGGGGCGCGGGCTGCTTCCTGCCCGCTTCCCACTGCAGGCTGTGCGCTGACCCCTCGCCCTGGCAGCTCTGTCACCGTCACTGAGGGGCTGGCTTTGTCCCCTGGGACTGGGGAAGTGTCTCTGGGCTCCTTGGCTGTACCCCTGGCGCTGCCGGCAGCTGCAGCATCCCGTGCTGCCAGGCTTGTTTGTGTGCAGCTGGCTGCAGGCACATGGCCTTTTCCTTCCTGTCCTGTGTTTTGAGGCATCAGCAGGCTCAGCCTTGCATTTAAGGCTCAGCCTTGCAGTGTCCTTACACAGGAAATGTGATGGATGTGGGGGAATAGTGGTGGACCAAGGTCTTGCTTACTGAACAGTCATGGAATCACAGGATGGTTTGGGTTGTAGGAGACCTTAAAGACCATCCAGTCCCATGCCCTGCCCTGGCCAGGGACACCTTCCACTAGACCAGATTGTTCCATGCCCTGTCTAACCTGGCCTTGGACACTTGCAGGGTTTTTTTTTTAAGAGAACCACCTTTTAAGAGTACACCTTTTCCAAGTCTGTTCTGAGTCTCCAGGGGGATTTCCCTGGCCTCYTCCCTTCCCAGTTGCACTGGAGGAACAGTCCGGACTGTTGGCTGCCTGCAGTTGCTATTAATCTTTAACTGAACAAACGCCGCCATGGTGTTCTTGCACATCTCCTGCTGACCCCCGTGTCCCCGCAGGTACCTGGAGGGTGACGTGTGGGACACCGCGGGAGCTGCCGTGCTGACGTCGGGTGCGGTGGCCGTGTGGGACCTGCTGCGGGGCCGCTGCACGGCCGTGCTGCCCCCGGGCCCCGCGGGGCATTGGGCCCTGGCCCGCTGGGCCCCCGGCGGGGCCGGGCTGCTGGCCGGGCGCCGTGACGGCACCGTGCAGCTGTACCGGTACCGGCCCCCGCAGCCGGGAGCCGCCTGACGGACCG
>JACDOX010000313.1:29858-39751 GCA_014549065.1 Cardinalis cardinalis | reverse complement strand
CCGGGCAAGCACCGCAGGGCCAGCCATGGGAGCCGAGCAAACCCCATAGAGCAGGGCAGACCCCACAGGGCCGGCCCTGGGAGCAGAGCAAACCCCACAGAGCCAGGCAAGCACCGCAGGGCCAGCCATGGGAGCAGGGCAGACCCCACAGGCCCAGCCCTGGGAGCAGAGCAAACCCCACAGAGCCGGGCAAACCCCACAGGGCCAGCCGTGAGAGCAGGGCAAACCCCACAGAGCCACCAGTGAGCTGGGCACCCGCAGCAGTCAGGAATATGGCCCTTTGCTCTGGAGCTCAGCCCCTTTGGAAGCAGGAATTCTCTCCCACCMGCCGGGGAGGGGGAGAGGGGAACAGAGGGTGCTGAGCCCTGCCATGCACCGGTGTCTGGGGGGCTCTGTGAGGGCGCTGGTGGCTTTAACAAGGCACGAGGGGCTCTGGCTCCTGCTGTGCCTGCCGTGTCCCCTGTCTGGAAGCAGTGTCACTTTGGGCAGTGCAGTGACGGCTCTGGCTCACAGCAGCCCTTGCCATGTCCCCTSAGCCCCCAGCCATCCCTTCCTCGCCCTTGCTCCCTTTTCCATTGGTTTTGGGCTAAGTGTGTGCCCTTTCTTGCAGGATTTGAGATTCCTGACGGAGATGCAGAGAAGCTGATGCGCCCACAGGAGATTGTAGATTACATTGCAGATAAGAAGGATGTTTATGAGTGAAGCAGTTGCTCAGAGGTGAGTTCAGAGGTGCTCTAAGGGTGCCTGGGCACACGCAGGGTGATGTGTGGCACAGATGGGAGCCCAGCAGCTGAGGAGGGTGCTGGCCACAGCTGTGGGTGCCAGCAGGGAGGGCAGGTGGGGGGTGTTTTCCTGAAGCACCTGCAGCTGGGGACAGGACGTGGGCTCAGCCTCTTCTCTAGTCCTGCCTGGCACATCCAGCACTCAGCTCATCCCCGGGGCARCAGTGGGTGGCAAGCTGCTCTCAGCCGTGGCCCCATCTCCCCATGCCCCTGGGCTCTGGGCAGGGCATGTGGRGGCACCTCAGCCCTACCACTGCTGCCATTTCCTCTGTCTCAGCCGGGAAGGAAATGGGCAGGAAAGGGTTATAGGAGCGGTCGGGGAGGGCTGCAGGGGAAATGAGGTGGCCTCAGGCCAGCCTGCAGCACTGATCCACATTCCTGCCTGTTCCTGTGTGGCTCCAGGCTTCCCCCCAGCTCCCTGGGGCAGGGGGGCTGTGACCCTTCTCTGTCCAGGGCCAGGGTGGGAGCTGTGGCCTCTGGAGAGAGCTGGAGGCTCCTTCTGTGCCTGCGTTCAGCGCTCAGCGTGTCCTGACCCACTTCTGTACCTTTGAATGCTTGGTGAGGTGTTAAACATGTGGATTTTGTTTTCCCAGGAGTTGTCCCACACCAGGACTGGGCTGGTGCCGGCAGGGATGGACRGGAGTGCACACGCTGTCCCACTGCTGCCTTCTTTGGAAGCTGCACGTGGATGTTGTATTTAAAGCTGTCTGAATGTGTTGTCCTTTAAAAACAAGAAAAACAAACCAGGAATAAAGAGTTAAGACCATTCTGGTGGTGGCTGTTCTGTCTCACACAGTGGGTGGATCCTGGTGGTGGTGTTGGGTGTGAAGGACACTCTGGGGACCCTGGCCTGAGATTTGGCTCTGCCCTGCATGCTTGTAACTGTTTATTTCATCAGTGCTGATAAAAACAAGTTCTGTGTGAAAGGCTTCGGCTTTCCTGATGGAAAATAAGGGGGGGAATGATTTTCCTGCTGCTGAACAGCAGATTCACATCGCTGTTCCTGTACACCCGGTTCATCTCAGCACAGGAGCCTTGCTTTAACCCTCACAAGGCAGGAACGGGGTATTTCTGAACACTGCACAGTTTTTCCTCAGAGCCAAGAAACACTGACATGTCACAGCAGCCCTGCCAGGCTGGGAGCCAAGRAAGTGTCAAGGATAACAGCTCCTCTGGCAGTGGGGGAGGTAAGGATGGGAAATGGAGCAGAGGCTGCAGTGCTGCCCATGGGGCTTGTGTTGTGGTGAGCTGCTCCCAGGCTGTTCTCAGGAGCTGCACCYGACTGTGAGATCCCTGGCAGAGCAGCGACCCTCTGCCTCCGGGGCACAGGTGGTGTTCTCTCTGTGCCCTTGGAARCTTCTCCGTGCCCCACAGCCTGGCTGAGCTCTGGGGTGTTTTCTGAGCAGAGCTGCGGGCGCACGGTGGGTTTGGCCGCTGTGCCTCTGGTGGTTTCCCGTGGCATGGACACAAGKTGTCTGATGGTGGGGAGTGGTCGCTGCTTCCCGCGGCTGTGGTGACCCTGATGATGTGGTGAGGGACCTGCGGCCAGAGCTGACCTTGGTGTCCTGGGGGCGCCTTTGTCCCGGCGCGGCTCACGGAGCGCGGACAGCCGGGGGCAGAGCCCGCGTCCCGGGAYGAACCGGTGGGAGGGGGACGGGCAGGGGCTGCGAGTCCCCCGAGTCCCGCGGGCGGCGGCTCCGCGCCGAGCACCGGGGGCCGTGCCGAGCTGCCGAGCCCGGTCCGCCCGGCCCGAGGGAGGGAGCTCCGGGGCCGGCGCTGGTGCCGGTGCCGTGGGGCGGGTCCGGGCCGGGGGCTGCGGTTCCCGGCGCCTCCGCCCCGCCGCAGCGGGGGCGGGCGGGGGCTTCCTGCCGCCGCCTGGCAGAGCCGCCCGCGCCGCGCCATGGAGCGGCCCCGGCTCCCGCTGCCCCGGCCCCGGCCGCCGCTGCCCCGGCTCCTGGCCGCCGCAGGTGAGGGGGGCACGGCCGGGAAGGGTCCCCGGTGCCGCCGGTCCCGGGGCGGGGGATGCTGCGCTCGGGGGGCGGCGGCGGCGGGGCCGGTGCATCCCGGCGGCCCGGAGCTCTGCGGCGGCGGTGGGGCCGGTACCGGCTCCGGGCGGGTCCGTGTCCCGGCTGGGGCTGGGGCTGGGGCTGGGGGCGGCGGCTGCTCGGTGTTCCTGGGACCTGCCCGGAGTGGGCCCGGCCGCGGGTACCGGGGCGAGCGGGCAGCGGGGCGGGCACGCCGGCGGCGGCCGCGTGTGTTTTCCGTGTGGCCATTCCGTGCCGCGCTGTGGCCATTCCGTGCCAAGCTGTGCCGCCAGCCCGGGCCACTCCGTGGCCTCGAAGGCGGCGGGGCTGCCCCTGCGGGAGCCCGGGTTGGCGCTGGTGGCGAGCGGGGCCCGCAGGCTCCTGGTGACCCCCGAGCAGTGCCAGCCCCACCGGGCGGTGCCCACCCGCCGTGGCGCCTGCTGAACCGCCCATTATCACTGGAGAGGGGCCGCCGCGGGCCCCGGAGCCCTGCCACCCGTTGGTGCCGGYGCTGGCACGTGGCGCTCCGCCGGGGGCCGGTCGGGCTCGGGGTGAACCCAGCACGGGCACAGGGAGGTGATGGGGCACGGCTGGGCAGCGCTCGCTGGGACCTGGGCAGGTGGCTCCCCGCTGGGTTTGGGCTGTTCTGGAGCATCTCCTTCAGCAGAGCCCCCCTCGGTTAACAGAAGGCAGAAAGAGACGAGGGTCTCACCTCGGCGGTAGCTCCGGGTGCCTGGTGCTGGTGCGGGATGCTCGATGCCCAGCACTGGCGCACGCTGCTCCTTTCCCTCTCTCCCAGTGCTCGTGGAATGCTGCGCACGGCTTTGYCCGGCTCTGGGCAGCGGGACGGGCTCCGCTCTGAGCGCTGCCGACCCCTGCGCCCACCTGGGCACGGCGGCGGGGGAGCGCTGCCTGACAGGTACGGGTACAGGCACCGCCGCCCTCCCGCACCCTCCGTGGCACCGAGTGCCAGCCGCGGGGGCTGCGGCTCGCTGGGCCCAGGGCCCCGCGGCGGCTGCCGGGGGCCGGGGCCGCTCAGCGCTCGCCCCTCGCCTCTGCCCGCAGATCGCCCGCAGCCGGGAGCTGGCGCGGGGCAGCCGCCCACACCAGGGGCCGTGGGGCAGCTGTGGACAGAGGATGGAGCGCCGCCCTTCCCCGGGACCCTCGCCGGGACAGCCGAGCTCTCCAGCCCGCAGGAGAGCCCCGGAGACCCCGGGCTGGGCAGGGACGGGACAGGGCCGGCGGTGCGGGGCCGCTCGGCCACCGAGCCCCCGGGGCCCGCGGTCTCTGCAGGCAGGGAGCAGCCAGCCCCTGCTGCAGGGACCGCAGCCCCTGCGGAGGCACAGACAGACCCCGCCACCACGCACCCCCCGGGCCCTGACCCCCTGGGACGGGCGACAGTAGAAGGTGCCACGACCGCGCAGGGGACACTTCTGTATTCACCACCCTCTGTGACAGTGCCAGGTTCTGCCAGGGGCCAGTGGAGGGCCAGCAGCAGCCTGCTGGGATGGAGGGCCGTTGGGACAGCGCTCGTGCAGAGGCAGAACGACACCGTCCAGCAGGGTGACAGCAGCCCAGGGACCCTCCCGAGCACCCTGCTGGCCACTGACAGCTCAGGGCCAGGGACAGCAGGGACATCACCCTTTGCTGGGGGGCTGCAGAGGCTGCTGACCCCCACAGGGACACACTGGGGGCTGCCAGGGCTGTCAGGAGGGCAGGGCTTTGCTTCCCACCCACGGGAGGGTCCCCGCTCTGCCCCTCAGTCCTCTGCACTGTCCCCTGGGCCTGGTGGGAGCCCTTTGGCCAGCACAGCCCGGCCAGCCGTGGGGACAGGCCCMGCCTCGCCGCCTGCCGCACTCAGGGGCTCAGCTCTGCCTCTCCCCACCACCGTGGCCAGCACCCCAGGGGTGACRTCTGCCAGCCACAGAGGAGCTCTGCACCTGACCACAGGGGTCTTGGGCCCACCTGACAGAGGGGGTCCCCCTGAGCACAGTCACATCCCCCTGAGCCCATCAGCCACCCCAGGGCAGCCCCCTGTCCCCCCGGCCCCTGGCAGCCCCGCAGTGGCACAGGGTRCGGTGACACACGCCAGTCCTGGATCCTCCCACGTGTCCCCGTCCCCGCGGACTGCCCCAGCCAGTGGCTCTGCAGTGACCCTGCTGTCGGCCCCGCTGCCTTCCCCAGGGACCAGCTGGGGGGTCCTGGGGTTCGGCCCCACTGTGGGCCCCCCTCTGGGGGACCCCTCCCCTGGGCTGCCCCGTTCCAGCTCGAAGGCGGGTCCTGCTGAGAGCCCCCCATCCCTGGGGGGGACCCAGGTGGGGGTGGGCAGCCTGGCACCCCCCTCAGCACCTGGGCCTCCCCAGCAGCCAGCTTTGTCCCAGCCTGCACCTTCCCCGGGACCCACCACTGTTGTTGGTGTCACCACCACCGCCGTCACTGCCACCATCTCAGCTGCCACCAGCCCAGAAAGGCTCGGGGACATGGGGACGGTCACAGCAGAGCCACATCCTGCTGTACTGCAGAGGGATGTGCAGGAGGCGACATGGGGATCCCCAGCTCAGGTGCCCACTGTGACGCCCGGGCTCCCCCAGCAGCCCCCAGACTCTCATGGTGCGGGCCCTGGGTCCCCCCCAGCTGCTGTGGGCACAGAGCTGGCCCAGCCATCGAGCAGCCCCAGAGGGAGGACAGACACTGACACCCCCCAGGTGACGCYGGCTGGGGTGGGCAGGGCCCCGCAGGTGTTCATCGTGGAGGATCAGCCGCCACTCCTGAGAGGTGAGTCAGGTTTGGGATCCTCTGCTGGGGCACGGCAGGAGGGGGAGGTGGGGTCGTGACCTGCTGGTCCCCCTGTCGTCCTGCAGCGCCGCTCCTGCGGATCCCCTGTGAGCTGGTGCTGGACATGGCGTTCGTGCCGGCCCTGCAGGACCCCGGCTCCCCCGAGCGCCAGGAGCTGCTGCACAGCTTCAACCGGGCCGTGAGTGCGGGCTGGGGGGCTGCGGGCTGGGCTGGGGGGGCTGCGGGCCGAGGACACCGCGCTCAGCTCCCGCCGCCCCGTGCAGGTCACTCCCCTCTTCGCGGCCGTGCCTGGCTTCCTGCGGCTGGAGGTGACCGGGATCAGGTGGGTGCTGGCACGGTCCCGCAGGTGTCGGGGATCGGGTGGGTGCTGGCACGGTCCCGCAGGTGTCGGAGATCCGGTGGGTGCTGGCACGGTCCTGCAGCTGTAGGGGATCGGGTGGGTGCTGGCACGGTCCCGCAGGTGTCGGGGATGGGGTGGGTGCTGGCACGGTCCCGCAGGTGTCGGGGATGGGGTGGATGGGTGCTGGCACGGTCCTATAGCTGTAGGGGATCGGGTGGGCGCTGGCACGGTCCCGCTGCGTGTCCCGTTCCCGCACGGGGCACGGGGGCAGTCCCGGGCCGGGGGGCAGTGCTGGCCCGGGTGCGGTAGCCCCAGCCCCGCGGTGTCCCCGCGGTGTCCCCGCAGGGAGGGCAGCGTGGTGCTGAGCTACGACGCGCTGTTCGCGGCCGAGCAGCTGCCGGGGCCGGGGCTGGACGAGCTCCTGGAGGCCGCGCTGGGCTCTGCCCGTGCCCGGCCGGGGCTGGCGCTGGGCACGGCCCCCGTCCTGCGCCACGCGGCTCTGGGTGAGTGCGAGGCCMCCTCGGGCCTGGGGGCTGCTGGCAGGGCGGGCGCGCTGGGCAGGGAGGGGTGACACCGCTGTGCCCCGTCCCCGCAGCGCGGCCGCTGGACCCCTGCGCTCTGCTCTTCACCTGCCCGTCCGGCTTCGCCTGCGCGTCCGSGGCGGACGGGAACGTGACCTGCACCTCCCTGTGCCACCGAGCCTACTGCAAGAACCACGGCATCTGCTCGCACGGCCGGGAGCAGCAGCCCCGCTGCCAGTGAGTGCCCTGGGGACAGCCCGGGGTGGCGGCGCTGTCCCCCTGGCGCTGACGGCCSCCTCGGTGCAGGTGCCCCGTGGGCAGCGATTTCTGGTTCATGGGGCTGCGCTGTGACTACCGGGTGACGCAGCAGGGCCTGCTGGGCACGGCGGCCGGGGTCCTGCTCAGCATCGTGCTCCTGGGCGCCGTGCTCGCCGCCGTCGCCGTGCGCCGGTTCAAGGCGCTGCTGCTGGAGGCCAGGGCCGACCAGACCCGCAGCAGGTGGGAGCACGGGGCTGGGGGCTGGGGGCTCCGGAGGGTGGGCGCTCCTGCCCCTGCTGGGGTCTGGGGGCTCCGGAGGGTGGGCACTCCTGCCCCTGCTGGGGTCTGCGGGCGAGGGGCAGCAGGGAAAGCCATGGTGGGGTTGCTGGGCTGGGGCTGAGCTCTGCCAAGGAAAACAGCGTTGGGAGTGGGATAGCAGCAGTGGGAGGTGGTGGAGGGGATGCTCCCAGCCACGGGAAGTGGGGTGCAGCCAGAGGCGCTGGCTGGGGGCTGAGGGGCTGTATGGGGCTGTGGGCTGTGCTGCTGTGGACAGATGTGTGAGATGTGCTGGTGGTCCCTGGGACCCCTCAGTGCTGCCCGTGGCACAGGGTCTGCCTGCCCCAGCGTGTCCTGCCCATCCTGGGGGGTGAGYGAGGCTCAGGCACAGCCCTGACAAAGCAGCTCATTGGGAACGGGCTCTGCTGTCCTGGCCCCACTCACGGCCCATTCTGTAATGTGCCGTGGGGATTGTTCCCGAGGAAACCACTGGAACAGCTGCAACCACCGCGGGGCTGCGGCCAGAGGCTGAGCAGTGTCACGGGCTCTGTCCCCACCCTGCGTGTGCGGCTGGGCCCTTCCCTGGGCCCGGAATTTGGGTGGAAATCTGTGATCTGTGCTGTCAAGCGGTCACTGGGGTTGTGTGCTCACGCGCTTGTGTATGTGCACGTGTGTACACACGTGTGCACGTGCCTGCCCTGTGTGTTTGTACCTGTGTGTGCACACCCGTGTGGCTGTGCCTGTGTATCTGTATGTGTGTGCACACCTGTGTGTACCTGTGTGCGTGCGTACAACTGAGTGTACCTGTGTGTGTGCACACGTGTGTGTACCCATGTACCGGTGTGTGCACACGTGAGCCCGTGCCCGTCCTGCCCCGCAGCTACCGCCGTTTCTGCCGCCTGGACGACGTCTCGGCCCAGTACTGGTCSCGCTCGGGGCTGCCCTCGGCCAGCTCGCTGGACAACCCGGCCTTCAGCAACTCGGAGGAGCTGCTGCAGCTGCAGGTGCTGGACAGCGGCTGCTGCGGCTGCCGGGGGGACTCGGTCGGAGCCAAGCGGGGCTCGGGGCCCTGCGCCCACCCACAGTGCCAGCCCAGGTAGGAGCAGGGCCTGGGCTGGGCTGGGGGGCTCTGCTGACTCCGGGCAGGGAGGGCTTTGGGGCACACGGAGCCCTGGAGCCGTGTATGCAGCCCTGCCCAGCCAGCGTCTGCTCCTCCACGGACAGCACCAGGAGCTCTGACACCCCCAGCCCTTGGAGTCCATGGAGCAGCACCTGTTTATTTTATTTTATTTTTTTATTTTATTTTTTTATTTTATTTTATCCCACCGGAGGAGCTGTGTGTGCTGGGACGGTTGTAAGGGAGGAGAGTTCACGTCTGCAGGAAAGGGTGGCTCTGTGTGCTCATGGGAAACTCCAATCAGCTTCCAGGGTGTCCATGGAAAAAGAGCCCTGGAAGTTTCCAGCACTATTGGCAAAGGGCGGGATGGGCAGGAACACCCCAGCCGTGGGCCCRGGGGAATCAGGAGCAAAGCCAGAGCTCCCTGCGCTCCCCTCTGGGTCCTGAGCTTGGCACTGCCCCAACAGTGACTTCGTCATCCCCAGGGCACAGCACAGGGTCCCTCTCCTGCACCAGCCTGACTCATCCCCTTCTCTTAACTACCCGTGGATTCTTTTTCCAGTTTCCATTACGAGTGGGACACCAGCTCCAGCAGCATGAATGACCCTATGGTGGACTCGGGCAAAGCCAGTGACATCTCAGTGTCGAGCTGGCCCACGGAGCCCATCCAGTGGGCTCCCTTCCCTCTCCACCAGCTCTCCAGGCAGCGATCGGTGAGCAGGGCTGGGAAGGGCTGGAGGGGCCAGGGTGGGTGTGCAGGGGGTGCAGGTGCCCCGGGCTGCTCCCTGCCCACCCCAGCCCGGGAGGGTGACTCTAGGGAAGCACTGGGAGCCGTCCCTGGCTGGGGACAGCAGCCCCCAGGGGCACAAGCCACGTTCACTCCGTGCAGCACAAGGCGCGCTGGCCGCAGTCGTTCTGCGAGGGGCTGGAGCTGGGCACGCTGGAGCGGAGCTGGACGGCCTGAGCCCATCGAAAGAGATGGACACGAGGTTCAGCTTAAAACCAACCACATTTTATTTCCACGTAACGAGCTCAGTGAAGGAATCCACACACTTGGACGATACAATCAACGCGGGTGTGATGTCAGTGATGTCAGTCCCAGCGGGGCAGGGCCCGGCGAGCCCCTGCCCCGGCTCCTGTCCGCGCCTCGCAAGCTCTGGCTGGGACTGCGGGCTCCAGAGCAGGCAGATACAGAGAGGTGTCAGGACGCACAGTGCTGGCATCCACCAGGTCGTGACTTTTGGGGGCAGTCTGGGCAGAAAGGCTGGCGGTTCTGGAGGGCACGTCGGGCTCTGGACGCAGCGGCTCTGCCCCGCGGCCGCCGCAGGAGGAGCTCAGCCACGCCGCAGGSAGGGAGGGAGACACACGAAAGCGCTGCTGCGTCGTTCATCATGGTTCATGTCAGTGAGGTATAAACACCAGGATGTTGTAAGCATTAAAGTTTATTTTCCAAAATGCTCTCCTTATTCGCACGTGTCCTCTGGAGCATCGAGCTGGGCACAAATGGTGGGGGCTGGAAATGGGGCACTGTACGGAGGGCGAGGGCAACGGGGTCCCAAAGGTGCTCGGATAGAAAAGGAAAAGCAAGCTGCAGTTCTACACTTAGACTCTCATAGTCTCAGAGGGGGCACGTTGAGGGAGATTTTTGCTAGAATAAAATGCAGATCTCTTCATAAAAAAATCAGTTTGCTAAAAGAAAACTCAACCTATGGGAATACAGAGCTATCGGATCGGTCGATATTCTCATCGTATAGAAAACAGCCTACAAATAAAGTCACA
>JACDOX010000313.1:0-16762 GCA_014549065.1 Cardinalis cardinalis | reverse complement strand
TCGTTTAAACTTGCAATAATTTAAACATCCCGCTTGCCATTAATACTGAAATCTAAAACTCAAAGAACAATTCCTTTACCCAAAAGACTATGAGCCCCAAAGTGAAAATACCCATTTTAAAGTGGAATAAGGAGAGAGTAACTACACTAAAAACTACAATGCTGCAATTAGTTTTAGTTAAACATTCTATCATCACAGTATACTGTAATTAATGTATTAAGAATTATTTTTCATTTGCTAAAGAAATCCTAACAGTAAATGGAATCAAATAAACTGTAACTGCTCCCAAGTAATTTTACACTCAGGTTTAAGCATTTCTAGAATAACTGTTCAGTATTAATTCAGTTCTTAGAACTGAACACATGCTTCCAAGAATGAACCCAATGAGCCAGTGTGGGATTTGGTATGTTTCTGTTTATACTCAGTGGAGGCGCCCGGAGGGCAATCAAGATATTTATATTACCAGGAACAACCCCACCACACCCTGAAAACATCCTCTCCTGCCAGTTTAACATATATAAATATGGATAAGCTTAGTTTGACACGTGGCCAATATTCCTACAGCAACCAGGTGATTCTGTGTGCAGCATTACTCACAGACAAATACTCCTCTCTACAAGGACATTCCTTTTCTTCAGGAAAATATATACTTAACTACATATAGCTATATATACACTACATATCATTTCAAAAATGTMATTTACAGATGGATATAAGGTAGAAGAGAGTATGGAAGAAAAAGCAATAAAGTCCAGCTTGGTTCTGCTGTTCTTACCTCCAGACATGTCCATCTTATTGCTCTGTATGGTTTCTTCTGGTGATTCTCTCTGAAGTAATAAAATAAATCACAGTTATTTAATTTTWAAGATAAAACAAAGAGATTCCTGCACACTATTACAATTCAAAACTGCAAGAAATTAAAATCAACACAATCAGATGCTACTTTAAAGTATTTCCTCCCTTCAGTTGCTATCCAGTGAATAACAGGTTCCCTCACCAGAACTCCTAGTAAATGCAGTAAAGCATCAGGCTATTGGATGAATATCTGGGTAGTGGTTACAAAACCACTTTTCATCAATAAAGAGGTCTTTTTGCAATGAGAATGCACAGAAAAGGGATGGCTGACAGGGGAGACAAACACAAGTAAAAAGAAAACCACGATGAAAATGAACACTTGGCAATTGAGCATTYCAATGTCTGCACATTGTAACAAATCCTGTGGAAAGGCAGCAAATCCAGACAGAGACAAATACTTACTGAAAAACTGAGATTTGTGAATTGCTTAATGAATGGATTGATCCATGTTTCATCTTGCTTATTTCCACCTTTCATTATTCCCTTAAAAACAGAAAGGAATTCCTGTGATACTCAGATCCGACTTTAATTACATCACAGAGTGTTAAGAACGAAAATTAAGGCGTAATGTGTAAGTGCAGTAATCCCTTCTGAGTYAGCTTTCAGAAATGACTGCAAGCCTTGCCCCGAGCTGCTCCTCACCTTTGTGGGCATTTTCTTCATGTAGGGTGGCCAGTTTAACGAGGGGTTAGCTTCTTGTGAGGAACTGCTGTTCCACATTCCAATCTCCACATCCTCCTCTTCCTCCCAGCTGGTCTGACGACTGCCACTCAAGGGCATGTCATCTCCACACCAACTGTCTTGCATAGATTTAGGCCCTGGTGGTGAAAGAACCCAGCAGTGAATACTGCAGTAGCAGCTCCACCAAAGAGCCTAGCGCAAGGTAAAAACCCCTGGAAAACATGAAGCTTCCAGAGAGGGATTTCAGCCTTCTCAAGCACACTGAGAGCACTCACCAGGCTTGTTTGGAGGCTGCTGCCCCAGAGAAGTGTTTCCCCAGCCAGAGGTGCCTCCTGCATCGCTGACAGGCTCTCCCCAGCTCGTACCAGTGTCCATGGGCTTGCCCCACGCCGCTGTCCCGTTATCCACAGTGGTGGCTGGAGCAGGAGGCTCTCCCCAACCTTTGCAAAGCAGGGGGAGTTATTGGCATCATTCTGAACAGGGTTTTAGAGCTACCTAAAGAGACTCAAGTGTTTTGCCTTTTCAATATGCTTAACATACAGTAAAAAGCACATGAGCACACATTTTTGTTTTGTGTGAACATCACTGCTAAAACTGCAAGCTGTTCCATTAATAAAAGTAATCACAAAAATTTTGTATTTACAGAATTACATTCTGATAATACAAATTTCTAAGATATCAAGCTAAGAGCTGCTTGTTACATCTAACTGACCCCATCTGGCACTTGAAAGAGACACAGCACAAAATACTTCCTATATCCCATTAAGCTCCTCTCCAAAATCATTATTCACTGCTCATGAAGCTACAAGACCAGAGAGTCTGACACCAAATCCTTACAAACCAGTCACCTTTCATTCTGTCCTGCAGAAGCTCAACGTGCCTCTTTTTTTTGAAGGCTCATTGGCAAAATTAAGTTTTATCTGGTTTAGAATAATTTACGAAAGTATTTCAATCCTCAGACACTATTTTAAGTATTTTCTCTGTGTTCCCACTCCCYGGAACTCAAGCAGAGCTGTTTAGCCCTTATTACTGCAGTTATTTAGAACCAGAGCAGATCTCCCAGTCTGTACAAACACATCAATGCTCTGTGACAACGCTGTTCATTTCTTTAACAAAGAGAAACTGTACTTCATTGCCACTTTGCCCTTTCCACTTTGAAACTAAAATATTGTTCTAAGAAGCAAGACTAAAAAAGAGCTTTATAGTCAACAGAAAACACAATTTGGGTAAAAGGCAGGCTTACCAGAACCCGAATTGCTCTCCTTGCTAGACATGGCACTTGAAGACAGTAGCTGCGGATGTACCTGTGCTTGCTGGTCTGAACTGCTGCTACTGTTAGGGACATTTTTATTCCACATATTCACATTTTTGTAGTTGTATTTGCTCGGATCACCCCAAGCAGAAGTTCCATCATCAATCTCCATCTTGCGGCGAATGGATTCGGGGGACGGCTCCTCCCAGCCCGTGGGCTCCTCCTCCTTTGCTGGGGCTGGCATTGGCCCCCCCAGCCAGCCGGACCCCGGGGGCTTGTTCGCGGCAGACGGGGCTCCCCAAGAGCCAACATCTTGCTTGTTCCACTCAGGAGAGTTGATTGGCTTTGACGAGTCCCCCCAGACTTGAGGCTGATTGGATTTCGGAGGGTCTCCCCAGCCCTGGCTCTGATTAGACTTTGCAGGCTCATCCCATCCTGAAGAGTTGTTTGAGGTTGCRTTGTTGCCTCCCCAAGTAACAGAATTTGATTTACCTGGCTCATTCCAACCAGACACCGACCTGTCGCTGTTGCTGCCTCCAGAACTGGATTTCTTTGCCTCACCCCAGTGGTTACTTCTGGAGTTTTCACCCCAGCTATCACCAGCAGACACTGCCCAACCCTGGCTGGCCTTCTGTCCGTCTCCCCATCCCTGCTTCATCTTCGGTGTGTCATTCCAGGATGACTTTTCTTCTTTGCCACTTCCCCAYGATTGATTGCTCTTGACCATTACTGTAGCAGCAGAATCTTCTTCCCACCCCCCTTGGCTGTTTGACCCTTTGGAGTCTCCCCACCTTGTAGCAGACTTTGGATCTCCCCACCCCGATACAGATGAGGTATCGTTATTATTAGGGCTAGGTCTATCCACACATCCCCCTGAGCTGGAAGTCTGTGTCACAGAGCCCCCCCAGGCCTCTGTCCCATTGTCAGTTTTTCTTTCACCCCTCGGTGACGTTTCGGTATCCCAGGCAGTGTTCTGTTTGATTGGAGTCTGTCCCCACCCGGAGTTGGAAAGGACACGCGGATCTAGGTCAGTTCTGTTCACTATGCTTTGGAGTAACGTGTGCTGGTCAACTTTCCTCCTGTCTCGGCTCTGGCCCTCGGTAGCCGCTCTGTCCTCGTGGCACCCGGCGCTCTCCGAGCCGCCCTCGCTGTCCCCCGTACCTGTTTTGGCCCACGTGCTGCTCTGCTCAGCCATCTGGGAGGCAGCAGAACTCTGGCTGCTGAGCTCCTCCTCCTCAGCAGGCTTCCATCCATTTGTAAACTTCCTGCTGTTTCCATTGACGCCCTCGTTGGAATGCTGATTGCCGGGCAGTTTGCTCCATTCCCCGTTGGGAATGCTGGTGCCAGTGCTCTGTGCAGGGCTGCCCCATCCTCTTCTGCTCCCGCCAGCGCTCGCACCGCTCCCGTTTCCCCACGGCATGTTCTGGGAGCCGACTGCCCCTGCCTCCCACACCCCTCCGCCTTTACTCCCGTTGATTTGAAAGTTAGTGCTGCCGGGCCCGCTGCCGCCCGGCTGCATTAGAGTTGCATTCACAGTGTCACCATTAGCTTGGCTGTTTGGGCCTGGACATTTGTCTCCAGAGTAACTAGAACCATAGGCACCCCAGGTAGTACCGTAAGAGCCGCCAGTTTTGGCCTCACCGTTGCTCAGGTGAGAGATGGAAGTGCCGTTTGCCACTGGAGAGGCCTGAATCTGAGAATGATTCATTGTGCTCACGCGCCAGGCCCCGGGCCCTGCAGTGCTGGGCAGCTCGTTCATCTGCACCGAACCAGCAGAGTTTGGTAAACTAGAGGTCATAAAGTTAGTAGTGTTATTTGGTCCATTCATTTCAGTGTTAAGGTTTTGAGGTTGCCCACTGAATGAAACATTCCTTGTACCATTTACTTCAGAATCACAACTTTCCTGAAGGCTTCCCCAGGAACCGTGCGCTGAGCCACCCACTTTCGAGTTAATACTCTGGCTGTTGGCCATCTGACCTATGGTACTGCACTGAATGCTTGTGCCAGGACTCCCACTCCCCACGGACCCTTTCAGGGCATGTCCACTGTTCTCCAACACGGACCAGGCACCATGGTTGCCATTTGAATTCAAAGTGCTTGGATTTAACCCTCCATTTGATGAAGAGCTTATGGTGCCCCAAGCATTCATTCTATTGTTGCTACTTTCAGATTTGCTGTCAGGAGCATCCACAGAAACTTGACATGTGCTTATTATGGACCCGTGGGATAACCCCCAGGGCCCATTAATACTTCCATTGCCCACATTATTGCTGTTGCTACCAACCACAAACTTATTCTGAGCCCCGTGGCCGAGGCCGTTGCGAATGCCGTCGCCCTCTCCTGCCGTGCTCCCTGAAGCCATGATCACGAGGTTCCGCTCCGACCCAGAGCTGGAGGCAGAGTCAGTGTCCATACATTCTGAAGTCAGCTCTGGGTCACTGCCAGTGATTGATGGCCATGCTTCTTTGTCAGAGCCGTCTACGATAACTTTATCCCAGTTTGTGCTGGAGTCACTATTTGAAGAGACTGGTCCCCAGTGAGAATTTTCATAATGGGATCCTAGACCACTGTGGTTCAGATCTAGAACGAAGAAGGAAAGCCCAAGAGCATTATTACGAGTTTAGCATTATTACTTCATTAAGCAGAAGTGGGGAAAAAAAAAAAGTATAAAGATATTAAGCCAGGAATTATTTTGCTTATTATTTTGCTTCTGTTAAAASTACAGTCATGGAAAGTAACAGAGAAAGCTCTAAGTACAGCTGCCCAAAGGCTGCCAGGCACAACCCAGAACACCTCCCAGCATGCAGAGCTGCTCTCACAAAAATCTCAGAAAACTTTTGACTCCTAAAGGTCTTTTTCTTCCAGAGAAACATTTTTTAAAAGGATACTCTGCATCACCACATACAAACTATTTTCTAAAGCACATATACATATTAAAAACCACAATACTAAATAAAACCCGAAAACACACTGGAAGGCAGAAATTRCAAGTGGACATGGCCCTGGCCCAGCAGCACCAAGCGCTGTGTGACAGCAGCCAGAGAACACACACCTTCCCACCCCTGTTACTGACGTTGTATAGGAGCCTTCAGTACAAGTTATTCAAGCTATTTTCTTTTATACAACAACAGCTCGGCACAAAAAGCACAAGACCCATCTGAAGTTCTGCTTCCAGAATGCACTGATGCACAAGCCTATTTTTAATCAATATCAATATTTCTCATCCTACAGTGAAACAGAACTGAGTGCAAGACCCTGGCTGCCAGGGCTGGAGCAGCTCAGAGCWGGGATCGCCCACTGCTGCTCAGCCCCTGGCACTCAGCTGAGCTTCCCCTGGMACAGCAAGGTGAGGAACAAGGATGGGGGCCCAGCAGTTTGGACCAGGAGGAGGGGCAAAGCCCYTGGCAGGCAGGCAGAGTGCTGTGATGGTGTGTGGCAGCTGCACAGTCCTGGGGAGCCACCRCCACCCTTGGGAGAGCTGGGACTCAGCTGAGCATAACCCAGAGCCTGCCCATTTGTGTGGCACCACAAGAACACTGCCATGGCTGAACAACTGCCCAACAAACTTCAAGGTTTCAGCTCTCATGTCGGTATTTTAAAAAAAGACATTTAACCTGCACTAAGGGACTGATCAAAGAGCTGTGTGCACTCTTGGGAGAGACAGAACCAATGGCACAGAACCAGATCCTGATCACACAAACACCATCCCAGGAACAGCGTCCCTTTAAAAGCAACACAAAGGCACACAGATGGCAAACAGCCTGGATTCAGCACTGAGAGACACAGGTTAGGACTGCAAGTCAGAGGGAAATGGTAGAACAAACTCTAATTTGCACAGCAGCAGAACACATAAAGAAAGCCTGTATTTATTCCAATTCTGTTACCCGAATTTAGCTGCAGTTTGTGCAGAGCTGATCCACAAGCAGCACGCAGTGATTAACTTCCACTCAGCTGAATTTCCCCCATTACACACAAAGCTACTTAGACCAACAGTCCTTCTCCTGGACATAAATGTGTTAGTGATGTCTAGCATGAGCCACTGCTCTGGAACATTCCTACCTGAACGTCCCCAGCTCGTGCACTTCAGAGACCAAGGATACAAACACTGAGCAAGCAGACACCAGCTCTGACTTTCTGTATCTGGCAGAGGCCACAGAACACCCTCAAAACTGAAAAATGACATGTGACAACACCCTGCATTTGGTGCACAGCACAGCGAGCCAGAACAGCCCACTCTTGCTTTTCTTCCCAAAACTATTTAAAGTTGCAACTTTTGCTGCTTAAAGTTGCAACTTTTGCTGCTTAAATCCTTGACAAAAAAAACATTTACACAAACCCGAGTTTCTTAAAATTCTGTAATCTGCTAAGATTGCTTTCGGTAATTTTTAATCTAATGCTTTCCAGCTATGAGTTATCCTGCAGGAAACATTTGCAAAAAACTGTATGTATTTTAAAAAGCAGTTGTCATCACATGGGCTAAAATAAACAGGATTGAGAAGTGTAAATTAAGAAATACCTGAATCTTGCACCCTCTGCCTCCTTTTCCTGCTCCAGCACACCTGGCACCCCCAGGCTGTCAATACCATACCTTGCAAYCACTGCACCTTTGGGCCTTATGAACAAATGCATTTTAGTAAATACACTCCTGAGCTTTTAGCAAACAATCAAGACATGATTTCCTCCACAGTGTGACATGTCTCTGACAGGAAGCACAAGCYTGCACAGATTATTCAATACCATAAGAGGCTGGTCAGCATGGAAGCATAAACGTAAAAAAACCAAACTAGTATCTCAATGCTAAGGTGACAAAAACTCCTAGTATGAATTCTGACTTAATTAGAAAATTAAAAATGCTAAACCAAATTAGTATGCAATGGCACAGAGAAAGTATACTGCAATCATTCACACACCCATGCCAATGAAAAGCATAAGCCAAAGAACAAAAATAAAAATTTAAAAATCAGACAAAATTGTGTGAAACATGTAACCACCACAAACACGTAGTGCAAAAGCAGGTGAGATGGAAGTAGCTAACCTGACTGGTTAGGGGAGTGGCTCACCAAGTCCCGAATGGGAGGCATGCCTACAAAAAAAAAGCAAGAAAATCACAGAAGTGTTACTTCAGCAAATGAGAGAACAGTCCCCAGAGCACTCAGTGCTGTAAACCCAGTCCTCAGACCCCTTTTTCAGGACAGGTTTCTCTCAGAGCCAGCTCAGCCTCACTGTCTGCTCTGAATCACGTTCCCCACACAGGGAGCAGGGACATGGCAACAAACTCAGCCTGGGGATGTGAGAATTAGCAATTCTGCTGCTTTTATGACACATTTCAATTACAACCTACTTGTTACACATTTAATGAACCAATTTAATGTGTCCTTAAAAGTTTGATTTATACAAAAAAGAGGATATAGTCAGGGAAACCACAACCAGTTCATTTTGGACTGTAGTGACTAAGAAGTTGAGCAGTCAGYCCTGAAACTTCAGCAAGTTCCTCTCCCCTCTCTGAACAGCACATTTGCTCCACCTCCCAGTCAGGACTCTGCTGCCTGACTGAGCAAACAGCAGCATCTGAGCATGGCCCAGCTCTGACTGAACCTAAGCACGTGCACAGCAATCCCTCACCTGCCCCCTTCACGTCCTGCTCTTCCCCTGTGCCACACAGGCATTGTAAGAATCAAACTTCATCTTTCAAAGCCACAATTCTACAGCTGGAGACCATAACTGTTACACTGAAGGCAATGTTCCCAAATGGATCCAACTTTCACTACTGCTAACTGCAAATCCCAACTGCTCCCYTCTTCCCTGAGTCCCCCAACAGCTGAGAACCACCCCAGGTTATTGGAGGCACCTTTTGCTCCCAAGGGCTCTGGCTGGGACACAGCTTTGTGGCTCTGCTGTGAGACGCACCAGGACAAAGGCAGATGGGAGGAATCCAAACTGGGGCCCTGGCAGGAGCCAGGTCCTGCTCTCCTGTTCAGCTCTGGCCACAGCCAAAGCAGTTACTGCTGGAAATACTTCCGTTTATAATGATAAATCATTCCATTGTGGAACAACCACCTGTTATCCCAAGGTGTTCCAGAGCAGAGGTGAGCAAACACCAGGGCAGCAATCAACCYTGCCCTTCATGTCAAGTTTGCACATGGGGCACGTCAGTGAAGAGAACAACTAAACTGGGAATGGAAGTGTCCTGATAAAGAGCTACTTAGGGAGATCTCTAAAAATAACCATCTTGGCACTGGCCTGGATCTGTTTCAAAAGCACTACAAGCCATGAGCTTCATTTATGTGTCTCTACTAAAACAACATGCCAAATGTCCTAAAAACAGCAGGAAAAACCCAGCCCACAGGCCTATCCCTTCTTCAGCTTTATTCTAGACAAAGCATGTTGATTTTCCAAACAGGAGACAACTGTTCACACAAAACACAAGCAAAGAGATGGGGTCTAGACCACTGATATAATGAAAAAATTCTCCAATACCAACAACTTAAAATCTTAGTGTGCCCAGGGCAATTAAAGACTTTAAATTCAGCAGTATCTGCCTGCATGACCTGGCTTTTACAAAGCACCTACCAAACCATTCCAACACAGCTGAACTGGGGAGAGATCCTTCAGGAATTACACACAAACCCACAGCCATTCCCAGCTCCAGCAATTCAACACTTGAAGCCCCAGTTTTAATTTTAGCCCTAAAATACAGATCAATCCCAGTAGCCATTGCTTTATCCACAGATATCCTGTCTATGCAAGCAACCTACAGATCTGTCAAATTTCATGACATTTTTGACTCCAGAGGTAACACAGAGAGTGCCTGGAGCTACTGGTGGAGGCTGAAAGAGGAAGTAGGGAGAGTGAGTGAAACTGAGACAGGCAAATGACAACTGCATTTCCTTTCAGACACAAAGGTGGCAGAAGACAGCAGCCCTGCTGGCCGGGGCCTCCCCCACCTCACCAGTGCCACACCAGAGCTTGAAACAGAAAYCCAGCACAGAAACATCATCTGCCTTTCCATGATCATCTTGTCTGTGTTYAGGAAAGATCATGACAACACATCCAAACCAGCCATTACTGCTGGTTATTCTAGGGCAGGAGATGTTCCAGGCACATACATGGCACCAAGAAAGCAGAGCTGAGTGCCCAGCCTCAGATGGCAGCTCTGAGCTCTCCTGGGACACTCAGGAACAGAGCTCTGGCAGGAGCTACAGCCAACACAGACACTGTCCTGAGGTGACAAAGTGATGTGGCCAACCCCTGTGTCCCTGCAGGACCCTGAACCTCGCTGGACACAGCACCCAAACCAGCAGGGCACTGCTCAGAGCACACCCTGCCCCAGCCCCAGCCCCAGGGCAGCCCTGGCACCTGCTGGCACTGCCCACAGCAGCACAAACCCACAGAACACTGAGCAAACCTGGACAAATGCAGCACACAAATGGGAATCCAGCTAATTAAATGCTGGGCTGGTGCTCACAATACAATGGAGAATAGCACACAAATCCTCTGGATACAMCTGGGAGACTTAATAGGTTGTATAAGCAGTAATATTTCTTAATTTAGTTTACGTGTGAATTTTTATTTAAATCACCACTCTTATTTAAATCACCTTGCTAGACAYCTTGGCCAGTAGAGTACACACGCTGCAGGAGAAGTTTCACCTTAATGAAAGGTAACTTTAAACATCACTAGGGACAGGAACATCATTCAGGTGAAGCATAGAAAATAAGCTACTTAAAAATTACCTGCTGCAAAGGTAAAGAGTGCTATCAGTATGTTACAGAAATAATAATGGAAAGTATAAGAAATAATATGGGAAACATTCCTCAAGGACTCATGGATAAACTGCTATCAGTGCTTTGTTTACTTTCATTTTAAATCCTGCTTCTTCAAGATGCAGTAATTGAACAGCTCAAAATTTAACTCAAACTTGAAATATCAAGGCTATTTTCAGTGTTTTACTATTTTTCTTTTTTTTTTTTTGCTAAAGAGGCTGAGAGTCACATCCTTTGTAGTCTATAAAATACTAATTTTGAGAAACACTGGKAATTCAGTAAAGTCACAGAAGAAACTATTTGTGGGAAAAAGTTACATCATCACTGCTACGTGCACATCAAAATGTAAATACAAGTATGAAAATAAGAAAGTATTAAGCACTGGCATGCATTAATACCAAATATCTTTGAAAAGCTAGATGCCTCACAGAAAGTTACTTTTTTCCAGACAAAAATAAACTACATTAATGTCCTGTAAAATTAACTGAGCTGCATGTTAGTGCAGTCACGGACCAGCACATCCTACACATCACGTAACAGGCAAGCTCACCTTTCTTAAAMGACTGTTTGAAAGAATGCATAACAAACCAAAATAACAAAAGATGATYGAACTTAGATAGCAGTAAAGGTAAAAGCGGATCCATTCTGTAATACAGCAAAGCTTCAGGTGAAAAAATTGAGAAAAACTCTGACCTGACAATAAAAGACAATTCTGATATCCTGAACAAGCTGTACCCTGGCTGGATCTCCAGGTATGAAGTTAAAAATGAAAGCCAAGTCTCAAGGTGCTGTTCAATCACATAAAGAAATGYGATGGAAGGAGCTTTGAAGACCACTCAGTTCCACTGGCATGGCAGGGACACTTCTCACTGACCCAGGCCGCTCCAAGCCCGGTCCAGCCTGGCCTGGGGCACTGCCAGGGATCCAGGGGCAGYCACAAGCCACAAGTCTGGGCACCCTGTGCCAGGGCCTGCCCACCTTCCCAGCCAGGAATTCCTCCCCAGTATCCCATCCATCCCTGCCCTCTGGCAGTGGAAGCCATTCCCTGTGGCCTGTCCCTCCATGCCTTGTAAAGAGTCTCTCTCCATCCTTCCTGTAGGCTCTCCCAGCCTTTCCTCCCWGCAGAGCTGCTCCATCCCTCTGCTGTCTCCTCTGGCCTGGTCCAGCAGCTCCATGTCCTCCCTGTGCTGGCCCCAGGGCTGGGGCAGCTCTGCAGGTGGGGTCTCACCTGAGTGGGGCACAATTCCCCTGCCCTGCTGCCCAGGCTGTGGGATCAGCCCATCTCTGGATGGCTCATAAAGACCCTTCTGTCTGGCACGTGTCTACCAAAACTGGATGTAACAGAGGTGCGTGGTACCACGGCCATGCTGGGACAATCTGAGGACAGATCAGGGAATGTGCAGCACAGCAGAGGCCACACTGGAACCACCGCCTGCTCCAACCCTGCCGTGTCTGCCACCCACTGCTGCCAACAGCCTGAGACAGGGGCTGAGCTTCATGTGCAACCTGCCCAGAGAGGCAAAACCACCCTGCAACACTCATACTAACCTCTGACACAGGAAGGATCTCCTCATGCTTCAGCTTACAGTGCAAGTTCAAATACTGTCGGCTGAAATATTSCCCTGATAATGAATTTAAGCCAGTTGATTTTAGCTAAAGGAAAACAAGGCACTGCCCTCACCTGGCTGTTTTTTGCTGCTGTTGGGCACTTCTCCGTTGGTCACGGGCTGGTTATTGGTGCCAGAGCTGCCTCCTGGCTGGCCGTTGAACACCTTGGGGGTGGATCCCAGGTTTGCAGCTATCCCTGGTAACTGCTGCCCCCGTTTCAGAAGCTGCTTCTGTTCCTGGTGTCGGAATCGCGGCGGTACTTCCCGAGGAGGGTACCGAGGCAAGGGCTGCTGCTGGCTGCTGGCTGGGGCCCGCTTGGCATTATTGGGAGTGCTGGTTCCTGGGGAAGTGCCGTTGGAGGCGACGGGCTGGGGCTGGCTTACACTGGTCTTGGTTTGTTCTGGCACTGCCCCCACCCCCAGGAAAAAGAAAGTGGGACAAAGTTATTCATGAACAGCAACTTAAAAAAATGAAGACTAAGTCAATATTATTAGAGGTGTTTATTTATGAGGTAATGGCAGCATTTCTTGTGATTCAAGCTGTAACCCATCCCCGAGGAAAAGCTGTTATCCCTCAATGACAATGACACACTTTTGCGGCACAGACCTGGAAGCAGGAATATGCCTTGCTATCACTCCTAACCAAGTTATCTCAGTTACAGGATGCCACTAACCACCTTTCAACAGCCTTTGCTGACAAATCAGCGCTATGCAGTTTATTKCAGCATTGAACCTTCTCTTAGAAAATGTTCAAGTATTAAAAAATTAAGTTTCCCACTTAAGTATTACCTATAGAAAACTGCTCTGGCCTGGCCCAAAAAGAACAAGGGGCAAGCAGGACCTACAGGACACGCTGCTCAGGGCTCCCTGCTTTAGGGAGCCCAGCATGCAAAGGACAGTTAGTTATCCATGGCCTCAGGTGCCTGCTGCCAGCAGGAAGGGCTGCCAGCACAGGGAACGCTGCACACAGGACAGTGCTGGCACTGGGAAAATGCCAAATGTGCAACTGCAGCTCCCAATGATCCCAGTGCCAGCAGCATGGCCCCAGCAGGGCGAGGGGAAGGCCACACCACGGGCAGAAGGAGCACAATGCCCAGCCATGCCCAGCCCCACGGCCCAGCCCAGCCCAGCATGGCCCCAGCAGGGCGAGGGGAAGGTCACACCAGGGCAGAGGGAGCACAATGCCCAGCCATGCCCAGCCCGGGGCAGCCCCAGCAGGGCGAGGGGAAGGTCACACCAGGGCAGAGGGAGCACAATGCCCAGCCATGCCCAGCCATGCCCAGCCATGCCCAGCCCCACGGCCCAGCCCGGGGCAGGCTGGGCACAGCTCAGCAGGCAGGAAGGGCTCGGAGCCCTGCTGGGGGACTGCTGCTGCTGCCACCCCTCCAGCTGCAGGCCAGCTCTGCCCCTCCTCGCTGCACTGATATGTTAATGTGCTTTGCAAATTCCTTGGATGAGACAGGCATTAAGTGTCAATATTTATTGTGCAACTTCCCAAGATACCTCAATACTCAACCATGACCTCCCTCAGCACCAGGAATAATGTTACTGCATGACTGAGAGTGTAGTTTCCAGGGGCTTTTAAAACCTTTTAAATATGTTTAAAGACCATTTTATCATTCACTTTCAGGAACCGAGTCATGGGAATAAAACAAAAAACAAAAACAAACTTGAGCTTTTGTTTAAGGAATCAATTTGAATGTTGTCAGTGCTACTTATGATATAATCTCTGTTTATTTCTACTTTATGTATTCTGAAAAACATGAAATAGAAGGCTTTAGAATAAAAAGCCACTGAAGAACCAGCATCTGAGCTGTGTTTTAATGGAATATTGCATTTTGGCTGCTTAAGGGAAGCAGAAAAGAAAAACTTTGGAGACCTTGTTTGACAAATGGGGGGGGCAGAAGCCTCAGGGTGAGGACACCCAACCTCAGCTGCCCCTCCAGGGCCCCCAGCTCCTGTGGGGCACAGCAGGGACACAGCTCTCCCAGCTCACAGCTGACTGCAGRGGGACAGAATTAAGGAGAGGAAAGGCCAGGACACAACTCAATTTATTGTGCAGAGCACAGGGAATAGAAGGTATTGAAAGGCTATTAGATCAACTGGGAAGTTGATAAAGATCACAACCACCACTTCAGATTTCCTCAATTTAAGCTGTTCCCTATATTAAGGGAAGGCAACTGGTTCCTTGCAAAATATTTTGATGAACATAATGAGACAACAAATTGTGATTCTGACTTCKGGTTCAAAACTGAACTTCACAAGTAGGAAATAATATKAAACAAATCTATTTCATTTSGTGCTTCTAAAATTTCTTGCATTTYAAATAAAGTAACAGAGTGACTAAGCCCTGAAGGGGGGGAGAGGTGCTATTTAAGCAAATTGCTGAGAATTTGTTGACAATTGCATGCAGAAGGACTTTGAACTTTTCTGTGTCCAGGTACTGCAAGAGGCTCTGAAATTAAACCCCGTTTGATCACACTCCACAAGCTGTGTAACCAGCGTCCACCCCGTAACTTCTGGTGCTCTCCCTGTGCCCCCTGCCCCAGCGGACTGCAAGGATGACCCTTGAGAGCCTGGAGCACRTCCAGCTGAGCTGAGCTGAGCTGASAGGGACACACAGAAACCCTCCYGCAGCCTCAGAGCAGCGCTGGGGCCRCAGCCCCACGCAGGGACACACACACCCCGCTCCATCCTTCTGCTGCCACTGCCGCCTGAAGCAGAAAACACAAACACCCTCGCCTGAGGAGATTTCAATACAACATCCAGCACCCCATAACGCTGAGCCCCTTCTCCTTCCCTGCCACTTGCACCCTGCACCACTGCTGCTGGGGGTACAGTGAAATCATTTCCAGCTGGCATCCCCTGGACACCCAGACAGAGCTGCCAGCAGCACGCCCAGGGCACCCCGAACACTTTGCTTTCCTAATTAAAGCTACTTTAGGACCAAGTGTGTTAGAACCGACCCCAAGGGACCTGCAGGAAMTCAAATCACTTTTGACTATCAAGGAGTGCAACAAATAAACAAGGTACTCGCTGCCCAGCCAGCCCTAAGGCACAGCACCAACAGCACTTCTCTAACAGCTCATGAATATTATATTTCACATATATTCTGAGSATTTGTTTCCTTAGCAAACATGGCAATTCTATCTACTATGATAACAGCAAATTGTATAACACACTTGCCAGGTCCCAGGGCTAGGCTACAGAATATACAGAGTCCACAATTATATGCTCATTTTCAACTGAAATTATGCAAAGTGCAACAAAATTCCCCTGCCTTTCCTTCCCTGAGAACCACAGAGTAAGTTCTAAGCTATAAAATTCTCCCTGTCCAGCATTTTCTGCTCCACAACTTCTCAGAAGGCTAAATAACACATTAATATTCCAATATGGCTACTATGAATTCCAGCACCCCTAAGTCATTATCTTAATATTTTAATTTGCTCTAGACTAGTTGTTYGTTAATAAAAGTTTGTTCTACAAACCAGCATTTTATTTTGAATTGTATTAAGGCAGAAAGAYAGTATTAACAGACTTACAGTTCATCACAGTTAATTGACTAGCAACAGCAAGTTTACAGAAACTAGTATTAAAAATGACAGATTTTCATAAAGAACAAACCTGCTGCAAACCCTCAGAGCAGGGGATGGTGGAGTTACAGTTTACAGAGAGATTCCAAAGAAAGACGCTTCCAACTTGTGTTGCTTTCCCACTCTGCAGATTTCATTAGAAAATGGAGGAGAAGCATGGTGTCATTTTACTGCTCCAGGAGCTGCCTGCCAACTCCTCCTGGAGCAGGGGCCCAGGGACTCGCACTCCCCCTCCAATAAAAAAATGGCAGCTGCTTGAGGAACTTCAATGCAGATGGAAAGCAGCTCCTGCCTGGCGCAGGAGCGGCGCAGGGAGCTCAGATGCTCCGCTGCCCCGCACAAAGAGCGGCGCCAGGCTGGCAGGGACCCGCTGCCTCCCCCGGGAGCTGCTGCTGGAGCTGCTGCTGGAGCTGCGCCCCAAAACGCGCCCGGCGCGACATGGCCCGGCGAGGCAGGGCTGCCACCGCAGGGCGAGCGCAGCGAGCCTGCCTCTCGGGCTGACACACACCTCAGATGTAGTGCTAGAATTTTCCTGCTGGAAAAATGGCCGCAGCTGTGAGCTCGGAGCTGCTCTGGAAAATATCTCGTGTTTGCCAAGGCTTTAACCCCTGCAGATCCGCACGGAGGTGAGCGCGCCCTTCCCGCGGCGCTGCGCGGCCGCAGGCCCGTCCCCTGCATTCCTCCAGTCACCCCCCAGATTCAGGAGCTAGCAGGAGAGGCTTTCCAATCAGGAAAAGCAGAGTAAGGCAGGCGAAAGCCCCGACAAAACCCAGCCGGGTCTGTGCACTCGGGCCATTCCGCTTCGCGGAGAAGAACAAGCATAAGAAGTTTCCAAGGTGGGAAATATGAGTCAAAGATTTCAATTCCACACCCAGCTATTTTTAGAGCACTTTCCGTTTCAGTGGGCAATTCAGTTGACTCTGTTCTGCAATGAAAGTGGCACTTTCTGGGCTGCAGCTCCAGCCCGTGCTGCTCCCCTGAGCCCCACAGCCAGAGCCAGCCCAGCGCCGG
>JACDOX010000312.1:621716-652847 GCA_014549065.1 Cardinalis cardinalis | reverse complement strand
TAGGAAGTAGCCTCTGGTATCATTCTGTGCCCACTCATCCATACCATATTTTATTCAGAGACAATATAATCTTCAGAGAATAACTACGTCTTCTTACTATAGGTTAAAGCAAAAAATTTCAGTTACCTGATAATTAAACAACTGCTAATATATCTAAAAGAAGACAAGTACAATCATCCTGAGTTCCCAAAACCTGTGGCCCCTCTACCTGTAATGGAAATAACCTGATTTAAGAAGATGATTGGATAAAGTGAAAAAAAAAACAACATTGGAGACATGGATTAGAAAAGTAATTGATAGGGAAAAATAGGAGAAAAGGAGTAAAAGGTATGAGGGATAGATGTGCCATGGGATGAGATGGAGAAGCAGTGAAGAGCCTTGTCAGTGATTCTGATACTGAAAGGAGCAGTATTAGTGTGCTGCATCCCAGCACCGTGTCAAATACCACTGCAAATGTCGGGGCAGGAAAAGGCATCATTCTTCATTCTGAATTTGCTGTCGTCCCATGGGGTGTCACCAAGTGCTACATTCGTAATTTTCACCTTTGCCACTTTAGGAAAACTTACAAATAATTTGTCTACTTACCATTGTTTTAGATAAGAGATCTACTTGTTCAAAGGAGAGCTAGTCATAACTAAAATTAGATTGGGACTATAATTCTTTTATCCCCAAGTGTGTAAGGTTCCTTAGACCAATGTTTGGGTTAAAGTGTATTCCTTGCCTTTCTCCAGAAGAATTGGAATCACAATAAATAAACTGAAATAACTAAATGGCAAGGTAACCAGTTACTCCTTAGTTATATGAAGCATGCTGATTCTCCAAAGGTTCTAGAAAATGTGTAGATTTATTCTAATACATATATTCAAAGAATAAAATATACCTAAATAAATTCTAGCAATTCCTGCACATTTTAAGTGTGGCTCAATATACAGAAGAACTCTTAGTTAACAGTGGGAGCTGAGCTCTACTGAAATTCTTTTCAATTCCACTGAAGAGACACATAGTTCTTGGTAGTGATAAATCATTTCATATCTACTCGGAAGAACTTCACAACCTTTTCTAAATTAATTTTTAAAATCAATACAAAAAGCCAGCTGTAGATCCAAATACTGGAATTGATGTGTCACCAGAAAAGAAAGTTAATGAAGACAAGATACCACTAAAAGGATTCAAGGTGTTACCAATGAACATTAGAGGCTCCGGCCTGACATCATCCAGACTTACATCAGCTTTTTATCAGCTCAGGTTCTGACCATGAACTTAAAAGCAACCCAGGGTCAGATGCACCCTACCTATCACAGAAAAGTGGTTTCCTGGCTCCAGCAGGACCTCCTAATGAGGCAGCCAGACTCCTTCCACAGCTTCCCCAAAAAGATCTTCTGAAGTTACTTTTCTCCACCAACATATTTCTCTACCTGCATTTCCAAAGGCTGTATCAACTAACAGAACCAAGCAACAGAAAACATGAGTCACATCAAAATACTCTTTTAGGAATATTTTTTCAACTCCTTTTTTGATCAAACAAGACTACTGCAACAAACATAACATTTCTTTCACAGAGCAGTCCTGTAGTAATAGCACCTTAAGTACTGAAAGTAACAGAATTGAGATATTAAGTCTTTCCTGCCCAGAGCAGCCTTAAACTCATAGCTCTGCTTTCTGAGAAAGTGTCTGAATTTACAAGCTGCAGAGCCTGGGGCTGAGCAGTTACCCTTCCTGATGGAAAGGGAATACTTTTAGTTACCAGGAAAGTCATAAAGAGAATAAGCAAAAAGAAGCCTGATGGCTTCCATATGACAGGGCCTCTTCTGAGATTTAAGATTTTTCTTTTTTCTGACCAACATTCCCAAGGGTAATCATGCATTTTCTCCAATTAGATTTAAACGTGAAGTTCATAAACAATCTTTGACATTGAGTTCAGGCTCTCATTCCCTCCCACCTCCACACCCACCTTGCTGAGTGACACGATAAGAAATTCATGTTGGGAAGTATAAAATCAGATAGAATCATTATCATTATTATAGCGGCATTATCAAGGGCAAATTAAGAATTTCTCATTACAGGACTTTCTCCCAGGTGACACTGTTCATTGGATTTGTCTCAAATTCACAAATTTCGCTGCTTAGCACATTTTTTAAAATATTGATCATATTTGTTAGGCTATTTTTTTCTTGACTGTAATAATAATGTATCTGATTATAAATAAAAAAAATTATATAGATATTATGGTTTTTTTTGGATTTTAGCTTTTGTGGGGGTTAGGGGTCTTTTGGTAGTTTTGGTTGTTTATTTGGACTTTTTTTGCAACATTCCCCATATATTTAAGATTCTATTTTGGCATATGTAAGTACATTTATAAAATGTATATTTTGTATAGAGAACAAAATTATGTTAAAGGTTAGATCACATTTCTTCATTATAATTACCTGTTAAAGGAGCTGTAGTATGCAGGTGTATTTCAATGGGTAATATGCTTAGATTCCAAGAGTCTTCTCACAATATAAGATTTTAAACAAACTTTTCCATACTATACCATGCTCTCTATAAATGATATACAATATCTGTTAATCATATATGTTTTTTTCACATAACTAGAATATGCACAATGCATTATATTAGTTTTTATTCTTTGAACTTCTTTTGCACTTAAAGCCATGAATTTAATTATCTTCTACCCCAGATATGAAAATTAATTGAACATCCCAAACTTATAGCACAGTTTTGGTGGCGGTTTGAGCCTGATTTTGCATTTTTGAAGTAGTTTCTTAGTTACATCAAGGTAATTTAGTTCTATTCCTATTAGAACTGTCTATACTTCTGAATCAGCACTATCCTATAAAGCTGCAAACAGTCAGTTTGTAACTATGACTTCATTCACAACCCTGGTTTGCCTGGTTTGAATAAAGAAACTCTCAAACCAAAGTAGGAAATAGCTGGCATAATTTCAAATACTTGGTTTGCCCCATTCAGTTGAACAGGATATACCTAAAATCCACAACCCAGCCGCATGTGAGCTATGGGTTTCTCTCCATAATCTAGTGATCACATTCCATTGATCAGGAAAAAAGACTGAGAAAAGCAAGACAAACCAGACAAAGCAAAATCCAAAAGATCAAAGCAAACAAAAGGTATTTTGTGAATAAGATTCCTTTAATGTGGGAATACAAAATAATGCGAAGACTTGATCTGAATGTTTTCAGTTATGAAAACATATGAAGTTATTCCAAGTTTGTTCAGCTTTACTGTTTCATGATCTTTAATTTTTTGTTCTGAAATCAGATATTTGTCTTGGTTACATTTTACATAAAATCAGCCTGCTTCTCTGGAGAGCTCTTGTCTTGACAAACTTATACTGTCTAATAGAGTACATTTTGTTATTATACCAATGTCTGCATATAATACTTGTGTCTACCAACTCTAATGATAAATGCATGCCTGCAAGCTTCTCAGAATTATGGGTTTGAAGGGCCCTGAAGGAACAGAGCTGAAAAAACCCCATCTTTAGAGTTAGAAACATAAACAAAGAATCTCTACTGCAACCCTTTCAGACAACCGAAAGGAAAATAAAAAAAAATGCAAACTAATAGTTAATCTAAATTATTGTTTTATATGCAGTGTGACAGTTACTCTTGGGACCCTTGTGTAATTGTCTTCAGCACTTCAAGACAATCTTATTAGGCTGTATGGTAGAATTCTGTGTGCGAATAGACTAAATTCTGATAATCTAACATAAATTCCCCATTTCAATCAAGAAGCTTTCAACGTGTGTAAGAAAATGAAAGATTTTTTTTTGTAAAGGCCCTCACAGCAAAAATTGTTCTGATTCTAGCTGTATTCAACCCTAAATCTAATTCTTAAATTCAGTACATGGATTGAATATTCTAGGATTATATCTGAAAAACCAGATTAAATACTCAATGACTTTTACTTACTCCAGCATCTTTTTGCAAACTAATGTCTTTATCAAGCTATATTTAATGCTGAGCAGCTCTTCTCATGGTGGTCTGCTAAAACAGATTGTTTCCTCTTCTAATTAGAGTTTCATTTGCATGAAGAGTATCTTTGATTAGAAGCATTTACATCTTATTTTTTACCATGGCCTTCTGTGAAATGATAATCATTTTCATAGCAATAATTTGAGATATCAAAAACAGAAGATTATTAATTCAAGTAGAGACAATAAGCAGATAAGGTCCTGTTTTCATTCAAGGTTGTTTGCCATATGGAAAATAAGAAAATAGGTTACATAAAACTGCACAGCATCAGCAGATACTGCAGTGAGAGCTCTGAAGACTGATGTTTATCTGCAGAGCAGGTGTCACTTCTTTTAGCCTCTCACACAGACATACTGGTAGGTGTTTCAGCCTTGTTTTGGAAGAAGTGCATCCAAGAGAGTCTATGAAGGTTGTTGACTTACTTTGTTCGACAAGAAGGGGTGACAGAGAAGCCAGTTATTGTGTGAGAATAACAGCTTCTTCTGAAAAACATTTGATGAATCACTGTATAGCCTGAGAAAAGCAGAGATAACATAATTTATTTTTTACTTTCAAATTCTAATTTGTAGGAACAAATGTACAGACACATTTTTTAGCACTCTTTAGACAATGCTTTGTTAATGAACAATGTAAACTTTCTTCACTTTCCTTTTTAAAAAACTTGTTACTTCATGCAGCATTATTAAGCAGTGGAAGCGTGAACAGGATCTTTATTTTCTAACAGGTCAGCTGTTCAGCCTGAATTTGTAATCATCTATCTGTGGCAATATAAATCATTCATTTAGCTTATATTTTTGAACTCTTAATTGTTTTGCACTGTTGGAAAATATTTTTATTGTAGTGCCTTGTAGTATTCTTGAATTTTAAGGCCTTTCTGATCAAACCTTTTCATTAAGTTTGTTTGCCCTTGAGGTCACTTGGTAAGAGAAACATTGTTTGCTTGAAGTTCACAAGGAGTAGACAGTGGATTTAAAATATAAATTATTTTATCAAAGGTCTTAAAGTATCAAATTGTATCAAATGCATAGCATTTTTACCATCTATGCGTCCTATGATTTTTACAAAAAATTATCCTGCAACTAATTTAATACAGATCTACATTCATTTGCACTTAGAATTATAAAATTGTAGAATTGCTTAGGTTGGAAAGGACCTCTAAGATCATTGAGTCCAGTCATTTGTGTATACAAGTACTCCAAGCCCACCTCTAAACCATGTCCTTAAACATCACATCTACACATCTCTAAATGCCTCCAGGGGTGGTGGCGAAATCACTTCTCTGGGCTGCCTCTTCCAACGTTTTTACAGTCTTTCCAGTTGAGAAACTTTTACTAATTTCTGAATCAAACCTCCCCTGGTGCAATTTGAGGCYATTTCTTCTTGTCTYGTTGCTTATTATTTTGGAGAAGAGACTGATCCTGACCAGGCTACAACCTTCTTTCAGGGAGTTGTAGAGAAGATAACCCCTGTGTCTTCTTTTCTCCAGACTAAACAATCCCAGCTCCATCAGCATCTCCTCATCAGACTGCTCCAGACCTTTCACCAGCTTTGTTGCCTTTCTTTGGATACACTTCAGACCCTCAATGTCTTCCATGTAGTGAGRGGCTCAAAACTGATTTGTGTTCCTMTTTTAAAAAGTAMTTATTCTCATCAGAATTACAGATCCATCACATCTCTTAAAAATGCTACTGCCCATGGCGGGCCAATCTGTAAAAGCTTTTAAGTATGGAGTATTTCCTGTTCATGGAAGCATAGGGGCACAGAATCAAAAGCTAATGATTTACAGCAGCTTTGCAAGACACTGTTCATGAGATGAGTTACAGTAGCCTACATGTGCACACTTAGCTCACCCTATCTTCTGAAGTAAAATGCATTAGTTTAAAGTAATTTCATTGGGGTATAAATTTTACCTTATCTTTTGGCAAGGTTAAGATGACACATAGCCCATTGCAGTGATATAGCATCTATCTGCTGACTGGTTGGAAGGCTGTAACTCAGTCCGGATTGATCCAGATAAAGCTCTTAGACTATCAGCTTGACTTCTGTAAAAGGTAATTTTTATTGATCTCAGTGATTGCATAATGATAAATCATCTCTTTAAAAAGAAATCCAGTCTTTATTCAAAGAGTCAGAAAGAGGAAGCTTTAATATTTKTGAGAGACTGGATAAAATTATTACWGGCTCTAAATAACTGAAATGTGGGTTGAGGGGGTAGCATTGCAGGTTCTGTGGAAGTAGGACATGGCCTGCTCCCCACCCTATCTCCCTGGAGCCTCTAGCCCAGCCCAGAGTGGTTGTCAGCTGCTGGCACACCTGGCACATGGGAAGCAATGYCCCCACCCCACCCCTGCAGCCCCAGCTGAGCCCTAGAGTGGCCACACGTCTGGAAGCCCTACCTGGGTGGGGCTGGCAACAACAGGCCAGAGCAGATAAAACTTCTTGCCCTGAGACACACATGGTTGTATCCCTATTGTACTTGAATTTTATGGCATCTGAAACCACATCAGGATCCAAGACACCAGCCGTATCTTGCTTTTCCCTCTTCCTTTTTCTCTCTTTCTCTTCCTTCCTATTCCTAATTCCCTCTTCTTGAAATATGGGTTATTTAAGGTTGGATGAGTAGAGTTTGCTAAGCCTATTCTCAGTGAAATACTTAATTTTGATTAAATGGGGTTTTTTTTAAGTTTTGCCGAATTTCAGATCTTCTGAAGTTTGCCAGTAAAGTTTGATTTAACCTCCTGAGAACGTTGTTGCATTTCTCCCATGCACCCACCTCAGAGACCTCATGACCCTTTTCTGAGCGAGGACTGCAGATCCACACCATTTTCTACTTGATTTAATTGCACTTTCCTGTCATAAAAAATATACCCTTTATTTCTAATTTACTAGATTTTATAATTTCAAGCCATGATTCCTTTTATACCTGTCTCTAGCAGGTTAAAACAAAAACAAACAAAAAAAAAGAACCACACTAAACCAAGAACTCACCAGAACTTTCTGTACCTTGAGATATTCATACATTATTTGCAGTTTCTTTGAAGACTGCCTTGTGATACATGTAATTTCTACAATAGCATCAGCTTCAGTGAAGGAAAGCACTTCCAGGAATATTTTCAAATTCATTCTTCAAACCTGCATTTGTGATACACATCTCCAGTTCATCGTTGTCCAGAGGGGGTCAGGAGGCAAAGTTTAGCACTGCATGAGGGTGACTAAATTGAGTATTCTACACCCACCTACGTTGCCTTAATAGGCTGTCTCTTCGGGGCAGCAGGCACGAGCAGAATTCTTCACTGGCCAGGTTGAGGAGAGGTGGCTGCTGCTGGAACCACACCGTGGTGTTGGGAGAGCCCTGCCCACACTGACACCCCGCTACTGCAGTGATACCTGCACTGCTTTTCTGCAGTGATACCTGCACCATTTCGCTGGCCRCTGCTGCAGCAATACCTCGACTGCTTCGCTGCAGTGATACCTGCGCCGCTGTGCTGGCCACTGCTGCAGCTATACCTGCATYGCTGTACTGGCCACTGCTGCAGCGATACCTGCATCGCTGTGCTGGCTGCTGCTGCAGCGATAACTGCACCGCTGTGCTGGCTGCTGCTGCAGCTATACCTGCATCGCTGTGCTGGCTGCTGCTGCAGCGATATCTGCACCGCTGTGCTGGCTGCTGCTGCAGCGATATCTGCACCGCTGTGCTGGCTGCTGCTGCAGGGATAACTGCACCGCTGTGCTGGCTGCTGCTGCAGGGATAACTGCACCGCTGTGCTGGCAACTGCACCGCTGTGCTGGCTGCTGCTGCAGGGATAATGCACCGCTGTGCTGGCTGCTGCTGCAGGGATAACTGCACCGCTGTGCTGGCCACTGCTGCAGCAATATCTGCACTGCTGCAGCAATATCTGCTGTGCTGGCTGCTGCTGCTCAGGACCTTAGACCAGTGCCCGGGCAGAGTAAATCCCTTCAGATGGAATGGCCTTCTTTGGCCTCCCAGCCACGTGGAAATTTTGGTTTTGCCTGAGAGGTGGGGGACCGGGTGGAGTTTTGCTTCTGCTGGTTTTGTAGGTAAAACATTTTTGTCTGTACTGTTTGTGAGTTTAGCTTCAGTAAAACTGTGCCTCTAACATTTTCAACCTCTCACAGCCTTGTTTTCTATGGTTTCCCCCCACACGAGTGGGGCTTGAGCAGTCTTAACTTTTCTCCACTGAGTTTTTTAAATCAGTACAATAATTAATACATATTTTTGAGTTGTTACTTACTACAGATGATAAACATCAGTCTAAACACAGCTTCCCAGTTCAATAGCAAAGACAGACACCTATGAATAGTTTTTCCAATATAYTTGTAAAATGAGAAATTTTCAACAAATACAGGAACATGATCATAAAATTTACTTTTTTTTTCCTGTCTTCAATTTATCCTGGTTTCCTACTTTTGGAATTAACAGGATCTTGTTATATTCTGCTTAAAAGCAGGTTATGAATGCAGTTACTGGTGAAACTATATGGAAATATATCTTCCATAACTTTTATCAGTTGCATCTGGGAAATTCAATATAATCTCTCAGATTCCATAAAAATAACACAGATATTTATCAGTCTAGGCACACCAATTAACTTTTAATTTTGCCATATTTTTCTTAAAATTTTCTAGTCTACTTTTATTTTTAGTCCAGGATCTTACAATCATCAGAATAATCAGATTTTTATTCTTAAATTCCCTATAGAAACAAAGGAGTTAAAATATGAACTTGTAAGCARTATTACATTGCTCCTGAATAAAGTACCATGAAATTCCTTCAGCTTGAATTAGAATATCTTAATTTCTTTGTGAGATTCCATAGACTAAAATAGGACTTTCTACAGCAAATTGATGGTAAGAATACACATAGCACTTAAAAACATGGTTCTAGTGATAATCAAGCCATGTATGAGTTCAGAGAACTGCTTGTCTGAAGACTATAATCAAATAAAAACTGTTGTTCTCTCCTACAGCCAGCTTTTCCAGGCAGTTAAAGGTCTTGCTAATCCTCACTTAATATSCTGTCCTTATTATGACTGTGTCTCCTCTCAGGTTGATAGCAATAGGCTGAGAAAGCATTAATGCCATGTTACTTTTTTCCATTGTACAATGAATAATTACATACAGCTCAGTAAATGTTCATCTACTTAATTAAAGTGTACTCTGGCACATATTGAAGAAAGCATGATGTGAGACATGAAACCTATGTCCCTAGAGCAAAAGAACAAGTGTACAACATGTAAATAACAAGTTTTTCTTGCTACGATGAGATACAATGAAATCTAACATCAATGTCTTCAAGATAAAGAGTTAACTAAATGTAAGTTATGTTTTTTCCATTGCTCTGGACAATGACCAGTAAAAAAAAWCTGTAGCCTCAGAGTGTCATTTTATCAACTTGAAAGCTTCCAGAGCTCTATTGAATATTTAAAATTTAGATTATTTTATAATTTAGATACTGGATGTAGCCATGATTTGTTTTATAATAAAGTAAATTATTTAAAAGAAAGTCTAGAGTTTTCAAAACAAATTGATGCTTTGGAAAACTGCCTTGCCTTCCAGTGTCAAGAGACTTATGTAAAGATAAGTATCACTAGAGTCAGTGTCACTCTTGTAAACCACTGGGGTTTTAAAACTTTTAAGTTTTTCAGGCATCCTACTGAATAAAGCAACCAAAAAATGTTAGCTCTTCCCCTTATAAAATCCGAACTGTGATAAAATACATAACTGTGTGATTATATAAAACACCCACACATCTAAATATTGTCATCACATATCTTTGTATTAAATACTAAGATAAGAGACCTCTAAAGATTCTACAGAGAGATTGATGACCTACAAGTAAGACACTAAGTATGTGATATTAAAAGAATGTATTTTTTCAGAAATTGGGAACTGTGGGTTGAAATTATTTGTGAATAATTGGAAAGTAGTGAACARTCTATCCCTAATGCCATTCAAATAAATTGTTTCCATCRACATTCATGAAATACACTAGTTTCAGCAGAAAGCTGAGCACATACTTATGTGTCCTATTGAGTTGAACAAGATTACTCAGCACAACACAAATGCTACTTAGCAGATTACAGAATTCATCATTTTGTAGGAACAGAGAACAACTATAATATTGGAGCATTAGTAGTCCTGTGAAATGAAAACAATTTACAAGTCCTCTGAAGAACAGGTTATGAAAGTTGTCTAAGAGATTTTAGATTTTACTTTGGGTTTCTCCAAAATATAGATGCCCCAGAAAAATAAAAAAAAAAGCATCTTTAGGTGTAAGTAGAATCTTTATGTACAATATATCTTGCMCAAATATAAAGTTTTATGCTTGGAAGAAATTGTTCAGTAAAAAATTAAAATTAAACACAAAAGATAATATTTTCCAAACAACAACAACAAAAAAATCTCAAATATTTTATCATTTTCTGTGTTTTGAGAGGTCCTGTAATTTTTTAGTATTACAAAAATTTTTCAGTTGAGATGCTGAAGTAAAGRAAAAAAATCCTAATATTAATGTCCATAGGAATATGGTATTTAGTTCTTTTGCATTTTTATATACTATATTATTTCTAAAAATTATTAAACWTTCTTAAAAGTTTCAGTTATTCACATAGTCCTTTATACACATATAAAATTGATTAGCCAAACTACCCTAAGATGAAACARTAACTATGAACAGGGAATAATTAATCAATAGCATGTGGAGTATGAATTTGCTTATCTGAACTGTTCAGCAGAAAGACGAAGGAAAAGGCATTCAGTGAAATCAGGCTATTTAAGAATATCATCCTCAAACACAGATTACAGGAGTGKTTTTTTTATTTTTTTCTCTGTGCATAACAATTTATTCTCTTTTACTTGGCAAACTTTTTAATAATATAACTAWTAACCTTGGTAAAAATAAAATTATAGGCATACTTAAAAGTCTTTATACAGAGACTTTATATTGATTCAATTCAAAGAACAGCCTGCTAGCAAACAAACACTGCATAGGTAGCTGGTTCCATGCTTAAATTTTTAATATCCTTAGAGYTTCTGGACCTCTAATTACAGTACTGCTCCCTGGATTTCTGAAAAAGAAGTTACTTATTTAAAGGTTGTCCCTACAATTATACTGTGTTGCATCAGACTTATTAGCTGTATGGATCATCTACTCAAGGACTAGGAGATCTTCTTTTAATTTAAAAATTATTGGCTAGCTTTAAAGTCCTTTAAACAAATGATAATTTAGATACTCTTTTTTTATGCAGGTTGGTCTACTGATTCCATAAAMTACTCTCTAAGATCTGCCCAAGTAATGCTTCAAGAAAAGAGAAAGGAGGTATATTTCCACAAGGTCTTTAAGAGGGCTGTTGAATTAAGCATGTTCCAGCAGAAAATAAGTAGATAATATAATGGTTGAAGGCAGCCCTATTCAGGGAGTTTCATGGTTCTCCAGAATGAAAAGTTAATGTCCCTCTTGATTTTTTATGAAGTAGATGTCTTGTTTTATTAGAATGCATGCATGCATATACTTGTGTACAATTCAGTGTATCTGATATCAAACAACACTTGACCTACACAAATTACAGATGCAAGAAGAAAAGTAAGCAATCAGTTGATTAGTTTCACATGCTGAATGTGTGCAAGAAATCACATATATCTCAGTTTCATCTACAGGCTCAAAATATTTCAGTGAAATTTGTATCGTATCSAGTAACTCTTGAAAAAAACCACAAGAAATTATGCAGTAAACTTCTTTAGTTAAAAAAAAATTAATAAAAAGAAACAGTCATTTCATAAAAAGTCATATTAGTGGCTCTATGGTTTCTGTCTGATAATGTTTAAGAATGTAACCTATGTACTCCTTACAAACATTCTGTCATGCTTCAGCTAACAGCACTGTGAGCCCAGAGGATAACTTCATTAGGTATCCATCTAKATTTATTTCCAGATACAATGTATTGATCCATCGAGGATGTACTCCTAGAAAATATGCAGTTGGCTGGGCTGCACATACTCAACATGCAAATTAATATTTTCTTTCCTCTAACWTTATCTCTGTGTTTGTACTCTCCAGAGAAAGAAAAAAGTCAGTTGGCAGTTTGAGTCAGAAAAATAAATCAAGCAGATGTCAAAAAAATTCAAAAAGCATCTTCAAACTATTTTAAAGGATCATTTTAGATTCCAGATTTTTGATGAGTGATTCATATTTTTAAGTTGAGCAACAAAAATCCATCATCTTTGCAACAGGAAGCCTTTGAGCTCCTAGATGAAATTTCTCATTGAAGGAATACTTTGCACTTAAAGGCCTTGGGAACTTAGATGTTACTTCTTCTTAAACACTTTCTAAAGATGAAAGCATAGGCTTTGTAGCACCTAGTTATGTAAGAAAAAAAACCACATGAGAAATGTATCAAATCAAAACAAGTATGTTGTCTGCCCAACAAAAATATTCTACATCTCCTGCATTTGTAAAGTCACAGGGTGCTACTGAAGACACAGATTATGTTTTACAAAAGAAATACAATATTTTACGGATTAAACAAAATCCTAAAAACTTAAGCATAATTGGACRTAATAATGTTCTTCTTAGCTCAGAACTGGAAGTATGCTTAGCAGATTTGGACCTGCAATTAATTTATTTCATGTGTGTAACATGGGAAAATCTATTCTAAAAGGAAAGGGAATGTCAAGATTTTTCTGTACCATGAAATAGTTTTATGTTTCCTTTTTCTGCTTTTTTTTTGTAGTCTTTTCTGTTTTCATTCTCCAATATCATTTTCCTTTGTCTTTTCTCTTGATCCTGTTAACYATCACTGAACAGCTCTATGACATCCTTACCTCTTTGTCGAACTCTAGAAAGTTAAACAAAGTCTTTGTCAGCCCACAAATTGGTTGTGTTTAGTTTCCTAAAGTTTAGCAACCATTTCTTTGATTTATCTTCTCAAATTGCAGTCAGTTTAAATAAAAAAAAATAAAACCGGGGAGTTTTCCTGCTCTGTTTTAAGACAAAGAACATTTGTATGATTTTGATGAGGCCTTTCGTTACAATTGTAAGATGAACAACATAATTCACAATAGTAGAATGATATTAAGCATATGAACTTAAATAATATTTGTGTATTTTTCTCTGCTTTCCRTTTATGAAATTCATATACCATGTCAAGCAAAATTCACTCTGTATTCTGCAAGACAAAGATAATTTATTTACTTACATGARAAAGATGATGACAAAGTAAATTACTCAAGTCATAACAATAGGTGATGAGAAAGGAGCTATTGCTCCTATTGCAGTGTGAGGTACTGTGTATTTTTTWAAAAAAGGGATATGTCTTCCACTCTTGTTGCTATAATGAAGCAGGTACAAASAAATAAAATAAATAAAATCCTTGGGCCTAAGTAGTAATTTATGATGAATGATCAAATGGATTTTGCATAAATGTCTTCTCTCAAGGATATATGTCCCTACAGCTATGTACTTATGTATATGCACAGAAACCTTAATAGGTTGACCTGCACATCTGCTTGCAGAAGCAGCCCTTTTGCCATTACAGACCATAAAGTTTTGTAGGCATATTTCAATGAATTTGTGTAATTAGCTGTTAAATCTCACTAAAAAGCCCACATTGTTATTCTGAAGGCCTCAGAATGGAATTCTGGTTTCATTTTAGCAATAACACTGGTCTGTTTAGTAAGCGATGTTTTTAGGAAAGGAGTGAGGATGATTCTTTCCTCAGGGTATTGATGATGAAAGAGCTCTAAAATGCATAGTTATTATAATCACTTTAGCATCAGCAGGTAGAATCCATCCCACATGGAAAAAAAAAAAGAACCAAGAGTATTAACTTGATTATGTGGCTCTCTGAGACTCTCTGGGAGAGTTTTTCAACATTGTTCCATCTCCTTAAATTCACACATTTCATTAGATCATTGCTGAAACTGCAACCCATTGAAAAAGCTCAGCTCYGTGAAGGCAGACATTTTACCTTTAGCTCAGTAATATTTTACCTTTAACCCCTGAATTATTTCTTTATTTTGCCACAGTTAGGTCTCAGAACAAATATGTCTGTATTCTATTACATCATTCCTTAGTTTAACCTTATAAAAACAATTATACATTTCCAATGACTAGTGAGTAGGAGCCTCTTTAGTATTTTTKATGTTGTTCTTTAAACTTAGCAAAAGCTCACATTTGGCTGGCATTTGTTACCTGTTATAATGCTATGTTTATTTTTAATTAAAAGTCACTGGAACCACAAACTACTCTGCCTTCTGAAAACTCGTAGATTTCTTTGAATTCTCAGTCATTACTTCTTCTAAAGGATCATATCAACCGATTTCTGTTCAAGAAAAGAGCAAAGAGGTATCATTAAATATCGACTTAAAGAAAACTCTATTGAACTCGCTTTGCTTTCTACCACAGTTATGCTCTTCTGAAACACATTTGTTTGTGCTCAATTAGAAACATTACCCACAGCTACTATTCTTATAAGATATCAAATGTAGGTAACAGTGAAATTCTTTCTCAGGTCTTCTGAATTTAGATTGAAGGAAACTATAGTTAAAGAAATATGTTTCCTTGTCTACTGCATAACCTGGATTTCATGGCATTCATGAGACAAAAAAAGAAAGCTGTATCTCCACCTCTTGTAGTGGGAGCAAGCTCTGCACTTCCTTCRGCTCCATGTCCCAGGTGTTCTTACTCATGCAAAAGAGCCTGTGCTTGGATGGGCTCCAGGCTGGCTGCACAATCAGGAGCTGCCACTTTCCAGCTCTCTCTGCAGGCAGGGCAAGCACGGGGCAGGAATGGCAGCGCTTCTCATGCATCACTGCTGAGATGCAGAGCAGAGCGAGTTTTTGAAGGCAAAAGTAAGCTTGTCACCAGAATGTGTCATACTTTCAAAAATACCCCAGAGAACCACACATCTCCTCAGTCTCACTGTGGCCAGTCCTGGCCATCATTCTTCAAGTTTCCACTTTTTGGGAAACAGGACCAATTGGTCTTGTCTTGCCASTGCATTTTGCTGCTCTGTGACTTGCCTTTGTCAGACTGCAAGAGATATTTTTCTCAAGCACAACTGAAGAATGAATCAGCCTGCTCTTGGCTACATCACCTTTTGTTAATGCTAATAAGCATCAGCTCTGAAACAGATTTAGAAAAATAAAATAAAATAAAGTTTCCACTTGTAATCTTTGTGATATGTGTCCTTGAAAATGTTTTTGGAGCTTGAAAAACCCTGGCATTTCAGACAATAATAGTCTCTTCATCATTTGACTCATGGTGAGCTCAAGGAATAGGATGGGACGGAATAACACAGAACAGAATAGAATAGGTTATGCTACATAATGCCTGTGGTAATACATGACAGTCTAGACCTAGGTAGGAGGAGTCCACCCAGGAGCAAAGGTATTTGCAGTGCAGATCTCATCCAGGAGACAAGATCAGAGACAAGCACACTTCCAACAGGGACTGAAACATTCCTGTACTGTCAACACTGGTTCTAGCACAAATCCAAAACAAGCTACCGTGAAGAAAATTAAGTCCATCCCAGGCAAAAACAGCAAAATAGGAGTGATTGCTGGTTTGTAATATCCCTTTGAAAATGCAACTTAATGTTATTTTCACATTGTATTGATAGTGTTCAGAATACTTCTTCTAATTAATTGCATTTCTGCTAGCATTAATAATATTTACAGTAAGAATATTATACGAGCACAAATTGTATTTGCACTTGAATTTTTCCTTCATCAATTTTTCAGTGTTTTCCCAAGCCATAATAAATCATGCTGAAATTCTGTTTTCTGTGACAGTTTTTGAGGACAAATTCAGTGAGAATCACACCTATTATCAAGCCAAAGGCAGCAGGTGAAACACACTTTTGACCATTTTATTTGAGTTCTAGTTCTGTCTTTGTGTAGTTGTGGAAAGAAAAATGCACATTCACTGTCCCCTGTGGAGCTCAAYATATAGAAAAAGATTCAGCAACACTTGCTCTTTTTTTTGGCACATACTGTCTTTGTACAGGATAGATGTGTTAGACAAGAGATTTTAAAAAAAAAATCACACTCCACACCACAGTGAAACAAAAGTTTTTAAATTCAAAAATGTCTAGGACAATAAGAAATTACAGTATGAAATAAACTTTTTGGCATCCAGTATTCCAGAGTTTAAGAAGTTGGGATACACACAGATTCAGAAGTCAACACAGCATGAAATAAAGTGCCATGATCTGGGGAGCCTGTTCTAGTGCCCAACTACCCTCTGGGTGACGAACTTTTTCTAATAACCAACCTAATCTCCCCAGACACAGCATCATGTCATTTCCTTAGGTACTATCACTGCTCACCAGAGAGAAGAGATTGATGCTTGCTCCTTTTCTTGTGCTGGTGAGGAAGCTACAGAATCCTCTGAGGTCTTGGTCTCCTCCAGGCTATCAGACCAAGTGACTTCAGCCACTCCTCATATGGCTTCTCCTCAAGTCTCTTCACCATCTTTGCTGGTCTCATTTGGATGCTCTCTAACAGCTTAATATCTTTCTTAAATACCAAAAAATGCAGACAATATTTGAGGTGAAGCTGCCCCAGAGCAGTGCAGAGCAGAGCAGGACAATCCCCTCCCTTRCCCAGCTGGTGATGCTGCCCCTGATGCCCCCRGGAGAGGGTTGGCCTTCCTGGCTGCCAGGGCACTGCTGGCTCATGGACAAGTTGCCACTGACCAGGACCCCCAGGTCCCTTTCCATGGCGCTGCTCCCCAATCACTCATTTCCCAGTCTGTCTGTACATCCAGGGATGCCCCAACACAGGTGCAGAATCCAGCACTTGGTCTTAGACTTTACATGGTTGGTGATTGCCCAATCCTCTCATTTGTTGAGGTCTCTTTGCCTTTGAGGGMGTCAACAGCTTCTAATTTTGCATCATTGGCAAATTTACTTATGACAGAGTAYGATTTATTTTGATTATCCTTTAAAATGCTTAGTACAAAATACATTTTTCAATTATTTTTGTTTAAAAATATGATTAAATATATTATAAAAAAGACCAGCTAGTCAGGATCAATGTTCTTTGGGAGCATACTGATTTATGGTAGTTATCTATATCTTAACTAAATTAGAACGATGCCATCTTAAATTAAGAATGCACAGTTCTTTGTATGCTTTGAAACCCTGCACTAAGTAGCAACTATGAGTTGAATTTGGAGCATCTAGGTTTTTATAATCTCAATATGGGAATGCTACAGGACAAACACATGTTCCTATGTCAAAAGAAAGCTTATMAGTATCAACTCATGTTGAAAAGTCTGTCAATTATGAGACAAAATTAAAAACCCAAGAGTACTAGCACTTTCTATTAATTATTGAAGAACAACTTTGTATAGAATACTAATAAAATCCTTTATATAAAAGATACTAATTATGCAACGCATACTATATAAATTCTGTGATATCAAAGATGATTTGAGCACAACTTACTAGTTTATTTTTCATTTTCTGTATATATTTTGCCCTGTTGTTTTTTCCTGACAATTTCTTACCAAAAAAAAAAAAAATTAATTTTCCTTTCACTTTTAGCTACGCTAAATTGAGCTATGGTATACAAAACTGTGTGAAAATTGAAACTCTGTTTTAAGGTCCTTGAATATCATAACTTCCTTCAGAAAAGTTGACTGAAATCTGAGTCTGTGCCTATGATACATTTGAGTACTCATGTCATGGAAATAATTGTTTCTGTGGCTTTTATTTCTTAGACATATACTCAGGTGAATTTTTCCTTAGTAGGCACCTGCTATTAAAATCTACACTAAGGAATYGGAAATACTGGATAATTTGATTTTTTTTACATATTTTTTTACATATAATAAATATTTTTATTATTTTGCTGTTTTAGGAAACTTTCCCTAATGAGCATCAGTCTCACACTTGAGGAAAAAAGATGTGTAACTCTAAGGTTTACAATGTTGGCTTCAGGCTTTTAAAGCAGAATACTTTTTTTAAGTCCCTTGTGAAAGCCCTTTTCTTTTTTTTCCCTCTTTTTCTTTAAACCATTTGCAGATAATTTAGTGTTGATGAAAAGATGCATTGTGATAGTAATGGAAAGTGGGTCTCTTCTCTGCTTAGAGCAAGTATACAAAGACACTAAAAATAAAGTAAAATKTAAGGCGATTAATTTACTCAATGAACTCGTTTCATATGTCAGCATTTAATGATTTAAATGATGCTAATTTAAAGATCCCCTTTCTTCTTACTTTTTTTTTTTCCCAAGTATGGAAATAAAAAGWTCTGTTGATAATTAGACTCCACAGGTCCTAGCATTAATGCACCTAACAACACTACTTCAAATCCACTGAGGGGTTTATGATCCCTTTCAATWTGACATCACCTTTCAATTTCTTGCTAAACCAACCATCAGAATTGCTAGATTCACACCAGTAGGACCTTCAGAAACATATTGCTGACAATGTTTTCAACCAGCCCAAAACTAATTGAAAAAGTATCTTTGGTTTTTCTTTCCCCTGCTAACCCGGAACAGCAAATTCTGCATTTTTTTTGCTGTGCTCTTCCTACTTTTCACCAAGCATCACAATCAGACACAAAAGGTTTTGCATGGATTCATTAAAGGGCTAAAACCTGTTCCMGCTCCAAACTGGAAGGCAAGAAATCATTGTGGAAAGATACAACAACATGAAATTATCATTCTTCAATCGACAAAGTGAYACAGAGCCATTCCATGATTACTATCTGTTGACCTAAAGTTGAAACAGAGAATAGATATACCCTACACAGCATCCCTAATATAACCTCTTCAATGCTGTCTCCATAATGATAGCAAAGTTAATTAATTCCTTGCTCAAAGGCAAGAAGGGGTCAAATCAAGAGAGGAAATAATTAACAAACTAAAACCCTCCATCAGAATTAAATCTAACCTTCAATCTTTTAGAGAAAAAACATATACTAGCAGAAGACTATGTACTCCTTGGTGAGGGCTGTAACAACTTTTTCTGCTATTCAAAGCCCTTCTTTTCCTCACATGAATTTATGAAATTATTTTCTTACCTTGTTTGTTGGTGTTCTCTCATTCTCTATCCTATGTATCAATGCAGCATTCCACAGGAGTAGCAACAAATGGAGAAGGGGATGTAGGTCACAATGTCCACAGATAAATGTCCCAGCAACTAAGATACCTGACTGTGTTTATCTTTTCCCAGGGAATTTAATCCTGAACATGYGTGTGTGTGTCTGTGTGTGTATGTGTGATTTCTTAGCAAATGCTTGAGCCCTCTGTGTGTGTGTGAGAGTGTGTGTGAGAGTCCATGTGTTGACATGTGGACTCTGGTACACAGGCTCAGCCTCACTAGCTGCCAGACCTGCAGAGAGGAACAGGAACAGCRGCAGCCATGGAAGCAGGATGGAGAGACCCCTGGTCTAGGCTGCATCTGAGATGGCTTCAACAACTGCAAAGAAGAAACCCTGGCCCTGGAATCCACAGATTTTAACAACTCATAACTTGCAAAACATTTTCACTTTTACTACCTTTGAATTAGACATGCTGGTTTTGATTTGATTTGCTTTGAACAGCTTTTACACAGATCCATTAAAAATACAAAACATTATTTTCATCTGTTTGACTAATATCTTTTTCACAGGAACACAGCATCTGATGTAGAAGATCAGAGGTCCATTTAATCTAATTTTCAAACACTTTGTGCAGTGAGATGCTATGAAAGCTGTCATGTTCAATGGTTCTCCTAACAAACCCCTCATTTTAGAAATTATTAAATTATGGATCTAGGATTCTCTGAAGACTGGTAAGAATAGAAAACTCAGCACTAAGCATGGGACAAGTAGAGTGTCCTTCTGAGTAAGCAAGTATCATCCACAAGATGAACAGCTGCTGCTTCAATGAACGCTACCAGCAAAAAAAGAATTTCCGGGTCCTTAGTGACAGTGTGGAGAAGAGGTGACAGCCGCAATGAAGAGTCGGGGTGAGAAAGCAAAAGAGGGCCCAAACTGAGACATGGGGGATCCTGCGGTGGAAACAACATCTGCAGAAGATGAGTTGGCTGACGGACAAAACAAAGTGCTTCCTCTCCAATGGCCAGGGCTTCAGCGTTCAACTTTTAGGTCATTGGAATTGAAGAAATACGTGTCTATGTATGTATGTGCACATATGTAATCTATGTAGGCGTATCTATTTTTTAGCTAATTAAGAGAATGCCATATAGGGTTTAGAACACTGACAAATCAGGTAAGTTTTAAGCTTTAAACCCAAATGTTACTAAATTTATTTATTAGCAACACATTTTGTGTTAATAATTAGTTTTTCCATATTACCAATCAGCACAATGTATACAAAACTGTCAGTCAGTAACATTAATTTGCTACTCATTAATATGTATATCATTTATTATGAGTATGCAACACCAGGGATTTCAGGATGACACAGTTGGCTATGGTTGTTATCTGTTCTCAGTTGCTGAGATTAAGATGATTAAGACCAAGAGACTTTGATGAGAGAATTTATAACTGAAGGGCATTAATTTTATTTCTTCTTTATATTTTYATTATGTCTAATGTTCCTAGGCTATTTGGTTCTCCCAAGGGGAAGCAGGCTCTCAATTGCTTCTAAAACTGTTTATATTGGGGTTTTTTTCTCATTTTATAAGTCATGCTTCTTGAGTATTCCACAAATCATCCTGTATGCAATACATCTTTGTCCCTTTGATGATCACAGTCCTCACACACTTTGTGAAGTGGTTATGCACAGTTCTGCCATCACAGGACTAACCAATACATGATATTAATGTCTTCTTTTAACTTATTTTAGCACCCTTAAAATTGAGTTCAAGGCAAATTAATACAGATTACAGCCTTTAGAGTTTCTCATTGACATAGGCCTCTGCTWTGGCTACAAGGTATCTGGCACCAAGATAAATTATTTAAACCCTATGCTCAAAGTTTTTGCTTCAGGCAAAACACACAAAGAGACCTGGGCATTCAATAATCAGATGCACAACAGCCAGTCCTCTGACAAGAGAGTTTCCAGAATGAGCAATTATAGAATAATGAAAAAATGCATCAASAGTTTACACACCTGATTCTCATCCAAAGGGAAATTATTTTATTATGAGGATTATCAGCCTAGAATTCTCTCACAGACCATGGTTCCTAAACAATTTCTTTAAGAAACACAGATGAGTCATTTATTCCAGAGGATGCCTGAAAGGAATTCTGCTTAGCAAAATCTCAGGAGTAGGCAGCTTGCCAGGATTGGGAGTCAGACTGGATGCTCAGCATAGGAGACAGACTGCCTAGAAAGCATGGACACTGATCAAAGGAGAAAAACATGCTTTATCCCCTTGAGAAAGGCTCGTGAATAAGTATTAGATGATTAATTCACTTAAGAGAATAGAAACTTGTGTCTAGACCTAGAAAGTATGACATAAAAATCTTACTAAATAGTCATTACAGAAAGTAAAACTTAGGAAGTTTCAACTTTTTCACTTTATTCAGAAATATTTTCTCATCTCTTATATTTTTTCCATTCTATATTCACTCTATTTTCCTTAAATTCTATATGTAATTTTGTGGGCCTTACATGAGTCCGTGGCATCTCCCAGTTTGGTATCATCAGCAAAYTTTCTAAGGGTGTATTCAACTCCTGCACCTGGATCATTGATAAAAATATTGAACAGAACTGGCCCTAGATTTTAAGCCTGAGGGACACTTGGTACAGCCAGATGTAGCCCCACGCACTGAAACCTGTTCAGCCAGTTCTTCATTCAGGTCACCATTGAACCTGCTCATCCTACAGGTGGACATGTGGTTGAGAAAGATGTTGTRAGAGACAGTATCAAAAAGCCACACTGAAATCCAGGAAAACTACTTCCACTGCTTTCCCTTAATCCACTATGTGGGTGACCTTCATCAGAAAGATTCTAAACAAGGTAGGACTTTCCCTTTGTAAACCCAAGTTTACTGTGCCTGATGATTGCATTGTTCTTTAAATGWCTTTCAATACCACCCAGTATAATCTTCTCCATAATGTTTCCAGGACCTGAAGTTAGACTTACGTGTCTGCAGTTCCCTGGGTCTTCCCTCACACCCTTTTTGTAGACTGGAGTAACTCTGGACAGCTTTCTGTCAGCAGGGACCTCGCTGAACTTCCAAGACATTTGGTAGATGATAAAGAGGGGTCCTTCCATAGCATCCACTCCTTCAGTGCTCTRGGTCGAATCCCATCAGGCTCCTGCACTAACAGATATCCAACTGATACAACTGCTCCCTTAAAACTTCAGTGGCCTCCACTGGAAAACCACTGTTTCTGCAGCTGTGGTCCTCCAACTCGGAGGACCACGTAGCCCAAGGGCTTACCAGTATTATTAAAGACTGAGGCAAAAGCCTCCAACACTGAGTGTTGTGGAGACCCTGGGGGRCATTCCCTGGTTTAGGGAGACACAGGCACCTACCTCAAAAAGCTATTAGACCCATTGGCTCATTCCCCTGTTCCTACCTCTGTTCCTATRTCCCTGAGCCACTCCCTCCCCATTCCCTGACTGGCCCTTATCTTCGTATTGCCCCGAGACCAGGGTCAGCCCCAGGCCCCTCAGAGACTGACAAGCTGGGCACCCTCCATGTGTGGGTGCTGGGACCTGATCATCTCACCATGGAGCTGARTAAAATGTCTGTGGATACCACGCAAAGACCCTTTTTGCTTCCCTACCCTGGACTTTGCCAGCAGCAATTCAGGCTGCAACAGAATGCCTCCACCTTTTCTTCACCCTTATTTATCAGGTGACAATCAAGTATCAATCAAACATTCTCCTTAGACCTCTCTTGYTATTAGTATATTTCAAAATGTCTCTTTTCTTTCCAGACATAACATTGGCCAGTTTCAACTGTATCTGAGCTTTGCCCTTTTTTCTCTCTGCTCTGTGAACTACATCTCTATAATGTCTCTGTGAAGCCTAACCTTGTTTACAGAGATCATACAGTTCCTTTTTCCTCTTGATCTCCAAGAGCAGTTCTCTGTTCAGGTAAGTTGGTCTTCTATACTACCTACTTGCTTTATGATACTATCTATTAAGGATACTGAAAAATTATAAAATTCTTAYAGTATATTTTATAGTGTGCTTTTTATTTTCTATCTGATTCTAGGCATTCATCACATTTTAATGTGATGAAACCAAATTAATTGTCAAAAAGCCTTTCAAATATTCAACATTCTTTCCAGTATATTTTCTTGAAATAACCCTGAAATATTTACAGTTAAATTTAACTTTCTCCATTTAATGATTGYAGAGCTAGTGAAGATTATTTTACAGTCACCTGAGTTAATTGTCAATTTTTCAATATAGTCAATATCTAAGGATCTCATTATTTTCATTACTTGTAGCCATTCAATGTTTCTAGTGCAAATCTTTTTTCTCGTTCAGTGTAAAATATTTGCATACCATTAATTGTATCTCAAAAATACTTCTGCCAGAGGATATTGGGATTTCAGACAAAAAAGCCTACTTGCTTATAAATGAAACAATTTTCCTAAAAATATGAATAGACTTAGATGCATATAGTCATACATTCAGCAAGACAACACACTATTTTATTTTGTCTTATTTTATTTTGTTTCTRTAATAATGGCAAACATATATATAGATAGACAATAAGCCTGAAATTAAAAATATAACTGATTACTCTTTCAGAAGTGTAGCTAAAACTTCAGTGGGAAACCGGAAATCCTAAAGCAGTAAAAATACATCAGTACGGAAAATAAAAAAAAGTGCCTCTATATATTAATACTATACTTTATCAAAGCACTTTATTTTTAATAACTTTAATGTTTAATAACTGAATTTGGAGGACTTAATAGTTCATTTATGAGGATGAGTAATATAATGCATTCTATATTTTTATGTTAAAAAAGGTAATAACAGAATGGTTACAGAATCAAAACTAGTGCACAAATCATGTCAACAAATTCTGCTGCTAATGAAACCAATAAACAGGTAAGAAACAGCATATTCAAGTGCATCAAACTACATAAACCTAAGATGTATAGGACTGAAGAGCATAGCCCACCMCCTGAAACATAGATTAGGGTACCAAACAGCAAACTGTCAGCAGATTCCCTTTATCTTCTTCTGCCTCCATTTTTGCACATTTGTTCCTACCCAAAGTGGCCTGATCCCTTCACCTGCCCACCTTTGGTTTCCCCCTAAATGTTCCAGAGTAAGTCTTCCACCACCCCAGCATGCTCTTCCCCTCTATCTCATAATGAGCCCTGTTCTCCAGGGCCGGGACTTCTCAGCCTGTGTGTTGTCCCAGGGGATGATTCTTGTGGTGCTTTATCTCACCTGGGGCTGATGCTCTCCCAGGACAGCCCCGAGGAGCTCAGGGCAAGGGCTCGTGACTTCACGCTCCTCTGTGAGGGGGAAGGTAAGCCTTTCATCACATCCCTTAACACAGGTCAGCTCAGGTCTGCATTTCAAGCGGCACAAAAAATTACAGCATCATCACATCAACACTCATTAATTTTAGCTCATCATTCTCCAAGTGACGTGATGCCCATATAGAGAACAAAGCAAGAGACAGAGCTGGTTGTGAAATGCTATTTAAAATCAGCACCGATATACTCTTCACTGTAATACTGCACTCAGCTAAAAAGGGGAAGGGATTGAAACATTATAAATCATTTTAGAATGGAGTACAGAGAGAAATAGATAGCAAAAGGGTCTAGCTGTGTTCATGCATACCAAGTATCTAGCTGAAACAAAATAGCTTGACACTAGTCCAATACTCTTTCCCACACAGTTTCTTTGACCCTCCCTCAGCTTCTGATCAATCTCTAATATTAAATAATATGAAGAAAAGCCTGAAATATTTTACTAGGCTGCCTTGAACACTGCAACAAATTAATAATGCAGTTGTTAATCAAAATTAAATCTTCGCTGTTTATCRGATATCCTTACATTCCTGTTTTTCCTGTCTTTTCTTCAAGATTAGTAATTACAAACACTTGCTACCAGAATTTCCTAAGCTATTTGTAACTTTAAAATCCCAACATATGGCATCTAAAAGCCATCAGTATGTGTTAGTTGTGTGTCCAGAAATACATCTCTAAACCAGGTTATCAATTGCCTATAATGTCAACAGACATTATATTCTTAAGCGTTTATTAAAGAATATATGGCAGGTAGAATTCCCATCTTCTTTCTAGCTACAAATTAATTATAAGTGTTCTATATGTAATTTTTAGTCTGAAATTAGAGTCAGGGTTACCAGTATTTTATGGGCTTAGGTTATGTACAGCTCCATGCACAAAATTCTGGTTCAAGCCAAGGGAATCCTTCATGAAGAATAACAGAGAAACTAGATTGGTTCTGGATTTGTTTCTCTTCTCTGGCATATGCCAGAATATTTATATCCATAACTTCTGCAAGTATTATCAAGAATAATTAATAATTTTATAAATATAGTGCTTATCTTCCCTGAAACTTCAAGAACCATACAAGGACATTGAAAGTGTTACAAAAGATAATGCAGAAAAAAAATAAAAAAGTCACAGAAATAAAGCAAAACCTGGGATGTGAGAGAATTCTTTTGTATAAACAATTCTTTTCACCCCACCAGTGAACAAATAGAAGATTACAGAGAAAATCTACACTCACCAGTGGAATGCATTTCAGATTTGATCAATGAAGAATGAYTGTACATACACTGCATTTCATTATTACTCAATTGCAGTAAATAACTGACATGTTTAATATACCTTAACTATATCTCAATCCAATGCAAACAGAAGAGTGGAATTCTGAAGGTGGAATTCTGAAACATTTAACATCCTCGCACCAGCTCACAAACTTTATTACCTACACAATCCACTAAATAAACAAATTTTTTTTTCTTCCTGTTACAGCACCTCACTACCCTTTYCTGACTTCTTTTCCTCTACATACTGCAGTAGTACTATTACAACAGAAGGATAATATGTGATGCAATTCTGGATAATTCCCTTTTGCTTATTACATTAGTGACAAAGCATAGCAATTTCCTAGCACACTTTTTTCCCTGCAATATTTACCTTTTCTTCTCTTTTGTTCTACTGACAYTGTGTGTAGTAATTTCCTATTATGGAAAGCAATGGTATATATAACCCAAGGTGATATTTTGTCTTGAAGTATATATTAAATAATTTKATTTGGTGCAATGATCATATAAAATGCATTTTCTAAACTTTCACCATTCAAGTGTCCCTTGGAAAGCTTCCACTGCACAATGCTGTACTGTATCTCATTCATGTGGGAACTATCACGTTGTTATACTCTCCTTTACTTTGTATCTCCACAAAAGCAGTGCATTGGGCAGAATAAACATTGGCATTTTTGGTCAYGGACTGAAAATCCTAAATTACTGGAGCTAAGGGGTAATACTAGTGTTCAAATGGGTATCTGAACAGAAACCAGTCCATTAGCAAAGACAGGGGGATCAAGATATAAATTCTGCCAAAGCTAATGGCATTGTGCATACTATATAAAAAGTCCTTCTGTCTGTGTAAAGGACTCAGACACTTCTGGTTTTTACATACCCAATAGAATTCCCAAACCATCCAACTCTGCAGACAAGAGATGGCAGAACATTACAGTAGTGACAGCTTTTGCTGAGAATGCCTGTTGTTTAAATCTCAAACAAACAACTACACACCAACATCATCTTGACTGATCATGACTAATAAAATACAATACAATAAATTTAGCCACTAAGATAAAAAAATCTTGTAGCAGTAGAACAAAACTAATTCCTTGGATTCCACTTGAGAACTAAGTGTTTTTTTGGTACAATATCTAAATCAGGAAACATTGCATAAAAGAGAATTGCATTCTCTCTCTTGTCTGCAAAGAGATTTCACATGTGGCCTCTAGTAGAATACAYGGAACATTTAACAGGGAGTTAAAATCACAGCTAATTCTGATACTGAAACATACAAACCCCATCTCTCTATGCACAGTGCATCTGAAGGAAATACTTTTTATTTTTTAAGTCAGAACTATAGGGGRTACTCTTGAATATTGCTGCTATTTAGTTTCCTTGAACAAAAAGAAACTATGTTTTCTTGAAATATTTTGTGTTAGAGGCAGCTTAGAACCTTACTTGTGAAAGCTTAAGTAGTCAAGAAGAGGTCAGTAATACTGCACCTTCCCCTCCAGCTTTCTCCATTACTATATTTGCTTTAATACATCTTTTAATTGTTTGGGTTGTATTATCTTCACGCTATGACTGTATCCTATACTGTGAATATGAATCAGTAACAGCAGCACATCATAGTATCCCAATATTTGTGGAATGATCTCCATGCACTTTTCTATCAAAAATTCATTATCTGTTTCATGCAGTAAAATTATTCTAGTCTGAGTAAAGTGGGAGTGGCACAATGGTGTCCTCCTCTTTGTGACCTCCCCTGAAGGACTCCAATATGTTCAAAAGCCTAAGTGAGGAAATGGAAGTTTACAGCATATTTGTAATACTCTCCTAGTGTTTTCAAGAATGTTAGGTCTCACTGATACACATGCAGTCTGTGTTCTGGGTCAGAGCTCGGACCAACAATCGTACTAGTGTTTATAACCACATGGACTAAGAGGAATACAGAATATTCGGCATTCAGTCAGGATTTTCAAAAGAATTATATGATATGAGTGAATGAATTTTGTATCCCAAGTCAAATACTGATTTTTAACTATCACTGCCTATATGCTTTGCACATGCCTACATATGCTGTCTGTATTTGCAAGCATTGTGCACCGTATTATTCACAGCATTATTTGTCACAGAAGACCCCACTGCATTTTTTAAAGCAGAGCAATCAGTCCATCCACTATTAGAGTGACGTTACCTGGAAGCAAAATGTAGGAGCTATTTAACAAAACACAGCTACCTCACATAAAAGTATATGACAGTGAATGAAGAATAACAAATGCAACTGAAAACGTAGGAGGCATTCGTAATGTAATTATCAAACTTAAATTTGATCTGCCTTGGCAAAGTGAGCAGGGAACTGTGAACAGGGAAAATGCGAATACCAGTAGTAACACCTTATTCTGTARAATTATTTTGGTGTATTTACTTCTTGGAGATTCAGAGGCAAGTGCCTGCTTACCRATAGTGTAACTAAGGCATCACAGCCTGTCAGGTCTGGGATACAAGTTTTCCACTAGCAGTGCTGATATTCATGTGCCTGACAGGTCAGACAGTTAAGTATCTGTCCATTTCTGATTTCAGCACATTTTAAAATTCTTGGGAGTATTTAATCATAGTGATTGACTTAATGGTCCTTGCCAAGTCACTTTCATCCTTGACTGATACCCAAATGATCAATAAGCTTGACCATGCCAAAAGTGAGAACTGAGAGAAGGAGAAAGAAAGAGGGTGAGAAAGAAAAAGAATGAGGAAGAAAACACAAAGGGAGGAAGAAAAACAGAGTAAAGAAGTACAAGAAGGAAAAAGAGAAAGAAGGGAAGGAAGGAAGGAAAGAAAGAAGAAACTGAGGAGAGAAAGGAGAGAAGGATGGGAGAGAGAAAGGGGAAAGAAAGACAGGAAGAAAAACTAAGATGGAGGAGGTGGAGGACACATTATGAGTATGAAACATACAGCAAAATCTACAACTTGAACCCAGAATCACACACAAGGTTATGGGAYACCGGTATTGAACAACAAATCAATCACAAGAAAAATGCAACTGAATCACCGTGTTGGAGGGTTGGGGTGGGGGGTGGAMTATGAAAAAATTCCAGTCCATCTCTAACACTAATACTACCAAATGTGCCTAGCATTTGCCTTAGTAGCTGAAGTGCTATTTTTAAAATGCATCTAAATTACTTGAAAACCTAAGGGTCATTGAAAATTAGTAGGAATTTCACCACAAAAAAAATCTTTGGTTCCTTTTTTAACTTTAAGCAATTCTTTGTTCATGTTGAACATCTAACTGATGAACCAAAAGTTCATTTTCAGAAGTAATACAGATAACTTGCAGCATAAATCTTTTTTGGATGCCAAACAGATGTGACTTCTAATGACATTAAAGTAAGACCTCTAAATAAGTCAGGTATTGAAGTACTGAGCAATGCAATGCACAAATTAGAAATAACAAGTCTGTATCTTCAGTATCTATTTCTTGTCCTCTACAACTGATAWAGTATTTACCCCAAGGAATTTTGAATTTCAGAACCAAAAAGTGTTCTTGGGGKAATAAAGGCAGAATTTTATTCTGAGGACACACACCCCAAAATATGAACACTCGAGGTGTGGCCGTCTATGCTGTTCTGAAAGCACAGGTCTTCAGTTTTGAAGGTCTCTTGAAAAAATGGATTACAGTTACACGCATAAACCTAAATACATGTATCTAGTAAAGAGAGAGATTCCATAATTAATAAATGCAGTTGACAGGTTTAGAACAGAGTGATTTTCACCTATCCCACTTTAGCTAAAATAAGAACCACTTGTTTTAAAAATGTTGAAAATTTTAAATGAAATTTTGTCATAACACTGATCCTACCATGGCACTGCCCTTGACACCAACACAAGACTCACATCACTTGTGCAATCACATTCTTGTGTCACTGCAGAGGAAGCAAACAAGCCTACCAAGTTTCTATTACAGCAATCACACTTCAGGACTTATTTGTCAGCAAGAGAAGGCTGTGGATGGTACACAGGGCTGTGAAATATATACCTTGGCTTCTCCCCAGTCAACAAACATGTATGGATCCAATGGGACTGGTTAGTGTCAGCACTTGTCGCTGAAGTGATTCTTTCCYCACACACGAGAGCTATAGAGGCGGGTACAGCCAGCTGTGTGCAGAGCCACACTCTGAATCACTGCTGGCCTCACTGAAAGATGGTTTAAGTACAGGTGGAAGAAAGGCACATACTGCTCACCCTGACACCCACATGGGAGCAGAATTACAGCCATGCAAACCTCCTCTTTTACACTGTGCTTTGGCAGTAAAGGGTGAATCCTTACCTCTACAGATTTCTTCGATACTATTATCTATGGTGTTGTGACACTATTACATACATTGTGTACATATAAAAATATGTGGTCATACAAATTCATATATGCACCTACACCTACTTAGAAAGTCTCAGTTCACATTCAAAGTTACTAACCAGTATAGATCTTTCCAAAAACGCACTCCATGCATGTAAGACACACCCCCACACAGTTTAACACAGGGAAATGCAAATCCCCCTGTGGACACACCTTCAAAGAGACATGCTTTGTTACTGGCTGCCAAAATCTCCCAGCTCATACACCCATGTCCATCTCCATCGGCATTTCAGATTATGCATTTACATAGYTCATGCATTTAACACATGTGCATGTGCACACATGTACCGCATCATCCATGCAACAACTTATACACGCAAACCTGCATGAATTAACAGGTGCGTGAACAAACCCGTGTGCACACACATGCAAGACAAAAGCACGTCAGAGGCACACATGCTGACGTGTTAGAGCACATTCACACAAATACACGTGCACAAAACCCACACAYGCACAGAGGCACCGGAAAGAATCCTGCACACTCACACAAACACTGAAGCATGCACATATGCGCAAACCATGCGTGCGCGCACACACCCGCACCGAACCACACAAGGACCTGCACACACACGCACACACGTGTGCACACGCGCGCTCACATCCACCGCGGCAGCACACGAGCACGCACAGCCACTCACTCGTGCCGCGCGAACACTCACAGCCACAGGCGCACCCAAACACACACTCCGCCCCCAAGAGAAACCTCCCACGCACGCACTGCGGGGCCCGGCACACGCGCGCWGCCTTTACGCGCAGAAATGCATCCCCACCATTCCCACCGCCCCCGCACACCTGGRACAACACCCCCGCGCCCACCCACGTGCGCGCCTCCGCACCGCAGCCGGTGCCTGCCCGCCCCCTCCACAAGCTCTCCGCAGCGGCGGAACCGCGCAGCTTGCGCGGTGGTTGGGCGGGCGGAGCAGGGCAGCCCCAAGCGCGGTTCGGGTTCCCCAGGCCGGGGCAGCGCCGCTCCCGCAGCGCCCCCGCTCCCCCTCCCCGCGCAGCGCCCCCGCCCCCGCGCAGCGGCGCGGCCCCGGCGGCC
>JACDOX010000312.1:607323-619820 GCA_014549065.1 Cardinalis cardinalis | reverse complement strand
TTCCGAGGCAGGGGCTATTTTGCTTTCTTCTTGCTTCTGTGTTCATGAAAGGAGGGCAAAAAGGAAATGTCTAGTTAGCGGCATAAATATCTTCACTAAGTCTGTGCTTGCGGGCAGTTAAGGGAAATGCTGCACACAGAGAAAAGAAGAAATATGTGGCTTGAATAATGTGCACCTGCAGAATTACACAGGCATCGCTAAACAGTGAAGTGCCGATCCCATCACGCGTGCCTTCAGTAAAAGGATCTATTCTGCTACTCCCCACAGTCGGCTGCCTACCCGAAATAATCTCCCCTTGTTTGTGGCCAGTGATTAATATCCGATTAATCACCCTTTTATCCCCCTCCTCATCCTCATCCCTCCTCCCCGCCACACTCATACACTCCCAGAATATTTAGTAGACATTATCGATCCCCTCCGAGTTTTTAGACTTGGTTATCGCCTACAGAGGTTGCCTGCACGGGTGGGAAGGAGGTGTCTAGTGGGGGTGGCATTCAAAGGCGTGCCTTCCTGAGCTGGCGCTGGCTTGGATGAAACAGTTTATTGTAGAGCTTTGCAGCTGCTTTTCCCCCCATTTGCATCGCGTTGAAAAAGACAATTCGCGYTTCACGGGGAGGGTCTGGAGGGCTTTTACCTCATCCCGCGTTATCCTGACGCGGGGTATCCAAGGGGCTTGCCTGCGACGTTTCTGCACACTGTAATTAAAGGCAGCCTTTCTGTGTTTGCATCTGTTGGAGGGAGCCGCTCCCGGCGCTCTGCCCCGGTCTGGAGACGATTTGCTGTCAGCACCGGCCCGGGCCTTTGGGGGCATTTCTTTTCCCCGGTTCAGCCTTCTGCCATCAGCGCGTTCTGGGTGCCGTGTGCCAGGGCTCGCAGCCCCGGGCTGGCTGCCGGCCAGGCTGCGCGGGGCCCGCGGGCGCGGTGCGGGCGCGGTGCGGGCGCGGTGCGGGGGCTCCGGCGCGGCTGCTGCGAGGTGAGCGCGAGTCGCGGGGCGGCAGCACCCGACCGCGGGACGCGCCGGGCGCAGCGCGGCGGAGCGGCTTCCCCAGCACCTGTTGAGAGCCGCCGCTTGCCCTTGGGGTGGGGTAAGGAAAAAACGCTGAGCACAGAGGGCAAAAAGCTGCGATGGAGCACCAGAAACAGCCCAAGAAACAGGAAAAAAAGGGTTTTGCAAAACTGGCCGTTTGTACTTCYTCCCATTGTTAGGGCCTAAGCTTCCCCGGTGCCCGACCCTGGCAGTTTCCATAGACTTCCTTTGGACTGGGGCGGTTCAGCCAGAAACTGCCGACCCAGGAGGTGATGCTTTACATTCTGGATGCGGGTTCCTTTAGGCAGCCAAGCCTTACAGAGCTGGCTTACACTCACTGCAGCACTCCATCTATTCTGGACGTTTATATTAATTATCCTTCCACTCCCATGAATGAAAGCATTTTACTTAGATTTACATTCCCATTGTGTCAACAGAGTTCCTGCCCCCAGAAAGCAGAGGCAAAGGATGAATGAATACCTGCCCACGTAAAACATTCCAGATGTTGGGAGCAAGATGACTCCACAGATCCTACGTCTGCTCTACCATTGCTTTGCAAGGCCTTTTTACCACACTCCATCTCTGCAAGCTCCAGCCCATACCCTTCCTTGTTTAAACATTTCTACTGAACAGTCCAGCACCACATCATAACACCCAAACTGTTGCTGTCATTCCTGTCATCCAGACCATTTCCACAGCTTCGCTTCATATTTGCCTCTCAGGCTTTTTCAATTTTTGTCATTGTCCTGTCATTGTTTCCCCAGTGTTGATCCACAGCGCTCTCATCATTACGTGTGCCAAACTATCCCAGGATGCTTAAGGAACCACGCTTACATCTGGATAATTAGGCTTTCTTTGGATATATTAATATGGACAAAACAAATCCTTCACGTTTATCTATAAATTCATGACTCTTCAGGACCTTCAAGAGTATTGAAAGGGGTTAGAAATGGGAGAAGAAAGCAGGAGAAGGTGGAAGAAAGGAAATTGTCAGAACTGCTGAGGAAGGAGTGATAGGAAGAGCTAAGTAAAGAGGAATTGTTCCTTTTTCAATTAAAGTCTTGCTTATATAATATCCCATTTATGCCATGGAACCATCTCCAACAAAATCTTCCTTCAATAGGAATGGAATAAGRAAGCAAAGAAATGACACCACTGAAAACTGAGTGGCGTGAAAGGCATTAGAACAATCAACTACATCCACGATCCAGCCTTTAGAAAAGGCCAAGCAGAGTGATTCCTGATCGGTTACAGGGGGTGATGAATCCTGTGCTCTTCCCTTCAGTAGCAGGAGGCGCCCAGGAAAGCTCCCTCCCCTCACACCATGGGAGAAATGAAAAGCACCACTGAGGCAAGGGAGATACAAACCAAGTTTAGAGGATGAGGGAATGGAAAACTCTACTGTCCAACTCCCTTACAAAAAGTGGGGAAGAGGACATGAAAGAGTGGAAAAAAAAATTAGGCAGCATCAGTGAGGTTTGCCTCCTGGGATTTAGGAGAGGACTTGCATGCCTTTGGCTTGGCACCTTGGCACCTCCTTCCACCAAAAAAAAAAAAGCAAAAAAAAAAGCAAAAACAAAGCAAAAAAAAAAGCTTGMGATCATTAGTGGAGGCAAATCTGAGAAGAAATCAAGCAAAATGACCAGATTCCACAAGATTCCTCCATCTGTTGTATTTGGCTGTCTCTCCAAGAGAGAGAGCACCAAGGTCGACTTTTGTCTGCCCGGCTAAAATGAAGCTTCGCCGCTGCTGTTGTTCCTCTGTTCCCCTCTTGCAGTTGTGACAAGCGGAACAAGGGCAGCTTTTAAAATGAAAGGGAGATGAAGCACTGAGATTTTAAACGGCTCATTGACAAGAGAAGTGATGAGAAAATGAAAAGCATTTCCATTTCCAGTGATGGGTACCTGGCATGTGGGAGTATTTAGCAGGGACAGAGCGTGCCCTGCTTCTTTTAACCACCTCTGCCATCTCCCTTTTCCCTCATTCCAACCTCAATCCCGCTCCCTTCATGCTCTGCCAGCCCCTCCCCACCGCTTCCTTCCCAGTCACTTGATTTATGGAGTTACTGACGATGGGAATGGGATTACTGGCGGATGGTTTTCCCCAGTGGGGCACGGGCGGGCGCAGCGAGATGCTGGCTCTGTCCCCGAGGCGGGAATGGTCGGGCGAGTAACAGCAGGTTCAGGTTTCCTCATATCCAGATGGTCGATGCCGGTGCTGCATCTTTGTGTGCGTGTGTGTATGTGTTGAGTTAGTTCGTGCGTTTGTGTGTATGTACACGTGCAGGGGGATAGGGACACATTGACTGGAGCAGGGACAGCGTCGTCCTTCCTTTCCAACTCCTCCACGCCCGCTCACCTCCTCCAGGGAGCCTCTTTGCCGTGGCCCCCGCGGGTGACACGGGGCTGGCTGTRCTCAGCGGGCTGCGCACCGCGACTCGCCGTGTTTCCAAGCTACGCAGCTCCTCAGGGTTGCAGGCAAAGTTACCCTCCGTCATCCCCGCCTTTCTCAGGACTGAAACCCAGCACGGCTGTGCCCCCGCTCAGCGCTCGTCTTCTCCGCCTCCCCTCCTGCAGGGCAGCAGTGAGGAAGCGCACGGCCTCTCCCAGCAGCGCCGGCAGGGACTGTTTCTCCTTTCCCTGCCGGGGACTCGGGACTCGCAAAGGGCACAGGAGAGCCTCACCCTCGCTTTCCTCTCTTTCGCTGTGAGAGGCAGCAGTCTCCAGGCGGAGCCGGCCCGCGGGCAGCTCCACCCGCGCCCGGCATCGGCACCGGCCCCGCGGCCCCTGAGGAGGCGTCCGCGCCTCCGGGCACTCCTCCTGACAGAATTCCGTCCTTTGGCTTCGCTTAATTTATCTCGGTCACTCCTGCACGACTTCGGCCGACAAGTCTAAGGCAACTCTAGGGTGGTCGGTTGATTGATTTGTTCGGCTGACACACAGAAATAGCCCCTCAGCCCCTAAGCACAACCAGCCCGTTGCTCTGCGAGAGGCTGAGCACTTCAGCAGCCATCCAGGATGGAGAGGGACACGCTGTATCTTCAGCTCCATTATCAGCTTCTCAGTTTGCAAGCAGCAGTGCATGAGACCTATAGAATTCTGTCGGTGTGCTTCAAAATTCCCCCTTTTCCAAAATTCCTGTGCAGAAACATAGCAGAAACTTGTAGTCTACCGGTGTTTTTTTCCTTGTTTGCTTGTATTTGAGGGGGGGGAGGATGTTTTTGAGCAACAAGTCTAGCAGGATAATTGCACATCTAGCTTAGTGCCCTTTATCTCCAACCACCACAATTAGCAGCAGGCTAGTGAAAGACTGGAGAAACACTGTAAGTGGAGTGACTAGCACGTCCTGGATTTCAGCAGCCAACAGCTTTGGATCTCCTAAGATACAGGCTGCTTTTGAAATATCACATTTGGAAAGGCATGGACTGGCCTGTGTTCCATTCATTTGTCTGTTTTCTTTCATTCCGCTGCCTTTTTCCTTTGCTTTGTCCTGCCTTGCCTTGCCCTGCCTTCCTTCCCTGTTCCATACCACGGCATTCATATAAATCCTGCATTCTTTCCACTCTTCATCAGGCGGAAAGCACTGGTTTGTATGAACATTTGGGATAAAATTGGTTGTTGTTGACATGATGTGAARATCTACCCACAAAATCTGAGGTTTGAAACCACTGAATGCACATGGATCTAGTAACAAGAAAGAAAATCACATACTCTTTCAGAGAAATTTGAAAAAGTTTTAAAATATCCTGTGGGGATGGTTCAATTTGCCTGATTGTTACAACTTTTCAGGGAAAATGTTCTGAAGAATAAGACAGCCTAGTGTTGTAGCTTTAAAAAAAAATACTGTCTTCAACATTGTCTGATTTTCAGAGGTATTGAGCATTTACAATTTCAAGTGGCTTTAGTGAGAGTCTGGGGGACATGTTAGCACCTCTGAAGCAAGGCCAAGTGAGTCCAGCATTATGATACTGAGACACAGAGAAACATTAAAAGTAAAAAAAAAAGCATCTATAAAATAAATTAAAATTATATATAAAATTTTAATTCTACAGAATCTGATAAATTGTAATGGTAGGAATAAGAAAGGCTTTATGATCTGCTGTAAAATTAGTTGTTGTTTTGGGTTTTTCTCCCACTTGTAGAAAACTTCAATTCTAATTCCATGGGATTGTGATATCTGTTTCAACTACTTGCTGATGCATATAATTCAGGTGGTGTTTCTGACCATAATGGTTGAGGTTGGAAGGATAGAACAAAGCCTTTGAGGGAAATTAGCTTACCAGTTACTACAAAGCAATTTCCAGGAAAGAGCATTCAGAAGAGAACAGACATCTTGGTCTAAGCTGTTGGTTTCTTCCCTTAAACTCCTATATTTTTAAGACAGCTCTTGCTATGTGAGATAATTGAAGAAGCAATTTTTAAGTCATAAATCAGAGCCAAATCTGATAAAATCAATTATTGCAAGGTTATAAACCATACCTCAAAATTTTAAGYAATTTCCATGCTAGAGTTTATTGCAAAAATCCATAACTTTTACAAGATTTAGACACATGCCTTTTAATCAAATTTACAGAAGAGTGTTTCCTTGTCAATGAAATGGTACAATTTCTTTACAAAAAAAGGATAACATTTCTCTCTATGTAAAATTCAAGGGACAATATCTGGCAATTATCTTAGGCCTAAATAGAACAGGGTGTGACATGTAATGCACCAGTTTTAAAACTCCTTTTTAAAAAAAAAAAAAACAAACTAGTAGTAGAAAATGTTGAAGGTCTCCTTCCCAATATCCAGCTTATGTTCTGGGAAGTAGAATGGAGAAGGATATTGGCCTATAAGGAGGATTATTTAAAATACACATATGCACACAGACACCCCATTTACATTTGTACTTGTTTACATTCAGTTGTTTACCTTTCCTGGGCAGATTTACAATCATTGTTGCATTGCTTTGTTCTCAGAGAACGTGTAAGATTTAGTATGGCTTCATAATTTCAGCATTAAAGATGCTGAGTACTGTTGTAAATGTCAAAGATGGAAATAGTGGGAATTCATCATGTCCTTCCCAGGGTCTGAAATCTTAGTTGGGTAAGTTTATAGATTTAGGAACAGTGTTACTCATAAAGAGTGGGCCCTGGTGTATTGATGAATGGCAAACAAGGGATCCCAGCTGGGCTGCTCCTCTCGTAGAACTCTCGCTGAAAAACAAGATGGGATGCAGCCAGCACAGACATAGAGAGATGGACTGCCCATTTTCCCTTGGATTCTACAAAATGCTTCATAGCGTCATGTGTCATATTTGCATTGTATCATAGAAGTAGGGAAAATAAATAACTTAACCACAGAAGCATTCCTGGGGTGGTGAATTCTCATCCCCCAAGGCCTGTAAATAGCACAGACTGTCTTTGCAATAGAACAGAAAGAATTTGGAGGCTTGAAGCAGAAATGACTGAGTTGTTTACTTGGATTATACTGCTATTGAATCACTATTTCTGACCTTGAATTCTATTCTGTTTCCCCTATTTATGTATCTTCTTAGCCTTATGCATGTAACTTGTTTGATTTAATTCTCATGGAAACTTGTATACCTATATGTTTACACATGCATATTATAGTGGAACTTCCTTCTGAGATTGAGAGTACACAATAAATTAAGAGGTAGTAGGTAACTTAGGAAGCACACAAGTTTCAAGTTGTTACCTGTGCCTTTGACAGGTAACAATGCAGTCTGTGGAAACATAATCAACTTATGTGCTTCCTAAGTTACCTATTACCTCTTAATTTATTGTGTACTCCCAATCTCAGAAGGAAGTTCCACTATAATACATAATTGATTTCACTAACAAAAGAAGAGTGATAGCTAGGTGTACTTGTTAGGAGGAAAGCTTGATGAAAAGAAAAAACACTAGTTACTAAAACCAGTAATTAAAAACTTAAATTAAGAGTTTACTGTCATATTTATTCCTAGCGATTTAGGGGTTCTTTACCAAATACAGTTTCTATAAACTGTTTTTAGTAGATTGAAAACCTCTAATCACCTTTCAAGAWTAGAAAAAATGAGGATATTTGTGCTATTTTCTGGTTTATTTTAATAATGGTATTATCACTTGAAGAGACTGGCATATCTCAGAGGTGGCTGTATTTCAGTGCAGTTAAAAGGAGCCCTCTGCCATCATTATCTCCTCATAGAGCCATTTTCAAACCCAGCAAGCAGATACCTGTAAGTGTAGTTTGGAGTCCTTAGTGAAAATGAACCACAGAAATGCAAAGTACACATATTCTCATTGAACATAGTGTTGAGATGGAACTACTTGAATTACAAAACCTTTCCTCCACTATTTAATCTGACCCAGAATGAAAACTTCACAGTCTACTATAGTTAGCTTTCTTGATTGCTGTGCAATTATTTTGGGAAATGGAGCTTAGTCTAATTAAAAGTATTCTAAAAGCCGTAGTATTCTAAAAAAAAGTATTCTAAAAGTATTCTAAAATACTAAAAGTTGCATTTTTGCTTCTTTGTATGAGCTTTGACTCAAACGTAACTAGAATTTGTGAAACAGGGTATAAAAAGAACATCTGTCTGTTGTTTGAGCCCATTGAAGGCAAAAGGACAGTCCAGAATAAGATCTCTGAGAGATTTTCCTGTTTCTTTTTCTACTGAGTTTTGAATTACAATTTTCTGTACATATATTTTATTTGACTCAAAAATATTAATTATAACAGAAGTAATGTATTTCACAATATATGCTTGATATTTTAATTTGAAGTGGTCTTTGGAAAACTCTTATTGCATTGTAAACCTAAAGATTACACAAGTAAATTGTTTATGATTAGGGGAAAATAAATTATATATTTGGATACAGAAGGAAAATGCTCTTTCCACATTTCATTGATGGTCACATCAGCAGTTCTCAGGATGAGTCTACTGGATTCAGTGCAATGATAGTATGCTAATACAATGTCAGGYGTAGTCCTTCAAACCCCAGAATAGTCCTGTTTTTGTCAGGACATATGATGAAGTACAGCAATTTTTTAACCTAGTTTCAAGATTTCATATTAATTTTTTTTTGTTTTTCAGTAATGCATTTTGCAATTTGCACAATGCTGCTAATGGCTGCAGAGGACCTAGGAAGACTTAAGAAAATAGATTGCAATTTAAAATGCTTCCAATTTAATTATAAATGCAATTTGGTTTTACTTGTATCAGGTTATCATATATTCCAGTATGGAGTTACATTTGAAAATGCTGAATTAGCTAGTAAAACCAAAGCACAAAAATCGAAAAGTTTCCATGTTAGTTTTATTGCATTTTTTTCCAACACATTCTTTGTATTTGCCACTGCCTTATTTTAAAGACATCTAATATGATGAGTCAAAATCAAAAGAACTGAAATATAGTGGAAACCAAAAGTTCAAATCCTGACTTTTGGGAAGCCTACGTGGCTGAGCAAAGATTTGGGGAAGAAAAGAATAGGTCTTTGGCCACCTGACATAATCATGACCATGGGCTTTGTGCTAATAGATGCTTTTTTCCTGCATCTCCAGAGGCATGCAGGAAAACAGACACCCCAGCACTCCTGGTAGCAGGCATCTGTAACTGTGCCCTCTATCAGGAAGAATTCTGCCTAATTCATGACTGTGCTCTCAYCTTCTGTGATTTTCCTTGAATGCATCTGTGCTGACACTTCAGTTATATGACTCTTGCTGACTTGAGCACTGCTTGTTGCATAGAATGGCAGAATTGGGTGGGTTGGCAAGGACCTCAAAGACCATCAAGTCCAACTGTTAACCCAGCAGTGCTGAGTGATGAGTGCCGTGCAATTTTAGTGGCCATAAGAGAAGAAATATGTATACTTAATAACACATAATAAAAGGACAATCTTTGCATCAATATGGTGCTCACAAAAGTTCTCAGCTGATTAGAGAGTTTTTATTGGTATAATATACTGAAGTATATTGGCATTTGCACTGTCAGCAGTGGAAAGTTGCACCAATCAACCATATAAGACACAGTCTTTTTGAAAATGTACTGACAAATGTTTGATTTGCAAAGCTATTTATCTGATATAGAAATGAGCAACAGAATCATGTTTAATATAGAACAAGTTCAACAGCACTGCTGACTCCTGCATGCCTACCTTCATAACTTTCCTAAGGATGTGCTTCAAAATTCCTAAATCTTTCTAGTACTACAATTGCAGTCCATTGAAACATGTATGAGTTTCTACACTATTTTCAGCTACTTTTAAATTAGACTACCCATAAAAAACCCCACCATTCTCCTAAGCTCTAGCCATATATTTTTACTACACTCAAATCTAGCTCATCAACTAGCTCCTGTAATTTTTCTGAATTTATTCAGCCTCCTCTGCACTTCTGGGCTCCCTTCCCAAATTCTCTTCCCACTCCACAAGTACTGCTGGAGAAGTCCCAATAACATAAAGCTTGCAGAAAAATATAGAAAGTTCTCTTCAATTTCCATGTAATTTGTAAAGTCCTTTTTTGGCCCAAAGTAATAATCATGTAAGGGTAATATGCTAGGAAATGAAATATCCTCCCAGCCTTAGAGTCATAGTTTAGACTTACTAACTTTTTCAGGRAGTTCTTTGGATTTTATATCATCTCTAAGAATGCAAGATTAGAAGAGTGGTTTTTTCAGTTATATTTGTTTTCATTCTTCAGTATCTTGTACCTGTTTACTTGATTATTTTTTGGTAACCAAAATAATACGCATTCACCCCAAAGTAGAAAACTTCAAAACATATTATTAAAAAAAGTCCAAAATTTGATTATGAGATATTCTTACAATCACTTGTGTATAAATAAACAGTAGAGAATCAGATAGTTAAAATTGAAACACTTGATATATTTTGGAAATCCAAGATATATCTTCTTGGTTTTTCAAGCTCTAATGTATACAGTTAAACTGTCCAAGTGACACAATAAGAGAAATTTTACAGATCTAATATTACTCCTGTTAATCCTTTACTAATATCATAGTTCTGGGATGACACTGACTTGTTGGGACTCTGGATTCTACATAATATTGTAGAATAAGAAAATAATTAAATATAAAAGGAAAAAAATTGCATATGGTAAAACAGGGCTAGACTTGTAGGGATGCTGTAACACACTTGCTCCCATTGACTTTGTGTATTCCAATGAAGTCAGGAGAGTTTGCTGTGTATCTGACTTGTGAAAGGTACTGTTCCAAATTGCTCCCTTTGGGGCCTCCTGTATTTGTCCCCTCTTTTAAATCCATTCACAGATGAGTTAACACAAATCTGAGAGTCAGAGTGTGCCACAGATACCAAGTAGGGAGAGAATCTGCTCATCAGAACCACYGTAATTATTAAGGAAACATGAATTACCTCCTGGAATTTACATTAAATCTGAGGTAACTATATGGAAAATGGATAGTTTATTTTAGAATATTGTATGCAATACAATGAGCACTGAATCATCACTTATGAAAACATAACTGCATTACAATGTTGAGGTGTTTTCTGAAGAATGTTTTCTTCATTCTTACAAGTTTTAATATTTTTCATTATTAAGCTAGTACACAGTGTCCTGTAAGTAAACATCCTCTGGCCAAACTGATATGGATATATTTATTTGATCAACTGTTTCTCTCCTTCCTCCATGCTTCATGTGTACAAAATTTATTCCCACTATCTCCTTTGTATCATACCTTTTTTGTGCTTTTAATTCAGATTGCTCTGGGCAAGGTTCCTATTTTTTGTCTGGCACACTTGGATGATTGTGCACTTTTTAGAAGGTGTATCTTTGATTTTTCCTCTTTTCCCATCTCTTATCAGTATTAAAAATATGCCCATTATCTACTTGAATGTCCATATTTTACAATATTATTGTCTTTTTTTTCTTACATGACAAGACTATTTTTTAATTTATTTTCTGTTGATGGCTCAGTTGATGTTCCTAACAGTGTTTCTATTTCTCACTGCTTGGTGGTTCTAAGTCTTCCCATTCAAAGCTTCTTACTTCTCAAGTGAGAAGTGCACATTTGAAAAGAGTGATCATCCATTCAATTATAACCTTATTGAAATATTTACCAGTAGATTATCTTAGAGCTTGTCCCCACTGAACTGAAGATTTGTCATTGACTTTTAGCAGAACAGAGCAGATTGATACTAGAAAGCAAAATACTCATTTCAATACAGAGGAGTTTATTTAGGATGTGACAGCTCTACAAAACTGTTTATATCTTGCATGGGACTGAACTGACGAAACTGAAAAGCTGTAACAGATGAACTCCACCAGATTCTATTTGCAGTACCCTAAAATGGTATTAGAGCTAGGTGGGTAAGTTACTGACACTCTCAAAAACCTTACAGGCTTTGGTCCCTTTTGGTTCACTGTCTTGTGAGAGTGGTTAAGTGAGTTGACAAAAACAATGTTTCAGACTACAAGATTAATAATCAGGTTTTATTATAGTTTTCAAATCCTATTCTAATTCATCATTCATTTATAAAGATGGCAGGAGTAAGGCTACAATTGCAAGATGACAAAAAATCTAAAATCCTTTTTAAAGTTTAAAGTAAATAGTATCAAAATATTACAAGACAATGAGTCAAAAGTTGATTAACCGATCTTTTTTTTTTTTAACTGATTTGGTCTAGAATTTGGCTGAAACACATGAGGAGCCCTGAGAGTTTAAAGTTTCTGGCTGATCTCTARATCTAAAACAGCTGAGCAGATTTAAATATTTTGTGTAAACAAATTTGCATCCAGGCTGCTAATCTGCATGCCAGCTTTCAGCTTGACATTTTCTGAAATGATGGAAAAATGCTAAGCCCTTAATACTAAATGGAGTTCATAATGGAAATGCTGACAGACCCTTAATTACCTGTATTGTGATTCTGCTGAAAGCTTCYTTATCTGTCTAATCTTTCACAATGCAGTTAAATATATAAATTCTTGAAATGAGGAAAAAAAGGAAATACTAAACTGTAGCAATGCTATGTTTTCTTCCAAACATTCACTTATGGAGGCAGCAGTGACAAAAAAAATATTTTAAGAAAAATATAGCATTATCTGTGCAAAAGTAAAGGCAGSTGGTGATGCTTAAAAGTTTAATTTAACCTCTGTTTTTCAATCTTTTTGAGTCACCTTTCTGTCAAAGTATGATTAAACAGATGCAATCAASCATTTTTAATATGATAATGAGGTATTATCATAGAAGAAATTTCTTATTGACTTGATATGGCAAAAAAATCACAACCGAAAAAACATCCAAATTATCATTCCACTGCCCTGATACTGTATACTTATGCTTAACTCTTCTTCACTGAGTGGAGGARGAAGCAGAGGATAATATGAGAGAAAGCCCATTGTCTGGACTCTAATTTACAAATTCTGTAATGTAGAAACTCCACTGTCTGCCAGCTTTGGAAGAGTCTTTAAGATTCTCTGGGAGAGATTTTTTTCATTTTTTTTGTTTGTTTGTTTGG
>JACDOX010000312.1:550953-607309 GCA_014549065.1 Cardinalis cardinalis | reverse complement strand
TTTTGTTCCTGCCATGAAAATCTTGCCCAGTTTGTCCAGGCTATAACCACTTGTAAAACTAGACAGTATTCACTCTGCAGAAATTGCTTAGGGTGGATGACTCTGACATGCCATCTTTGCTGCAGCTCCACACAATCTCTGCCCCAGCCAGGACACACAGCTGTGTCTATAGAGCAGCTTTCACACAGGACAGTGGTCCTTGAAGGAAACAGAATAAACAGAATATCCTCTAGCATTTTTGCCTTTGTGGTTTGCTGGGCAAATGAAATCTATTTCTCCAAAGTTCYCATAGCAATGACTGACAAAACTCAAAGAAAATATCCTGCACGAAAATGAGAACCATACCACTCTGATACCTTCTTTCCAGACTGCCACCTTTTCCAAAAAGATGTCTGGAATTTTAATTTTTCCTTATGAAGAAACTACTTCAGTTCCAAGATCAGCTATTTGCCCATCCCTGTATCTTTAATATCAGTCTGCCTTTCTTGAATTAAGGAGATTAGAACTCTGGGCAGTGCTCAAGATAGGGGTGCATTGGTGTTTTTTGTAGGGGATATATTTCACTCTCTTTGTCTTCCTGTTTGCGGAAGTGCCATGGAACATGAAKTTAGTAATTTCAATGAAATTTCATTGATGCGTCTGAGGTCAACTCTGAGTTCAGCTCTCAGGTCAACTCTGARTTCCAAGTTCATCATCATGCAGGTATCATTTAGTTATATTTTTCTATATGCATATTAATTGCTAAAACTTGCCTACTTCTGTGTTTGCACACCTATTGATTTTGTGAGGACATTCTGGAGCAACTTGACATTGGTGCATCATTTGATTACCCAAAAGATCTTAACATCTCCAGTCTAGCAAATTTACCTACATACTTCTTACTTTGTTGAGGATAGAGATGTGAGGAAAACTGATGCCMTCACTAATCTGAAAGCAGCAACTCCACTTTTAATTCATCATCTAAGCAAGTGATCATCACTTATTCTGWGTCTTATATTTTAACATCTTTAAGTTCATTAAAGGATCCTTCCAAATGTCCTGTGGTAAACTATTTTCAATAGCTTTTGATGGTCAGCCTTGTCAAGAGATTTTTGCATATTCACAGTGACTAAACCTAAAAAAAATTAGCTTTTCTGATTAAYGGACCTATACCCAGAATTCCCTTCCCTGGTGTGATAGCTTTAACCAAGGATCAAAAGCCACAGGAGAAGAGCTGCCTGTATACATTRCCTTCTCTGCTACCCAGAAGAACCATAAATATTTTCTAAATCAGGGCACTTTTCATAGTACTTCTGAGGTACAATGAGACTGTTTAGTACTTTAATAGCTGACTTAAAAATATATTACTGGAGTTGYAGGAAATAGTGCTGTTTCTGTTGGAAGCATTTTCTAGAATTTGAACAAATTACTATTCCAAGCAAAATTTAGAGACACTGAGCTCTTGCAGTTGTCATGTTTCAGATGAGATGTTGCTGGTATGTCTGGTTCTGAAAGATTGCATGGTATTTTTCACAGAAGATTGTTATTAGCCTTCATCTGCTGGCTGAATTCCAATTTGGATAATTACAGTCTGCTATCTAAATCCTCTAAGCAGAGTGTGTTAAATAACCTTCTACACTTCCTTTTCTAATCTTCTGAGGGGCATTTCTGAGAATTATTAAATAATAGATCTACTTAATCTAAAAGGCAGCTGCTTCTAAATRTAAGGGGAAAGGAACTGTTTTAGAAGGTGTGTTGACTACTCAGTGCTCAGTGATAAATTACACAGCCGCATTGGTGTAGGAAATGCTCCTTAGCACKGTACAAGAAAATAAGGAAACTACCTCCTTAACAAGATTGCTGTAATTTAATTAAGAGTTCATGGAAACATTTTAGATAAACAATACAATATGCTCCTCCAAGATGAGAAGCACTAGCCTGGAGAAATCCATATAGAAATTTTTGGAAAAGTTACAAGTTATTGAAGGTTGAAATAAAGATTTCTTATTCAAGATGAAGGATTAATACACACAACTTTAGTACACAGGAGAATATAGAAAAGTGCAAAGCTGTGGAAAGCTTTGAACTTCCTCAGATATGAAAAAAATCAAAGGGAGAAAATGGGTCAGTTGGACCAGTCATGAAGTCAAGTCCCAGATTTGAAATAAATGGATGAAAAGGAAATATTGCAGATGTAGTTGAGTACAACATTTTGCTGRTTACATACTAGTTCAGTTGTTTGTTTCAATGTGAGAAGAGAAGGGAAGGGAATTCAATATTAATCACAATTGCTTGACATGTCTTTGAACATGTGTAATTATTGGACTAGTTTAAGGATAATTTGTTAAGCATCAGCTCATTGGTCCATCAAAAGTGGTGTTTGCTTCTCCCTCTTGGCCTGATGGTAAGTAGCAGCATTCAGCAAAGTAAAAAAGAGATAGGAATCAAAGAGATGCCACGGAAATGTCTTGACTCAAAAGGTGTTCTCATATTCACAAKCTCCATCTTTCCTTAGGGCCTGTTGGCACAGATGTGTTAAACTAGAAGAAACCCTTTCCTGTACCCTTTCTTCCAAACTTATTTACCTTCCACAGAATGCCCTCTATCAAGCCCAAAGATTTTTGCTCTCCATGAAGAAAGGATGACAATGTCAACATTTTTGCTCATGATTGTTCCACCCTGCATTTTGAGAACTCTGTACAGGTTCACAGTAAAACTTTTTTGTGGGGGGTTTTATAGAGAACAATACAACCACATAATGACTCCTGGTACTGTTTGGCATTATTTTAGTTCAAGAAAAAACATCATACCCACTTGTGCTCTTAAACTATGTCTAAGCTCAGTCCAATCTGTTTAAAAAAGCACAATAACAAGATCATTTTAGGTAATGTTATGTGCAAATTGGGTATTCACTGGGTTGATGCATGTCTGGATGGAATGRAAGCAGAGGTTGTTTATAGCCCTTTGAGAAAGCATTTAAGTCTGGTTCTAAGAAAACTCTGTTATTACAGCGCAGGTGGTTGAGTTGATTGCAATCTTGAAGATTAAGGATATCTTCATTTTTCTGATGTTACAGAAACACAGGGAACTTCTTGGCCTGATTGTCACTATGACTTACTGTTGCCAAAAACTACATTAACTGCTATTTTGGAGCCTCCTCAGTACAGAATTTTCATTAGCTTAGTTTCTTGTATGAATAAAAAATTAGTAAATATGAGTGTAACACAATATGCACAGTTCCAAATCAAGTAGCAGCATTCTTAAGATAATGATCAAGAGAAAAATGGAATGAGCTTATTTCTCTGTTAAACARCTTCATTATCTGTTAGTTAGTGAAACTTCAGGTACTTTGGTGTGCAATTTAACACTACACTGCCAGGAAGATTCAGTAGATATATTGCAGTTCGAAATGCACTTTGAAGTCGTCTGTTCTTTATAGTTGTGTAAGAAATTGGCTTCAAGGGAATTGCTACTATCCTTTGCTAGAAAAAAAAACAAAAATAAAATCTTGAAGTTAGTGGGTCAAAYATCATCTGCTTTAATTACTTTAAACAGATGGAAACCATGAATAATTATTCATAAAAGCCTTTTTATATGCTTTTTCAGGGGGTATTATTGCAAGACTTTTTTCAGTTACATAAATAGCAAAATGAAAAAGAGCAAGTAATATCACCTCATATCTGCATTAAGAAACAGAAACAAATGGTTTGTTTTATAAGTGCTCTGAGAAGTTGCATGGGTCCAAATCCAGTGCAGACAGCAAAAAAAAAAAATCTAATGTTTGAGATCAAACTTGATTGAAGGATTTATTTCCAAGCTTCTAACTATTTCTTCATTTTTATCATTGGGTATCACTAATGCATGCTACTAAGAGGGCAACTGGGTATTAGTTTCTGGGAATTCGATTTTTACTAGGAGAAGAAAACATACCTCTTTTCAGATAAACTTTCAGATAATGATTGATTTCTACCAAAGGAAACTGTGCAACATTTTCAAAATTCACAGAGTAAGAGTTCATTCATACTTGAAAGATTTTTTTCCTGATTTTCATAATTGTATTACATTTCAATTTGCATTTATGATGTGGCAGATAGGGACAGGCGGTCGGAAGAATTTCGGAATGGCACGGGAAAGATAAGAAATAGAGACCCCTCACCCTCTTCCCCAAAGATAAGAACACACATCCTCTTCCCCAGAAAAACAGGAACCCATATCCTCCTCTGTAGAGATAAGATCCACCCTTACCATGCAGCTARGCACGTAGGCTCTCTAACATAAGAATACTAACATCCCCTTCACCACTACTAACTCCAAAAATATAAGTATGACCTCATCCGACGTAGAGAAGCCCCTGATCTATAAAAACCCCTTGAGTGAATACAATAAACGTCTTTCACTGTCCACCACATTGGTGTCTGCTGTGTCTGACCCGAGTGATCCCTGGGATTTGGGACACCGTGCTATGCTTTGATACCAAGTCACTGTTGCTTTCCGTGACAAAGGAAAGCGACAAATGGTGCCGAAACCCGGGAAAGAAAAACCTCGGGTGACGGGATTTCTCCTAGACAAAGATAGCAGCCACAGCGGTTGGACCGACTGTAGTGAGAGGAGGACGCCCCGGACCGGTGACTCGCCATAGAAGCGATGGCCAAGGTCGTATCTTTTTTGCATATAGCTAAAAGAATTAAATAAGAGCTCAAATACTTTATCCTCGCAGTCACGAAGCTTTTAGAGCTCAGGACGATTAAACGTCCAGTTCATATTTTTAGTCCTGAACTCTGAGATACACATACTGCCGCCCTAGCTCARGACACTAAGTCCACCGGCAGTAGAAAAAGTTTAAAAGCCTAAAGAAAAGTCAAGAACGCCTTACGTAAAGCGATAGTAGAAAGACAAGAGACGCAGAAAACCACGCAGCAATGTTTCATAGTCGTGCCGGGACCGGGGGTTAAAGCAGAGAATCGGGCCCCCCCGGGAGACATATATGTATTATTTCTGATTTTATGCTCACTAACATACCATGTTTTTGCACCTAAAATCAAACATTTTCCTGCTGACTAGTGGAGTAAATATTCTTATATAAAATATTCTTATATAAAAACATATAAAAAAATCAAAACCATGGTCAAACAACTGTATCACCATGGCTATTTAGACCCTTGCATCTGCTCAGTTTCCCACCCTTCTGAGCTTGCTGGCTATTTGTATCAGCTTCTGAAAATTTCTCCCTGTCCATTCTTACAATTCAAGGTATACCACAGCATAAAATAACTTACACAGTTACAAGTGCTGAAATAATTTACTTCCTACAGTCCATCAGCACATTTCAACTAAGAGGCAGCAGGTTTTTGAATTGCTGTTACACAACTACAAAATAGACATATGAGAATGTYTATTTTCTCTTGCACTCGCTTGTGGTTGTGAACTCAGTCCTCTGTAATAGCACACCTTTCTTTTTTATTTTTTAATATATTTGTGGCAGTTCCTAAAACAAGAGTTTGAATTTCAGAAAATGGAAGAAAAAAGGGAGGATTCCTCAAGTGCCTCTCATTCTACATTTCAAAGACTAAAACAGAAATTTGAGAAAATAAGTTATATATTTGCAAAAATAATAAGCAAAAGTAATTGTTGCTTGTTTCTGCACTTTAATAAGAATGTACTGTACATTGCTAGTTAAACGCAAATAAATTACAAATTATGGTTTTGCCTTTGATATATTATTTTTCCTTCCCAAGACATTTCAACACCTGTTTATCAAAACTGCTTAGGCAACCTCACCAAAATTAGTTTTTTGTTCCTGTTTGCATTATAAATATTGTGGCAGGTTTTTGGTTGGTTGGTTGTTCTGCTTTTATTTAAGAAGTGGTCTAGGGGGTCTTTTTTGTCTCATCATTACAAGATTTCACAAACTTCCCCTGTTAGGAATGAGAACTAATGAAAAAAAGAGCCAAACAAACCTTGTGGGAGCGTTTAGGGCAACATGTTCTGGCCTGACTCCACAGATACTCATCTACAGAGACAGTTACTAAGGACAATTTAAATTTCAGTTTGTTGTACGATTTGTGGTCCTTTGGGTTAAAAGTTGCTACTTCCATGTAAGCATTACTTCAATAGGAAACCATACAATTATTTTAGGTATCTTCCTATTGTTTTCTCTGCCCAGTTGGGGGCTTTATCTGCCAGCGAGGCAGCCTGGCTGCTCACCTGTGCAGAGCAAGCAGACCTGCAGGGAGCACTGGATGCTCCTCCACAGAGCRCAAAGCAGCCATGCAGAGTGGAACATCCTCTGTGCTAACTAGGCTGTTTCCCAATGTATTATAATAATTTCACACCACATTATACTGTGAATCTTAAATGATTGAATATCTCCTTTGAACATTCAAAGGTTCCCTACTCTGCTAGCTCACTGTTATCGCTTCCTACTTTGCCTCGTGGCAAATTATTTGACTATACTGTAAGAAAAGGGAGATCATCAGTATCTTATTTGCATACAAACATCATATTATTTTCAAATTATCTTCTTTAAGATTCTCATTTTCTTAGGATGTTTTCTTCTGCCTGTATGAAGTTTGCTCATTCTGTATGCATTCTTCTATTAGTGTTTTGTTGCATAACATAATAGATTTTCATTTCCACCTTTATTCTCTCCCTGGATATAAGTGCTAAATTACACAATGGTAAGAACATCAGCAATACTTCACAATTAAGTTTTACCAATTTATACGAAGCTAGTCAGAAAAGTTAAGACAAAAATTATACAAAATTTAAAAAAAAAAATCAACTCTTCACTTTCTCACTGCATAAATGCTTGGATGGCTTGAATATTCCTATCATTGTCACTTTGCCTAAAAACTTACAGAAAACTTCTCAGGTTCATAATGCCTTAGGCAGCAACCCCTATGCTTTTCCCTCCCACAGAAAAGAAGAAAAGACTTGCTTACCCTACAGTCTTCATGGGTGTCTTTGGCTCATTCCAGTAATTGTATTGTTTTTGTGTTGTATGAAAAACTTGTACTTTGAGGGACACATACTTTGAGGGATAAGGGAATGGGAGGTGATTTTTCTAAGAGGAACATGCTGAAAAAAAGTTAATCTATGTACAGTTACCAGTGCTTTCAGTGCTGACAATGTCTGAACTGCAGACATGCTGAGATGTAATGGGGAATCACAGCTTCAGGGAGCCATCTGTGGATCTCAATGCAAAATCATTCAACCCAGCGAAGTTAAAGCAGAAGCAGATCTATTTGAATTTTTTTTCTTCAGCTGGGAAAAGACTTTCTAAGGAAGATTACAGGAGAATTAATAGATTTCAACTCTACCTTATTTCTTCTTTGTCTTGACCAAACTCCTTTATGCAATGATCTGGTTTTTTTGCAGTACATAATATTAACATTGTACCTCTCATTGAGAAAATGTTAATGCAATTCCTAAAAGACATTTTCATTGCAGCTTTTAAAACATAGGGAAATATGTAATTATTACATTCTTTAACTTTTATATTCTGGAGTTCACTACCTGAAAAATATCTCAGGCGTTACTAGTATTGCTAAAGGGAAGTGTCAGAACCTTACTGCGTTAGGACTGAGAAAAAGTAAAATATTGTTTGAAGCAGAATTCTGTCCATTGTTTCCTATGTCTACATGACAGATTAACAAGGACCTAAAGTATGTACAGAATAAAATGAAAGGCTTATTTAATGAAACTGCTATTAGCCTCATATTCTACATATGGTAAGAACTTTAAAGTGATAAAAATTATAATTAAATAAAAGATTCCATGGCAAGTCTTTAAAAAAAAGTGTCTCACAAAGATTGCCATACATACCACACTGTTTCTGGATTGCATGTAGCTCCTTTCACTGTCAAGTACTGAACCAAACATCACTACACTTAGCATTGCAAAGTTCATAGGGCCTGTGGCTGACTTCACAGGCTTCCAGGTCCTTAGCAAAACATACATCACTGATATGAACAGTGAAACTTATGTAAATCCATCACTGATTGCTTAGAACTATAAAAAGACAAGGATATTTCCTTTTCATTGCTAAAAATGAATCGCAATGTATGATCATATAATCATGGTTTGACATTCCAAATAAACCACAGACATTCTATGTTTGAAGTCATGGAAAGGGGAAGATGTGTAGGGGAGAAAGTGGCASCCAGGCAGATTATCTGCCCAGTGATTTGGTTATTTTTATTCCAAAATACAAGTTCTCTCTGCTACTGATTAGGAACAGCATGTTTARGAGCTGCAGTTCATGTGGTGTCAGCTAAATATTGTCACTGTTTTGAGATGTGAATAAAGAAACATTATCTTTCACAGAATACTGGTTTCCTAATAATCTCTGGCAGTTAACTTTTTCCTCAAGGATTTTAATAATGCTGCTTAGATATATAAAAATGTGAKAGTCATTTCTAATAAGTGAATGTTGAAGTAGGTTTTAAAACTTTCAAGCTGGTTATGATGGTTTTAATTGCTCTTGTTTTTCCAGTCTCTGTCAATACATTATCTGTCACATAAATGCATACTATTAGTGGGATGTAACATGTTTGGTCGTAATTAAGACTCCGGTCCAATTTTCTTAGTGATCTTTCCTCATTGTATTTTGTATTTCRAAGTGATTCATTAAAACTGAGATTATTTTTTAGATTTGCTTCCTTTCCTAATARGAGTTGCCTTACCTTACCCATTTCTAATGGAATTGTTTTACTCTCATGCCAAAAGCAGATTTCTCCATTTCAGGATAACAGCCTTACTTTAAAATACTGAAAGAGCAACAGTGACACAAAGATGCTGTTATGAGAAATCTTGGTCCAAAAGACCTCTAAGATAATATGAAGTGTTAGTAAAATAGAAATGCAGTATATGTGAAGCAGCACTGGTAAGAAGAAAAAAAGAATATGAAAAATATTTTTAGAAAACTTTCTAAAGGTATTTGATCCAGAACAGATTGGTCAGACATAGTATGTCATGTTGCAAAAGTATTTACGACTTTTTTAACTCTCTCATGCRTTACATTTCTTATTATCTTCTATCATAAAATTTATTGACAGTTGTTATTTCATCAGTACAATAATTCTATGCAAAATCTTCAGTCATTAGCAGTGCCATGCATTAAATTCACACCTGTTTCAATGGACATTTGAAGTGTTCTTTTGATCCGATTAGTAGTTATAGAGAAAAGAGGATGCCARCTCAGGACAAACAAACAAACAAAACAGCAGAGACAAAGATAAGCTTTGAAATTGAACACATACATATATTGGCTCTTAATGTAAAAAACCTTTGTTATTACAGAATATCYGATAGACAAATAGTGCATCAAAATGGAAAATACCTAGAGCTGAAGTGTTAGTCTAATGTGTGAATGCAAGTAAATCGGTACAAAGTACAGGTGATTAGAACAGAGAGTTTACCAGATCATTTAAGATCTTGATTGAAAGTTTGGTTTCCTTTTTGTTTTTCAGTCTCTGAGTTTCTTTCAACTCTTCTCAACTTCTGTTCACACCTTTTTTTCAATGCACTTAATCCTTTTTGTCGCAGTCTTTAAAGCACCTTTAATTCTGCAGTGTCATCTCTGGTGGACAGTGTCATCTCTGGACAGACTGGGCACTACTGTCTGCATTTTTGTAGATACTACTGCATCATAATATTATGTAATGACATTTTTTAATGATCTGTCTTACATATTGATATACTAACCCATGCTTTAATATATGGCAGTGCTATAATCTTTAATGCATGTTTCCTTCTACCAATGTCATAAGGGAATACTATTACCTGTTACCTTGCTTGCAGATAGAAAATCTTTCTGCAAGTCAGTTATGGGCCAGATTTGTTCAGGGTATTTAGGTACCTAATGATCCGGGCAAGTTCCTAGCGGAACTGACAGAAGCCTAAATGYGTAAGACCCATTATTTCAATAGGTGTTAGGTACTACATTTTTCAAAGTCATGCTATGCCCTCTCTGGAAAATACTTTTTAAAGATCTTAAAGAATTTTTAAAATGTCCCAAGTGACTTCCCAAAGTTACAGAAGTCTTTCAACAAGGAGAAAGCTGATTCCATGTCTCCTGATTCCAGGACACCTCTGTTAACAGTGATCCATGAAAAATCCTCTCCTTTTCTATGAGTAAACATAGAATACTAACCATGTTGTTACTAGGTGTAAAGGAACAATGTCCAAGGGGGRTTTTACATTATTGCAAATTTCTATTTTTTTCTAATAAGATGTTAGGTTCTATGCCACTTTTCAGTACTGATCTGCCTTACATATTAAATAATCAGCCTAGTGCAATAATTCATAAAATAGAAATGACACAAGTCTTTAATTACTAGGCATTACTTTCTCTCACAAATATTAAAATATGAGTGGACATATAAACTGATATACAGTCAAAGCCATTGGAAAGGAACACAAATACAATGCATGCATATGAGAATTATTAGTGTTGACTAAAATATRCAAATAACTGTACTTCCAAAACATATGTGCAGGATCTGGTAAATGAGACTGGTAAAAAAAAAGAATTAATGTAGAGGTTTTTGACATGCACTAGGAATGATTTCTTTTTTGAGACTTTTTTTGCTACAATTTCTCTAAACCTGGTACACATCTGGCAGCTGGTGAACTGATAGCACTGCATTTTATGGTGATTAGCACCATCTCACTCTTTCCTTGTGCTCCCTAGTCTGCACGTTCTTGTGCTGTCTAGTCTGCATGCACTTGCACTATCCTGCATTCTGTTTAGTCTGCAGTCTTCCCAAGCTGAAGTTGGTGTCTTTCCACTCTCAGTGCAGTGTGTAGCATAACATGCACCTTGTATATGTCAATATTTTGGTTTTGTTTTTTGTAAAAAATATTGTTACAAAATAATGGCTGAAACTATGCATGTAGATGATTCAGTGGGTCTAATTATTGACTGCTTGTTGCTTTTGAAAGGCAGAGTTGTTATGAAATACAACCAAATAATAATTTTGCACTTTCAATACATAACAATTTATGTCCATTTTCAAACACATTAATGGCAAAAGGACGTACATGGAGATGAAAGATCAAGCCAAATCTCTGTGGGATTCTTGGCCTGTAAATAAACCGGRCTTCAAAAGTTTTTAATCTCTTAAGCATGTTTCAGTAGACTGATTAATGATCAATCAAAATGCATGTAACAATAACCTAATTATCTTCAAAGTTAGTTTGGTTTTTGTTAGGATTTATTAATTTTATTTATTTATTTTATAGTCCAAAATAGAAAATATTTCTCTTGAATGTCACAAACAACTTCATACTTTAACTGGAACTTTTTCATATTAAATCAGTTGTCAATTTTCAATGAAGAAAAATTTRGTGGTTTCTTGAACGTTTTTAAGCATGAATTTAGAAAAATGAATTGTCACATTATATGCTAGACATGCAGTAAAAATATGCCTACCAGTCTGTAAATATTCTGATTTCTCAAATATGCATTGTGAAGGTCTGCATTCTTGTCCAAATTCCAYTTAATAAAAGTGGAACACATTTTTGCCAAACAATTAATGATAATTTTGACATATACACACTGARCTTCCATCCCTGGATTGCAGAAAAATGCAACTAGCCACACAATATGCTGAAAAGTGCAGAAATCTCAGGAAAAAAAAAAGGGCCAAACTTTCTCCACTCCCTTGGTACCCACTCAAATTTGTATGCAAAGAGGCCAACCAAAGAGGCCAGCCAGTGTGGAACTCACTCTTGTAATAAAGTACATACTGAAGTATTTATTGTTAATATGCTTCTCCACTACATTGCTATTGTTTAGTTATGTCTGTAAGATGCTAATTTTTTTTTTAGCTCCATCCTTGCATTGTTCTTATAAAAAATTTACAGTGAGAAAAGGAGTTRCAAGGTTGTAGAAAATCAGACCAGATGCAGAGTAATCAAGATGTAGGTTCTGATATTTATCTTGCACTTTTATTTAGTGGTGTCTCAGGTGTATGCAAATATTCTATCTTGATATGTATTTTCTATATCCATTAAAAGCTCCAATAATATAAACTTTATCTTTTTTGTTTTTTCCCTGAAGTTTGGAGGGTTTTGTCCATGTTTGCTATAGTTGTATTGGCCAACAGCTATTATTAATACTCAAGGCAGGTAATTCTACTTACGATTTAATAGCCATCTTTTGGTTTGGTGTGCAACTCGTGGGACGCAGAAAGAAAATTTATTTAAGTGATTATTAGTGCTTGAACCAAGGACATTTTCTGGCTTGCATTCTCAATCTTCCTTTTGTGTCCAAATGTATACTTCTTTTTTTTTTTTTCTTTTCTCCGTACTTTTTTTGCCAAGTTGCATTAGAGTGACTAAAAATGAAGGACTGGAGAATGTCCAAAAATCATAGTCTGATGTTTAGGAAAATACACAAGATAAGTAAATGGCTTCATGAAGATCAACAATTTTTGAACCGGGGAGAATACTCTAGTTATAAGCTYCATTGTAGTGTTTTTACTTATTTTTTTTTCTCTTTGGGAGGTTTTTGAGACTAGGAGGTCTCAAACTGAAACTGCCACAACTAGAAAGAGGAACAGAGTGTTACATTAAATTGAAGTATTTTGAGTAAAGTTKTGACTCTCTTAACATTTTCTAAAAATCACAGAATCATCAAGGTTGTAAAAGACCTTCAAGATCATCTAGTCCATCTGTCCAGAACCATCATAATAACCCCAAAGCCATATTCCCAAGTGACATATCCAGACCTCTCTTGAACACTTCCAGAGACAGTGACTCCACACCACCTCCTTGGTCAACGTCTTAACGTCTTCAAGTGCCCTAACTACTAATTCAGTAATTTATTTTTTTCTAATAACTAATCTGAACCTCCTCTTAAGGAGGTTCTTAAGGCCCTTTCCTCTCCCTCTTTCACTTGAGACATGCCAGAAGAGAACAAATCCCTACTTCAGTACAACCTCCTTTCAGGTTCTTGAACCAAGCAGTGAGGTGCCCCCGAGCCTCGTATTCTCCAGACAAAACTATTCCAGTTCCTTCAGCCACTCTTGCTAAGATGTTTTCTAGACCCTTCACCATCTTTGCTRCTCTTTGTGGACACAAAAGATCAGTACAGACTAGAAACCTAGTCTATTAGATGCATTTTGAGAATGCYTACTAGATGTTCTGAAGACAGGAGAAAAAGGATGGCCTTAGTCCAGACTAAGTATCAGAGAATTTCTCAGTGTCTCAACTCCATCATACTAAACCCCAAGCTTTTAAGTTTGTTCCGTCCTTGTTGTTTTGGGKTTTTTTTWATGGTATCCAAGCAGATTGTGAATGTTTCATATTCAAAATGCTCAAATCTTCAGAGGTACTTCAACTCCAGTTCTAATTGTGTCAGTTGCTTTGAAGTAACTTCTTTAACCCCCAATTTAGAAAGAACTTCTCTATGCCTAATACTAAAAATCCTGTACCCAAAAGACATATTTGGATAASATCAACACTTATCCAGTGGACAGAACAAATAATGAATATGATTTGCTACATATCATTATGTATGGATTCATCAGTATCTGTTTGGGAGATTTGTAGGTGGAAAAAAAAAAAGGAAAATGTTTTATTAAGTTTTTTTACGAAGTCAAAATAGCATGTCGTAGTGATAAATCTTAATTATGAAAAGTAGTTGAATTTATAAACCGTGGCTTCAATGTCTTACCGTGGATTTTTTTTTTTTTTTTAATTTTTAATAACAAAGATTAAACAACTACTGCCAAATAATGCATGGTTTGTTGAAGGAGCTGCRTTTACCTTATGCGTTTTGTCTGTTTGCTGCATGGGTATTTAAAGAAGTGTGTGTATCTTGTCTTACTGTGGATGTTTATTCCTTCTTTCCCTCTGCTTTCGTAAATTCCCAAAATATGAATGCATCAGAAGTAATTCACTGGCCGTGCATGAAACGGTTATGTGCAAAAACACAGTAACTGCTCTGTTTCTCATAGCTGAGTTCAAGCCAATGCAACTCTTTGTGCTATTAGGGATTAAACCTTCTCTATTTTGCGCTACAATGTCTGCAGAAAAACTTGGCATGCACATGGACCTTGTTTGTCATCTATATTGCTGGGAAAGGGAACTGCATTCATTTACTGTACACGGCTGCTGAAACTAAACCAGCTGGACCTTGCTTTTGGTGTGAGTTTGTTGTTTGGGGTTTTTTGYTGGTTTGTTTGATTGCTTTTAAGAGCAAATGTTCACAGCAATAATACTAAAATATTTCMGTATTCAAGAAATAGTAGGTATGGTTACTCCTCTGTTGTCAGTGCATTTTGATAATGGGAAGTCAGTCTCTCATCTTATTACTCTGCTGCTCTTGGCAGGGTTCTGATATTATTTATCCTGCATTTGATAATTCATCCTCATAAAGCTGACTTCTCTAAAAATCCTTGGTTTTTGGGTCTAAAATATATGAGATAAATTCAGCATGTAAATTCTGAATTGCATCAATTTCATCATATATAAACAATCTTTTACTAGAGACACCTACATTTTCTTGTGTGAAGATTCTAATGCATAGTTTATAATAAAATAATTGCTCAAAACTTCAGGTAAATTTTCATAATTCATTCCTGTAGCTTCATTTTTTGAAAAATTTGTAAGCAGAGAAAATTCCTTTTCATTCCCTAAAAGTATATCATAGGCACCAAATAATATTTGTGAAGGTTCTATGATTAYGAGCCAAAATGTTAGGGAAAAGATGAAATTTCCATTATGCAGCATAATACCTTGCTGTATGTTCTTACTTCTATGTCTGATCCTGCACACAAAAGTTTAATTTAATTTACAGTGAAATAATCCTACTAACTCTTTCCTGTTCTCCTCCTATTGATCTAAATGGCAAAATTCCCACAGGACTTGAAGAACCAGACAAATTTTTTAATATGAAAAGTTAATTGTGTGGCTAGATTCAATTACACGGGTATCAGAGAACAAACAGCATTTACTTGCTCCCTTCTTGCTCCCTCAATACTGTTGCCTTCCCTCCTTCCCTTCCAGAGGCCATCTAAAAAAAAAACATGTTGTAAGCTAGAACAGAGCTGTTCTACTCCTGTCTGTGTGTGACTTGTGTTTAACTTAGGTAAAAGCTTAGATTGCCTCAAGCCTTTTTTTTTTCCCAACAATTCAATGGTCCTTTCATCCAGATTTCATAGATTTCACAGAGATCACCTAGCAGTCTGTGCATCTAYTTTTACCAAGCACTTAAAAAACTTAAAAAACAGTAAAATGCACATGCAATGTGTGCATATGTACAGGATTGGTTTTCTCTTCAGAAATTAACCAACATAATAAACAAAAGTGCTGACAGGAAAAACAGGACTGAGAAAGAATGTTTTTCATGTACCCATCAATTATACAATTATAAATCTGAAGTGATGTTTTAATTATTGTACCATAGAACATTTCAGTGTTGCATGCAAGAGCATATTTCCCAGAGACTATTTCCCAGAATATTTTAGAGCAAAAGCAATTCTATCTGACAAAAAAAATCCAATTTCTTTTCTTCTTGTTTTTTAGAAGATGATTTTCAAAGCTTGTTAGATAAAGCGGAGATATAAAAAGCCATTTGAAAGTACAAACAAATGAAAAGGGAGGAGAAAAGCAAAGGAAAGCAAGGAAAATCAGAGTAAACAATATTAACCCTTTACAGTGATACCTTGCTCCCACATTTAGCAGCAGAAAATGTCTTCAATGGCCTTAKAGATAAAGCTGATGTTTCACTAAAATACACAGCAGTTCAGCACATACTTAAAATTAGGCAACTGAATTTATGTACTTCCTTGAATTACAGGCATTTTTTCTACTTTTTCCAGAAGTTTCTCAGTTATAATCAGATGGAACATCTCTGTGCAACAAACAGCTTTTTCTTCTCATGTGGCATTAAAAAAAGCCTGTGGGGGGTTCACCCCTGGCTGGGGATCAGGTGCCCATTAAAGCTGCTCTATCACTCTCCTCTCCAACTGGGCAGGGGGGAGAAAATATGAAAAAAGGCTTATGGGTTGAGATCAAGGCAGGGAGAGATTACCTGTTGCTATCATAGGCAAAACAGATTCAACTTAGGGAGGATGAGGAATGGGGCCTGTGGTCAGTTCATCATGTCTCTGCCAATCCTTCATCCTCAAGAGGRGGACTCCTCACRCTCTTGCCCTGCTTCAGTGTGGARTCCCTTCCATGGGAATCAGACCTCACAAACTCCTCTGATGTATGTCACTCCMACGGGATGCAATTCTTCACAGTGTGGGTTCCCTCCAGAGTCACAAGTCCAGCCAGGAATCCTTTTCCAGGCTGGGCTCCTCTCTCCATGAGATCACAGGTCCTGCCTGGAGCCTGCTGGAGTACCATCTTCCCACAGAGTCACAGCATCCTTCCAGCACACCCATCTACTCCAACACTAGGTCTTCCATGGGCTGCAGGTGATTATTTTCTCCACAATGGCCCTCCATGAGCTGCAGGGAACAGCCTGTCTCACAGAATCTAAGAATCATAGAATAGTTTGGGTTGGAAGGGACCTTAAACACCATCTGGTTCCAAACCCCCTCTGCTATGGACCAGGACACTTTCCACCTGACCAGGTTGCTCAGAGCCCCATTCAGGCTGGCCTTGAACACCACCAGGTATGGGTTATCCATAACTTCTCTGGGAGGTGTATTCCAGTKTCTCATCACTCTTACAGTGAAGAAATATCTAATTCAAACCTACGCTCTTTCTGTTTAAAGCSATACCTTATTATCCTATCACCACATGTCCTTATAAGTAGTCCCTGTTCAGGCTTCTTGCGGGTCCCCTGACAGTACTGGAAGACTGTTTTAAAGTGAGCTACAGTCTATGGAATCCCAACTCTCTCAGCCTCTCTTCATAGGAGAGGCATTCCAGCCCTCTGATCATCTCAGTGGCCATCCTCTGGACTCTCTCTTTTTATTCTGGGAACCCCAGAGCTGGATGCAGGACTCCAGGTGAAGTCTCAAAAGAGCAGAGAAGAGGAGGAGAATTACCTCTGTAGATCTGCTGGTCATGTTCCTTTTGATGAAGGACACAGTTGGCTTTCTGGGTTGCAGGTGCWCATTGCCAGCTCATGTTGAGCTTCTCATCCACCAACACTCCCACATGTGGCTTCTCCTTAGGGCTGCTCTTAACACATTCTCTGCCCAGCCTATATTTTTGCTTGGGATTGTCTTGATYCAGAGGCAAGACCTTACCTATGGTCTTGCTGAACTTCATGAKGTTCAGAAGGACCCACCTCTCAAACCTGTCCAGGTTCTGCTGGATGGCATCCCTTCTCTCCAGAGTGTTGACCACACCACACAGCTTGGTGTTGTCAGCAAACTTGCTGAGAGTGTACCAGATCTCATGCTTTGTCACTGACAAAGATGCTGAAGAGCGCCAGTCCCAATACTGACCCCTGAGGAGTAACACTCRTGACAGGTCTCCACCTGGACAGTGAACCATTGACAAAAGCTCTTGGAGCGGACCATCTTCCTAATTCCTTATCCACTGAGTGGCCCACCCACCAAATCTCTGCCTCTCMAATTCAGAGACAAAGAAATTGTGCAGGACAGTGTCAAATACTTTGTTCAATTCCAGGTAGATGATGGCACTTGTTCTTCTGTTACCCATCAACACTGTGGTTCTGTCATAGAAGRCCATCAAATTTTTTGGCACAATTTGCCCTTACTGGAGCCATGTTGGATGTTGGTGCTCACCAATCAWCTACTTATTTACCTTAGCATAGCTTCCAGCAGGTTCTGCTCCATGATCTTGTCAAGCATACAGGGGAGATTGACCAGCCTGTAGTTTCCTGGGTCTTCTTTATTGCCTTTTTTGGAAATGGGAGTTTTGTTTCCAGTTTTCCAGTTMGTGGGAACCTCACTTTTCCACTATGCTGGATAGTGGCTTAGCAATTTAATCTGCTCATTTCCACAGGACCTTCAGATGCATCTCATCATGTCCCAAGGACTTGTGCACGTTCAGGTTCTGTACAGCCAAGGCAAACCTCCAGGAACCYCYTGGGCTGCTTATGCCCTGCTGTGTTGTCCCTTTAACARGTATCTGTGGTTAAAGTCCTCCATGACAACCAGGACTTGTGAATGTAAGGCTGCTCCCATTTATCTCTAGAGGGCCTCATACACTCAATCTTCCTGGCTGATGGCCTGTAGCAGACCCCTGTGACTATGTCCTTGCCCTTCCTTTAATTCTGATGATCCATAGGCTCTTGGTCTGCTCCTCAATCATTCTCAAGCAGACCTCCATGAACTCCAGCTGGTCTTTGACAAAGAGTGCAACGCCCTATTCTTGACTCCTYCACCTGTCCTTCCTGAAGACCTTGTATCCTTTCATTGCAACACTCCATTCATAGGAGACATCCATCCCACTAGGTCTGCATGTTATGCAAGTAAGATCACATCCCTGTAGGCATGTGCACATCTCTACCTCCCTTTGTTTATTCCCCATGCTGCTTGTGCTTGCATAGAGGTATTTGAGTTGGAGTCCCAGTGAAGCTGCCCTGTGGTCTGGAGTGGCTGGAATTCCTTTGTGCTGCCCTTCAGGTGTTCTCCTGCTGRCCTGCAGCTCCTCTCCAGGCTCTGGGCATCTCTTGCAGGCACTGGCATCTAACTGGTAGAAGTGGGATGGACTGAGGTTCCCTTTCCCCTGGCAACTTCCATTGTTCCAACTTTCATAGTCCAACTGACTAATTAGAGCAAAATCTAACAATTCATTTCACTGAAAACAGCCAAAAAGGGTGTCTGACAAGGGCAGGCTACTTGCTTATGTAAACAAACTAGTTTATAGCCTACAGAGTTAGGTTTTTTTTTTCTAAAAATAGGAAGAATTGTTTTCTTTGTGATCACAATATCAATATGTAGATATTGATGCCTTTTTAAGGTGTATACATTTTAGCTTGGCATAATATAGGGGGTAAGCGTTTGAAAGCCCTTAGTATTGACCTAATCTTGTTCTCCTTTAAGCTGCTTCTGGCGACTGTAAAAGAAGGGATTTTGTCAGACYTGAGTGCTACTGCAAATCCTATCCAATATTTTTAGTTGTACTTGTGCACTTTGTGTTGTTTTAGGAATACAAAATCTCATATAAAAAACTCAATGGAAAGATTCATGACTTATGAGTTAGACATTTCATTAATGCCAGCTGTGAGTGACAAGAAACTGCATCTTTAGGCAAACATTTCAGTACTGAAAGTGCCACCTATCCATTTCAGTTAAAATTGCCTATATTGAATGAGGATAAATAAGTTGATATGGTTTTGAGAGACTGACAGGAAAGATCCTTGATGCTTGATTGTCACAAAATATAGGTTTACTTTAATCACTATTTTTATAATCAGTAACTTAATGTAGATACAATTTTTTTAGTTTAATATAATGCAATTTAATTTAATTTTAAATAAAATTTTACAATTTTTAAAAAATTAAATACTTTATAGTGTAATTTAAATGAGTAAGTAATTTTTAAGTAAAGGTATAGAACTTTTAAATCTCTTAATCAGACACAGGCCACTATATTTCCTTTGTGAATTCTTATGCTGTATCCTCTGATCTGCATTTGGAATGAGTTCATTAAAATATATTATGCAATTTGAATTGAAACACTCTTCAGCTGCGTAAAAATATAACTSCTGTACCTATTAGAGGTTGTCTGGGTTTATCTCTCTAATTTTAATTTCATTCCAMTGTCCATTGGTCTGTCAGTCAGATTTACTTCTCTTCCTTCTCTTAGTGAAAGTACTTGAACAACATGAATGACACATAACTTGGTCTTTCATAAAAAAGAACATTTAGATTATTACAAAAATTTGGGCATGGAGGAGCTCTAGATCAAATTTCTTTAGCATTTTCAACATTTTGAAATAGTTCAAAATCATAAACACCAGAGATCCCTGAAAGTCTAGAGAGTTCAAGTGTTCAGGGAATACTGAGAATGACAACCAGTGCAGGGAGAGGGTAAAGATGGCGAGCTACCTGTACATTCTACATTTGCAATTTTCCTGAAAATTGTAAGCAGGATTCTTAATGAAAAAAGCCCTTTTAGAATTATTTCCATCTTAGYGCTCTTCTTGTGCTTTTTGGTAGTGAATACCTACTTTGTTTCAGCTTTTTTTTCCCCATTTGTGTCATACTTTGGATAATCTAATAAAACATTGAGAGTATCCATTGTACTAAATTGATTCACACAGCCAATATTGCTATTGCTGGCAGGACTCATATAAGGAAGGATGGGCTTGGGAGGTGGCCACCCCAGGTCATACTAGTGTGGGTAGGATTGAGAAAGTTAAATTGCTGCTTTTCTGTAGAGAAACAGAAGCATGTACCTTCCAGGAAAAACCCTCAGTCTTTTTTAAGCTGTAGAACTCACTTTTAAATTATTCCTGGTTTTATTTAATTCTCTGTTTCTGTGCTGCTTTCTGTTTGTGCTTCTCCTGATCCCATTTTCCCAAGAGGTAGTTAGAGCTCTTCTTACCTTTCTTAGACATTTTCCATACACAGCAGACTGATTTATTTGAGAGTGTTTATACACATTTCCAGAGGTGAAGATACTTGGCTTTGGCTTAAATCTGTCGAAGTGACTCTTCCAATGACTGCTGTGGAGCAACTGCAAGCAGAATTCCTTGTTTGTATGTGTGCCAGGGCAACTGCCAAGGGAAGAAATGGAAAGCTGCAGAAGCAGGAGGAGAATTAAAATGGAGCTTTCAGATTTGCTCTAGATAAGAAATCCTTATCTAATAATTTTTTTCTGTTTTGTTTATTTTAAAAAAATTATATATTTATTCGTATTTGGAAACTGATTAAATAAGAAGAGAATACACTCACAACTGTCATTTGGGTAGAATAATACATAAATCATTCTGATTACCAGCATCAACTTGGAAGTCTAGATAAAAAGAGTGAAAAACTAGGACTTTTAAAAACAATAGGTAATTTTTTATTAGATAGAAATTAAAAAAAACACCAACAAAAAACAAACAAATAAACAAACAAAAAACCTCCAGGTGCAAAATCCAGGTGGTAACAAGGAAAGCTGAGGTAAGAAAAGGGAAATCAAGAATAGTGGGCTCTGCATGAAATTAATGGTTTCCCCCAGTGGAAATGATTATTAATCTTTCTGTCTTGGAAATAGAAATATTCTTCACATTTCACCAATCCACCAGCTCTGCTTTATGACCCAGATATTTGTCCTATTAGTTTGTTATGTATGCAATGGTGCTGCAAGCAGTACACATATCATTTGCTAAGGTCAATGACATTGCTAATGTATTCTTACTTTAGGAATCCATCAGTGACCAGCTTAATTTAGTGCAGGCTGGTTTCTACTACTGAAATATACTAATTTTCAGTATGGAATTGTAGCATTTTTTCCAGGATCTATCAAATTTACAATTAAAAATCTGTTACAATTTAAGTGGCATTGATTAAGCACTTCATTTTAGCTGTCCCATTTAAAAAATTCCCTATGTCTAATTTTAATTTTCAATGTAACATGTTAAAAACTAAAATCAATTTCTTAAAATGGATGGCAAATCATTACATCTATAAAATTTACTTGCATTTATAATAATCTTTAGTGATATTTTCTTGACAATAAGGTTTCAAATATAAGCTAAAAATATCCAGTCATGCCTAGCTGTCTCTTTGGTCACCTATTCACTGTGATTTATTTCCATGAAAGTTTCCAGTATTTTTAAATCATAAGAGGAAACAAAGGGTCCTTTCAATGTTGGAATGACTTCATATTCATGCAGGTAGCCTTTGTGTTTTTGACTGCCAATGTATACTGTGTCAGCATTAAAGTGGCTATGTTGTTTATTTCAGAAGGTTGTTGCTGTTGCCACAACGTATTTCACCTCTATTATGGAAATTTATTAATGTCATTAAGAGAACATTGTTCTGRATTCAGTTAATCTTCAGCCTGGAAAAAATGCTGCAACTTTACACATAGTGGTATCCTTGACACAGCTGCAGAGCTGATATAGGTTAATGCAATTGTTTGTGTGCAAGACCCTTGGTATTGACCTGAGAGACATCAAATTCTGCCTTTACTAACACTCGTATAAATCAGGAGTAGGTCCATTGATTTCAATTACTCAGTATTTACAGTGAAATGAAACAGAACATAATTTATCCTATACATCTAAATTTAACCTTGACACAAACTCTCACAGTCCCTATTTACTTGAATGAGGCAGTTAGAGAATTCCAGAACTGTACTGTAAGTGGAAAACAATGATATCCCAAATAGGTAAAAGTTAGAAAAAGTAGAAGAACAGCCATTAAAATTTAGTGAAATCACAATTTTATCTTTCCTTCTGCCCCCAAAAATATAATTTGCTTTTAATTTCATAATTTCTTACCAGATGTAGCTTATTTGCAGTACAGTCTGGATTACTCAATTTTGTCTTCATGAAGAACTATTCTCAATGATGTTCTTTTGCATCCAGTTTCTGCTACTTAGCTTCATGAGAACAGAAGAGGTAACTCTTTAGTCTCTTAGGAGAGATTGAAAATTCATCTAAACCAGAAAGCAATTATTCTTAACATGGAGTTTTAGTATTTATAGTGAGCAGTGATTAATCTAAGTCTTAAAAATTATATCGAAAAACCTGAGATTAGGAAGATATGTTAAAAGGCAGCTTCAGGTTTATACATGATGTGTAGGAAACACAACTAATGCTGCCTTTCACCCTGTTTGGAGACTAAAAATAAGTATCTATCAGGTTTTTATATCTAATAAGGCTATAATCACTAGTCTTATAGAATATTAAGGTTTTTCCAAGAAAAGAATCCATGGTCTTGCTTATCCCTGCAAAAAACTATGCAGATAACASTGATTTATAAATTATGATATTGTATATTGCTTGTGCCTCAACTTTGACTGTTTTAGCTGACTGAAACTGAAAGTTTATTTTAAAATCTACAGTATTCCCCAAAGAAATTATTTTCATATGTTTTGCTTTCAAAATGCATTTTATTCTGTGGTCCATAAATAAAAATTACTCTTAATATGAATATAATGATGTTTGCTAACATTACATATATGTGGTTTTATATTCCCATTTTCTGTAGCTGTATTTAAACTGTATTCCCTGTCCAGAATATAACAAAAGATGATAGCATGAAGTACCTATCTGGGTCATCACAATTAAATTGTATAGAAATAGATAAAAGAAAACTTTAAAGAAAATTGGTTCCTTTTCTCTGCAGACTTGTTCCTCCAGGGTTTCCTAAGGATGAGCATCTTTAATCTTTAAAACCAGACACTGTGCTGAAACTGTGTTTCAGAATGAAAATATTTTTTCACAGTAAATACATTTTGCAAAACTCAGTACTGTAGCTGTCATATTCATCAGGAAAATCTCAGCATAGAAAACTATTTCTCTGACTTTGAACCTACACTTACATTCACATACATCCTTCTCATTGGCAGATACAAACTTGTGCTGCTCAAGCTGAGTCAGGTTTTGGGGTTTTTTAGCCTCTCCCTCACGCACATAGGAATAAACATCAACTAATTTATTTTTTCATAAAAACTAGTGTATTTTTTTCTATAATAATCCTCTTTAAAGTAAAAAAACTGTAACTGTAAGATTTTAAAGATAGAGAGGGGACAGAAAATACAGACGTGCATCTAGTAATAATTTTGATTGTGCTTAAATAATTAATTTACAGCTCACTCTGCATCAGCGGATGCCTAAACCTCAATTCAAAGGCCAATAAATTAATTGTAGACATAACAAGCTAGTGGTGGAAAGTTCACATTTTTTAGTTTAAGGCTGAATGACCTGTTCTTTTTTTCAGACATCATGATATCAAAAATCACTGAGCTCTTTCTCTGATTTTTATCTGGTATTGATAAGCATTTGCACTGGTATTAACATTGCAATCCTTTTTACATGGCTACAGAAGTGCTTCCTCTTTAAGAGCCAGGTGTTTAATCTTGAAAAATTATATTCTGTATATCCTGATGTTGTGAATTTGACCTTATAAAACCATATCAAATTAAGATTAATTAAATTTGTACATTTATATCTACTAAGTCCCTTAGAAGTTTAAAATAAACCCCTTTGCCTGCCTCAGATTTTACCATCTCTTCCTGTGGTGAGCAAGTTGAACAGAATTCTTAATATTTCACAAGGCTTCTTGAATAAAGAGGGGCTGAAAAATCAGAACAAAAAATTGGTACAGGACTTCAGAGGATGTTAGATTGCTTTCTCACATGAATAATTCTGCTAGTARGATGCTGTTTCCGGGACTAGATGAAGATAACAGAGCTACTTAATTGCCCTTCTAGTTTATAGGTGATATGCAGATAACAGCTAATCTGTACCACATATATTACTAACCTCATAATAATTTACTATGTAAATTTTACTAGCAAAACTTGAGGCTGAAATATGACACTGTTTTATAATGCATTGTTTTCGCCCTCTGTGAAGTAATGCAATATCAGAAATCTAATGCCATCAATCCCTCCCAATGCAAATTACCAAGAAAATTAATTCCAGATGTTTTCACTCCTCAAAACTAGCTCAATTTTGATGGGAAATGAAAATGATCATATTAGAACTGAGTAGATTTTTGGCCTGCTACCAAACTTGGAAAGTAACAAAACCCTGAGAGGAAAATTGAGAAACACTACTGTGGGAGTGGATGGTTACAGTGGAAAAGTTTTCAGAGTTTCRCAGCAAGGTTATAAGCTAAGGAGCATTTTTCATTATTCATCCACAAGGCCAGTGATTAGGGATAAGTAGCCTTCACACTGCTGCTYAGCCTGAAGATAATGTTGCGAAGAATTTTCTCATGAGTATCTACTATATATAGGATGGAAAGGTCCATTGCACACAAAGTCTTGAAGCAATCTACAAAGTATGCATTTAATTACTAGAGAGTTAAAATAGATGGATGTGAATGCAGAAGGAATACATGGTCCAAAAAGCTGCACTGCAAGATACTTTTGCTTCTCTTTCATAACCATARAATTTGTTTTTCATCTACAGCAGTGTGATAACCACTCAGAACAACAATCCACTGCTTAGGTATTTCCCTCACTGGTTGCAATGCCCACCCTCATCAAGCACTCACTATAAACACATGGAAGAATGAACTGGTTTATAAACTATGGAAAATAGTGTGTCTCTAATACATGTAGTCAGGGCCTGTGGGATACAGATGTTCTGCTGCTTAAACTACAGTGCCCTARCAGCATATGTTGGGTATAGGCAAGGACAATTAATCTCAATTAGAGAAAAAGTTTAAAAATTGCTATATACTTACTGCCACCAACTTTGATTTGAAATCATTTGAGTCTTTAAAAAGCAAAATTTGGAAATAGAAATGCAACTTTATGTCATCATTTWTTAAGGAAGTAAAGGGGAAAATATCTATGTAGTTCATGTATCCATGAGCCCTCTTGATGTTTTTAGCATCAAGAGGGCTCATGGATACATGAACTACATAGATATTTCTTCCTTGACCTGGTCTCCTTTACATCTTTTTTGTATTTCTTCTTGATTAGTTTCAATGAAACAGATGTTTTCAATGCAAAGCAGTGCTCTCATCCAAAATAATTTGTACTATTAGAGAAAATAAAGCAGAAAAAAGAGAGCAAAATAGCAGCAAATTAGCACTTTTAAATAGTTTCAGTTTATCATGAGTATAATTTAAAAGAAATCTTATCAATTTAGCCATAGCAAGCAACAGAATTGTTTATTGTGGTGGTTTGAATCTGGCTGGRTGCCAGGTACCCACCAAAACCACTTTATCGCTCTTGCAACTGGGCAGGGGTGAAAAAATACAATGAGACTGGTGGGTTGAGATAAGGGCAGGAAAGGTCACTCACTGATTACCATCACAGGAAAAACAGACTTGAATTAGGGAAATTAGTTGAATTTATTACCAAACAAAATCAGAGCGGRATAATGAGAAGTAAAGCAAATCTTAAAAACACCTTCCTGCCAGCCCTCCCTATYTCCCAGCTCTACCTCGTCCCCCTCAGCAGCACAGACAGACAGGGATGGGGGCTGCAGTCAGTTCATCACAGGTTGTTCCTCCTCAGGGAGAGTCCTTGCCCTGCTCCAGCCTGAAGTCCCTCCTGTGGGGGGAGGGACAGTTCATGACCTTGTCAAAAATGAGTCCTTCCCAWGGGATGCAGTTCTTCATGAACGGCTGGGGTGCGATCTTTCAGGCACAGGCTGCTTCAACATCAGTCCCCCGCAGGGTCTTCATTCCTACCAGCAGTCCTGCTCCAGTGTGGGCTTTTCTCTTCACGATTTTCCRGATCCCTGCCAGGAGCCTGCTCCAGCATGGGCTTCCCACGGGGTCRCAGCCTTTTTTGGGTGCATCCACCTGCTCCAGTGTAGGTTCCTGCAGGCGGATCTCTGYTGCCCTGTGCCCTCCAAGGGAYGCAGGGATGCAGCAGTCYCACCACGGGCTGCAGGGGAATCTCAGCTCTGGCACCTAAATCACCTCCTCCCCCTCCTTCCTCACTGACCCTGTTTCTCTCATATACATCACTCTTTATCTGCAATTATTTCTGTGCAATAACTTTTTTTTTTCCCTTCTTGAATATACTGCTACAGAGACATTATTGCCATCTGGGATGGGCTCAGCCCTGGCCAGYGCCGGGCTGTTCTTGGAGCCGGCTGGCCTTGGCTCTGTCAGACACAGGGGGAGCTTCCAGCAGCTTCCCACTGCAGTCAGCGCTGCAGGCCCCCAGAACCTTGCCATGCAAACCCAATACACTCATCAGGGAAAGGGATTATGATGATACATGAAAAGATGCATATATAGTAAGTTATTACAATGATACATAATATATTTTGTTCCTCTACTTTCCTTAAAAACTGTGTTTTTACTGGTTTGCTTTTAGTCTCCCAACATACACAGGTGTTTTCTGTTGAGATATTTTTAAAACTTGCTTTTCATAGTATTAAAATCAGTGAGTTCATATACATCACATCTTTACTGAATGCCTGTCCTATATTTAAATTGTGTGTCCTTCCCTCTAACACTATTGGAAATAAAATCACTGAGAAATATTATGCATAAAAGAGCATGTCTTAAGTTCATAAATTTCCAAGGAATTTGACTGCAGAATATGCCAAGGAAGTTTTATTACATGCTTCCTTGTTTTATACTTTTCTCCAAGAATTTAATTTACTGACTAATAAATCATGCATATAAGCCAGTCTAAGTTTTACTGTGCTTCTTTTTTTAGGGATGTAATAGCAATGTGAGGAAAATACCAGTTTTTAACAAATATATGATTTTCAAATGTAAAAAACGTATGTGTATTATTACTCATGCCCCAGGCTGTATTCATGGTGGTAAGAGAGTTTGTATTATTTTCCCATGATAAAAAAAGCAGAGATAGGAACATGAATTACCACTTCCTAAGAAAATACCTACTGTAAAAACATAAATTGTTTTAAAAGAATCCATACAAGACCCATTAAACAAATTGACTTTGTTACCCGATCTACACCTGAGAGGATGAATACATTTATGGAAACTTTTWATGCAAAATATTTGCTTTTGAACCATGTGTTGTTATTAAATCACTAGTAGCAGAGGATTCATAAATTTAGGAAGGGTAGTTAGTAGCCATTTTTTCTTCTGTACYGAAGGTGGTGAGAGTCTAGTATTACTGCTTTCAGTCTTTCTTAGGTTGTTTCTTTCAGTTTTTCAGGAAAGATTCTGATGTACAAGCACTCACAGAAAATAAAACCCTGTGTTTTCTTATGTTTGTTTGTGAGAAGTTGTCAATATACATGAACTGATGYGCTGATTTTTCTCTTGTGTTCTCTGGTCCCTGCTGGAGCTAATGGATGCATGATTCCATTCAACAGCTCTGCGTGTGTTGGAGATTGTCTGCCTCTTCCTGGTCTAGTTTTGCATTTTGATGCCTATGGAAATACTACATACATAGTATTATGTTCTTTATTCTATTCTAGTGTTCCAACTTCTTCCTACACTGTCCTCTTCAGAATTTTGGTATGTTATATAGGAAGAAAGATAAGAAGTACCACTCTCCTAGCACTTACTCTGATTTCATCAAATTTGCTGAGGATATAATCTATACAATCATCTACATAATTAATGATGATGTTAAAGAGGATTGGGCTCAGAATTGACCCCTGGGGTGCATCACTGGTTACTGTACTCTAAGTACAGTTCATGCCACTGATCACCACCCTCTGGGTCCAGCCGTCCAATTCACCTCACGCTCTGCTCATACCCATACTTCATCCACAGCTCTGTGAGGACTGGGAGAGATCCCTCTGGGGAAAAGAAGGATTTCAGGAGAACTTTATGGTGGAAAGATTTGCTTGCAGAAAATGCAGTCACTATATCTTAATTTTTTTCATAATGCATGTAGTAGAAAATAAAGAGTGATGATTGTTATAACCCATCAACGAAAAAAATAGAAAACATTAGAAACCTTTTATCTCTACTGGAGGTCTGCTTAAGGACTGTAATGGGAACTTTCTACATTCCAGTAATTTCCAGATACACAGGTTTTTTACTAGTTTCTTTTTGAAAATTGTTCCTAAATGTAGTGAAATTATCCAAATTCCACAGTCTTTCAGGAAAGCATTAAAAATACTATTCAATGTATCAAAATAATAAAAAACCCCTCTAAATTAGATTTATTTGTTTAGAATATAAATTTATACATTACTTAACAAAAATTAAAATAGAAATCTATTAGCTAAATAATAATGTATTTTTTAAAGAACCATAACAATCTGTGATTGGCATCCTGTTTTTTGAGGGAAAGGTCTTTGACATTGCTTGTTCTTTCTTTGAACATTTCTATTTCTTTCTAATGTTTCTGGAATTTGTCAATGAGTAGATAATAGATGATAAAGGAATTTTAAGGTTTAATAGAAACATAGTAAACACCTTGTAGTAAATATTAGCATCTTAAACCAAGTTGTGTGTAAGTATCTTTTTGCACTCTATCACAATCCAGAAGTAGGAGCATGTTCTGTATTTTTTGGACTCCCTTTGCTAGTTTTATACCAAGAAGCTAAACACGACAGATGCAAAACAGAGAAAAGATACCCAAGTCTGTATGAATGCAGTTAAAAATACCCAGACATCTTTAATTTATGGAATCCCAAGCAGATGGTAAAATATGTTTACTGAACTCTTCTCTCTTTTTCTCTAAAGAACCAGAAGCTTTAAATATCACATCATGTTTCAGAATTTGGCAGCGAGGACATGAATTTTCTCTGTTTTTTTTCTTCTTTTTTTTTTTTTTTTAAGTCCTAATAAGATGTTCTCAAATTTGGAGCACTGTTAAAATTTTTGATAGCTACAAATCTGACTCAAATGATTTCTTTGAAGTCTCTATGTGAAAAATTTACTTTTAAAAATTATATAAAAGAAAAAAAATGTTTTCTTACTATTTTCAGTGTCTGTACTACAATTTGATTTAGCAATTAGAATTTAACACTGTCAGAATTAGGCTGCTTTGAAGGCCAAAGTGGCAATTAAATTGTATAGTTTTTATTCTTGCATAACAGGATTAGAATAAAATAATTTCATTATTTTTGCACATAAGGGCAATGTGGTGTTTGTCTGAAACACATCTTCCAGATAGACATTCATTCCTGCACTGAGACAAGAAAAGACTTGAGTCCTGCAGTCACTTATTGAGGATCACCATAGAACATTTCTTTTTATTTCCTTCAGTTCTGTTCAGTCAAGATGGTTTACTTTTCATTCATTTTTATTGTTTTTATTTATTTTCTTATGTAGATTCTTAATCATAATTCAGTTTCAGAAACTGAGTAACATTCATTTAAGTGATTAAAGGAAGAGTAGTAGGAGAGGATCTGAGCTATTGTTACGTCATATCAGTAGGTGATGTCAGAAGAACCATATTGGATGCCTTTTGTGCATCCACGTGGTTCCATGTTCAGGTTGTTGTTTCAGAAATTTTTGCTAATATTCCTGTCTGAGGACTCTAGATAAGTAGTGTTCTACTTACCTAGATCATTATTAATAATTACATTGAGCTTTTGTGTCCTCACAGTAATCGTGTACTTGTTTTGAATTATTCAGAAAACTTATTTGATATTCAGGAGTTCCAATTTATTCAAAATTTTTTATTTCCACAATCTTCAAGATAATGGTGAACGCACCATTGGACTTCCATATGAGGTTTTTGGTGTTTGCAAAGTGATTAGATGCAATATGTGTGAAAAGCTGTGTGTGCAACCTGTGTGAATCTATCTGAAAAGCTTAAATTACAGTCCAGATCTTCTGAATACTTCTTCACAATAGTGACTGTGAGAGCTTCCTTAGAAGCCTGTCTAAACCAGAACAGGAGAGACCAAGCTGCGTGGCTGGGCAATGTGCAGGCAGCAAACAGCAGGCACTTTCTCAGGAGACCATTCTTCAGGATTATTTCTCTGAATAAATTGCTGAAGTTCAGTTTCCAGATGAAAGAAGGAAAAATGGATTTTCACATGCTACATTTTTATGAGATTTTTAATGGATTCTGAAGGAACAGGCATGTGAAGCAGAAGCAGAGTACTGCTGTCATTTCCTATGTTTCCAGGACTCAAAGGGAGACTCCTGTCCTTTGTAGCTCACATTTCAAAAATTTTGTGGGTATTACTGAATTTAGATTTTTTCTTCCACCTCTGAAGATAGATAATATAATGAGAACCAACAACAAGAGAAAGTATTCTCATGCAAATAACTCTATATTCTGAGTGTTCTGAATGAGAGCTATAGTAGCAATTCAGGGATGACTAAGCCTCAAAGTTGGAGTAAGGAAGGTGTGTGCGTGTGCATACATGTGTACATATCCCATTTTACATATTGAAAAGTATAAGGAACTGTGTGGAAGTTGAATTTGATCTACCTTAATCTGCAGGTTTTACATTCAGCAAGTATAATCTCAATAAAGAAGAAGAGTATCTTTAAATATGTAGCACTGAAGAATCGAATTTGACAGCAGAGAAGATAAATGTGGTTTGGGAATCAGGTTACAATAATATGTAGAAGTGGGAATATGCACTTTTTTGATGGAGACACATACATTTCAATATATGCTTTGATATAGACATTATTGTGATCTGTTTAAAGACTTCCATTTTTTTCTTATACCTTCCTAAAATTTGCATTTCTTTGATTCCACAATTTTTAGTATTTATTTATTTACTATTATYTTGACTCTTTAGAAAGTTTTCTGACCTTTTAATTGCCTACAGTAGCATCAGATATGTAAAAAACATAGAGTTATAAATAATATTTGACATTATTGACATATATAATTTAATTTATTCCTTTGAACAATGCCCTCTGAAATGCTGACATTCTAAGCTTTTGAAACATGAATGCTGCTTTGTGAAAACTTCTACAAAATGGTTTTGGAGAAAGTGAAGTTGTGAAGAATGAACATTTAAAAGGAAATTTGGAAACAGTTTTCCTGAAAAATTAGGTTGTGAGTATGGTATTGTCCTCTTTAATGTTCCATTAAGCATAAGGGTGAGAATCCACATATTTTATTTGCTTTAAGCACTTTTACTACCCTTTTGTGATTGCTAGTTCTAAGCATTTGAACTGCATATGCAATTAAATATTTTTAAAATTAGCTATTATGGAACTCCAGTTATTATTCTCAAAAATGTCTAGAACTATATGTCAAGAACTTGACTAAAAAGAAAGGTAGGGATATGAGAATTGGAGTTATGAAAAGTATATCTTTAACTGTGTCCATTTGTAACAAAGACATCAAAACTGAACTTTTCTCCATTTCATCCAGTGAATTAATAAGAGAAGTGAGCCTTTTACTAAGGCAGTGACCTTAATGAAAATGGTAAACAAATACTTTACAGCCTAGCAGGTCATTGGCTTGGTGATTTTGGGATATGGAAATGTTTTGGTTAAGCAACCTGCATCGTAGTCTTTCTGGAGGAACCAAAACACTTCCGTGTGGTTATGAATTACTTCATAGCAAGGCTCTGTTTTYGTATAATCAGGGTGGGGAAGTAAGCTGGTCAGAGGCCTTGTCCCTGGCTTGCCATGTCTTGCACACAGGTTTTGACAAGAGCTGCTGGAATTCCTTTTAAATAAGTTAAAATTAAAATAATTTTCTTTATGAACAGTTTACCTGCACAGTCAGATACATTATGGATTCTCTTATTTGGTTTTGAATGCATCAGTTTGTAAATCTGACATATCTATTCTAAGCACATCGTCTCTCTGCTCCTGAGAGTATAGAAGCTGGACTTGTAATAGCTATCAGAATACATTTTCTAAAGCTTATTATTTCCTTCTTTAACCTTGTTTCTTAATCCACAAGTCTTCCAACAAGCCAAGAAAAGGGATCTAGTCAACTACTTATCTTCCTTACTTAAAGGTACCTGRTTGTTCCTGAAAATAGTCACATAATGGGAAAGGAAGGAAGCATCCTCTGCAAYCTGATGATCTGAGAGATAACAGAATTTCACTTAAATATTTTCTGATTTTCCCATGAAAGAAGCACTATCAAAATGGGACTAAATATCAAAGAAGTGGAAGAAAAACAGTGAAATGATAAAAATAGAACTCAAGTATGTTGTGAATAGAATKTCTAAATATATATGTGTGGACAATGATTAAAACTTGTACACTTCAAGATCAAGATGGTAGATATTCTAAATCTTATCTGTGTAGGACAAAGTTCCTCCCAAATGCTGACTTTTTCTTTAAAACTCTATTCCTGTATTACTTTCTTACAAATAACATTAATTAAATGTGTTCCTTTTGCTTCTCTGACGATTTTTAAGAAAAAAGCTAATTTCAAATCTGCCTTCTAATTAAGTGCATTAAGCATTGTTATGCAGTATTTACACTATTAGGGGAATTACAATTTGTTGGCTCCTAATTTATTTCTTTAAATTATGATTATATCAAAGCCTGGAATAAGGAGTCTTTTCTTGATGTGGAAAATTCTCTCTATATAAACATATATTTATGTTTGTGTGAGTGTATAGCCATAGCCTTCAGTGCAGATATAGTTTGGATAGCAAGAGATGCAACATCAAATAATCATTATTTTCTGTTACATTAATGTAAATTCAGCAACTATATACCAAATTTTGGGTTTAAATTGTCTGAGAGACTTTTGAAGAGAAGAAGGAAAAAAGAGGTGATCAGGACTTCTAGAAGTCAGTCCTAAGTAATTTCAAAGAGGAAAAACATGATGTGCYGCTCAGCAGAGAATCTGGGCCATAATTATCAGGGGTAAATCACACCTGACTGATCTGATTTTCTTCTATGATAAAATGGCTGGGTATGCAGATGAGGAGAGAGCAGTGGATGTCATTTACACTGATTATAGCAAAACCTGTAATACTCTCAGCCACATTAAACATTATGGTCTGGATTGGTGGAAAATCAGATGGGTAAAAAGAGTTTGGGTGGCTGGACTCTAAGAACAGTGGTTAGTGAGTTGGACAGTTTAGAGGCTGATAACAAGGGCAGGGTCTTGGACCTGTCTTATTTCCCACCTTTATCTATGATCGGAAAAAAGCTGTGGAGTTTCTAGSTGGCAGCGAAGTGGGAGGAAAATAAATGTAAAAATCAATACTTAGTAAAACCTCCTTTAAAATGCTGTAATTCACACCAAAAACTAAATAACTTAGGATATATTAGAAAGAATAAAGTGAATTAATCTGGATGTGAGGTTACTTCATTAATCTATTATAAAATATAGTAAATTCAGAAGGATACAGAATCTACAGAAAGATAAGCATAGTTCAGCTACAGGTMATAGGTCATCCTCTGTGTTATTTCATTTAATAGGAATGTAGAAGATATCTTTTTCTAGAACTCAATTTCAAATGATCAAGTTTTGGAAATGTAAATAGGACCTAAATAAAACTGTTCCAAATATGTAGGTAATGATCTGAATATATTATTTAAATTTCCATTTTGGGAACACTCAGAATTTCACACTGAATTTTTAGATAAACTTCTAAAAATGGCTCCTTTTTCTCTACTTTTTTTTTTTTTAAATAATTCTCTTGGTATTTACCATGTGAAATCCATGTATATCTTTTATACCTTTAACAGCACAGCTGCTGTTAATGCAGACCTTGTTTTAAAAACCTTATAAACTTTTATGAACCAAACCTGCTCCTGAATGGTCTCACTCAGTGCATAGTCTTTCAGTGGAACACTTCAGTATGAAAGATTTTTTTAATGGAGGAGAAGACTAAAGCAAGGTGTGATATCACAGCAGATATGACACAATTAGTGCTTATAGAGACTGCTAGATTTGAGGCTTAATCTATTATGCTCTTATAACTAAGTTAACACAAAGTTAAATAGCTTTTTTTTTCTTTAATGTCAGTGTTMTGCATCTTAAGTTAGTTTTGGATTTTTTGCTAAGTTTTATGCATAATATAGGCATAAAACTATATTTCTCCACTATGATTTGGGTTTAATTGCCATAAAACATTCAGGTTTAACTTCACATGGAGTTAGTAACTTTGGTGCCAGTTCTTGATAAAATTAGATGGTACCATATAATTTCCAATAAAATATTTTGTTTCCAAGTAGGTTATATTGTCATTACAAATGCAGGTGAACTGAAGTAGCTTAGAGACTGCATGCATTACTACAAAGTTAAGCTGCTCGTAAAATTGTCTGTAAAAACACCAAGAGAAGAAGCAATAAAGACCTGAAAGTAGACTTTCCCAGGCATAATAGAAAGAAAAAGAACTTTCAGTCCATAATTCAGCACTTTTTTTTTTTTTAGTAGAAAAAGTGTGCTTCATTTCTATTTTAATTAGAAATGTAACAGTCAATGAAATGGAAATCGAGGTGCCAGAGAAACAAATGAAAGCYCCTATTTTCCTTTTCCTTGCTTTCCTATCTTATTCTTGCTCTTAGGTTCTTATTTTCAGCTCAGCTTCTTTTTCTCCAAATAGGAATATTGTTGAAAATGTAGATTTTACAGGATATTCAGGAAAAAAAAAATCCTTTCCAGTTTTTGTTATAAGTCATTAAAAACCCAGTAAGGATTCAAGTGAACAAAGTACTATTTGGCTATTCATATAAATTACTGATAGAGATTGTTTTTAAGACCATGTTGCCCATGGTTAAAGTTTCTTTCTGTCTTTCAGTTTTCTAGACCATCTTACACAAATTCTCTTGACTGAATAGTGAGCTGAAAATACTGATAAAACGCCCAAAGCTGACAGCTCCTCTCCCCATTTTGTACATGAAGCACAGGACAGAGACATTTGAGCTGCTGGGATGCCACAGAGGTTGCATAGCAACGGATGCGAGAGGCAGCTCATCTCTGCTGACTGTCAGACTCCCAGGACAGCAGAGAAAGTATTTCAGGGATTGCAACCTCAGATCTTTTAGGCTCTTTAACCTTTTGTGTTTAAAAGAAAGAACTATTTTTAAACAGTACTGGATAGGCATACATAGATTTTTAGGTTCCACCAAGACAAGGAAAGTTAAACAGGAATATTAATACAACTTTTCAAAAAAGCTTTTTATTTTTCCTTGTACTTTCAGAGAATAAAACTACAGATGGGACAAAAAAATGTTAAMGGGAAATCACATACTCTACTGTTCATTGGCAAAATGGCGCTACATTAAATTTTTAGTCAATAGTAGAAAAACAATAATTTTTTTGTATTTTTCTGCATCAATGGATCTTTTTTGTGTAGTGAGAGCAGTAAGAGATGCATGATATGCATAGAATAATGAAAGGGTTGGAAAGGATTGACACAAACATGACAATGAAAAGGTTGCATTTGGGACAAATAACACTGGTCACTAGGTAGGCAGCACTCAGAATTCTTTATATTTCTAATATTTTAGTTTCAGGATTTTCATGTTTTACAAAGTAGAAGTGGGACTTTGCAAGCTACTTTCATTTCTTTAGAAAGAAAACGTGAATCCAAGTAACATTTCACACATCTATAACAGTTCCTTTAGAAGATTATAAAGGCCCCTAACAACATGAAGCAACAAAGCTTTATGGCAAATTACTCCCAGATATGAACAGAAAACAAGTATGGCTCCACAGAGAAATAATTAGGACAAACAGGCACACTATTTAGATTGGTAATCATCATAGGATAAGATTGCCTTTTTAAGTCTCTAAAGAATTTGAAGTGGTAAATTAATTTGTCAATGAAATGTAGACACCTCCTGTGTTAAGCTGAGTAAGGATTTTCAGGATCAGAAGTTTGGACTTATGTGCCTAAAATGCCCATACACTTCCTGTGATCCAGAGTCCTTAGTAATAAGTGACTTAAAACAAAAACTTTAAGGGGATTCAATTGTTTTTGTCAGTAACTGATCCAAGGTCCCAGAGGCTTCAGGAGCACTAAGACTTACAGTTCTAATGGAAGCTGGCACTACAGTGCTTTTGAACTTGTATGAACTCATGAAATGTTACAGACTGCTAAGTGGTGTGAAAAATGAGATGACTTTAAATRCAAACCTTGTAATTATTTTTGGATTTGAAGGCTATGTGATTCAGTTCCTCTTCTATAAAGAGTATTAGCTAATCTAGCATGAATATTTTTTGGTRAAGCCATGTTTACAGTTTTGGTATCTGATACTTGTAGAAGGGTTGCTCTATCTGAGGTGCAGGAGCAGGCACTGTATTTCAGTAGTGAAATTGTCTCTTCCATTTCACATGCAGGCTTTTTCTAATCTTTTCATATTGTTTTAGTATCAGATTTAAAAAAAATTAATTCTGGATGTTAATGCCTGATCTTAGCTTAAGAAGAATGGCCTACAATTCAAGACATGGCCAATTTGTTATAATCCCTGTCAACCAAAGGCTGGCCCAAGTGGGAATGGTATCTCCATGGCTGAAAATGAAGGGTTTTGAACTGAGCAGACACAATTAGGGTCCTCATATCCCAAGATGAGAAAATTAATTTCCATGCCTGTAAGCAAAAGTAGTGCCAAGTATYGCAAGTTCCCCAAGGTGCAAGGACTCCAAGGCATTCTTGCAGAGATAAACAGAGCCTGGGATGCATTACATTAACTGCTACATTGGTGGAGTACAACACAGTAGYAACAATCTTGCACACAAAATGGTATTAAATATTTTTAAAGAATTATATTAGATAAAATACATAAAAAGCTAATTAAGAGAAGTGTTATTCACAAATGWTTTTGAAGTAAATATTGTGATTTCAGATCCTGCAGCCATTTTGGAAAGGAACACAACATTGGAACCTTCATATTTTTCAGAAAATTTACTGAATAAAGTAAACTAACATTCTCTTGTTTAAAATATGTGAAGTACAGTTCATATTGACCTATGACATTGAATATAAAAATAGCTATACTMTTTTAAATATAAAACTTTTTGGTAAACTGACCATTTGATCATTGTTGTTTATTGCCAATATGACTTACCATATAAAAACCCCCAAAAACAACAACAACGACAAAAAACCCACAAACAAACAAAAGAAAAAAACACAAAAAACCCAAGAAAATAAACAAAAAAACAAAACAAAACAAAACAAAAAAGTCCAAAACAAAAAGCCCCAAAAGAAAACAAAACAAAAAAACACCAAAACCCACCCACCTTGGTTCACATTAAAAAGAAGTTAAGATTTCATTATATTTTAATGTGAGTCTTGAAGATTATTGAATTTTTAGTATTAAAGTTGTTCTCACAAAAATTTATCCATAAAAAATAAGTTACTTACATGCTTATGGACGTGGATTTTTTGAGGTTTACAATAGTATCTTTCCTAGCATCAGATAATTTAGTAGCAATGACCTTTAGTACTTGGCAGTAGTACTTTTTTCCCAAGCAGTACTGGAGGAAATGAAACACGTGAAAAAATACTTAGCTTGTGCTTTGTGGAACTAACAATTTCAGTATCTAAGCCTGAGGGACAGATTTATTTTTAATAATCTATTTCTGTAAATGGGATGCAAAGTCACAAAAATTTATTTAAGACTGCAACATTGTATCAAATGGTGGAATAAGAACTGAGAGTAAACCTTAAAGAAATCGCAGCAATTYACTTGTTACTAAGTTTTTTCAGTCATAAATTTTCTCCTATACTCAGTGCTCTCCTTTTCTAATCTTTTTTTGTACTCATAGCACTTACCTTATTCTTGCCTTTTTAAACTTGCTTTCATACTTATGCTTTCTCTCCATTTCTGCAATTGCTGAGAATTTTATAAAAGCAAATTCACACAAACAGAAGTATGTAGTTAGCATGTAGTTAAGTGTGCATGTAGTTAAGTGTACATGTAGTATGAATTGTAAAACTAACTACTTACATTTTCTAGCAYTTAATGACTGAAATAACTGTGAAAATAATATAGTATTTTGGTGCCATCTGTCTCTAATATTTCAAGTAGAAAGGACTAAAATGCAGCTTTTATTTTCCTTTTGATTTTTCTCATAAATTTATCTTTCGCATATATGTAAGAAATATGACTTGTTCTTAAAAATACTTGAAGTGTTTGCATTCTGTCCCTGTAAAGTCAAACCTCCAATGATTTCAGTGGAAGTACTCAATACAATTAGGAAAAGGAGAATTACGGATCCATATTGAACCCTCTTTTTATTCAATCCCTGTTTATTATTTTCTAGCATTTGCTGTACATAAGTAAATAACAGCTTAGTTATATAATGACAGCTTAGTTTATATAATTTCAACATATCTAAGCCTGCAAATTAAAGAACATGTAGTATCAGAGCAGTTTTAAAACTCCTATGTGCATTTCCAGATAAAGTTTGGTTTTCAGTTGAAAAATATACTAGAGAAAGTAATATGTAGCGCAGGGTAGCTGCACACAATTTCCATAAATGGGTTTTCAATAATTATTTGAATGAATTTCATGGTACTCTGCCTTCAAAGAAAAATYAGAAGAAAACACTTATGTGTTCACTATTATGAAGTACTAAAATTAAAACTTATAGGCTTCCAGTTGAAATCACTGAGGCATTTTTCCAGAATCATTTTGTAAAATTAAGGCAAGAATCCAGTGCAGATAGATAGTGATGCTTGCTTGCAAATGTGCAGTAACAACATGCTTTAGTATTTAGCTGCTTCCCACCTCTGAAGTGCTCTTTTCCTCTTGTCCTTTGCTACATGACATGAAAGTTTGTCATCTGCACTTGCCTAGAACTCAAAAGAGGAATCTACATATAGAAACTTCTCTCTGGAGATATTTTGACCTTTGATGTAAAAATGCAGATTTTTGCTTGTCTGACTAATGCAGCTCTTTATTGTTACCAAATCTATTTATTCCCAGAGCTGGGTTTGAGGTCCTTCARTAACATTATTTTCTCAGTAGATATAAAAGAGAAGGAATGAGATGAGGGCTCTTATTGGTAGGAGGCTGCAAGGAACACATCTGTTCCAAAACAATTTGTATCACACAGTCTGGGTTATTGAAGTTTTACAGCCATGATCACTTATTAAATTAAATTCTGATCAGGAAAGTTACTGTGATAGCAATTGAGCAGAAGGGGAGCTAAAAATAATTCTGGTATTTTAGACCCTGTTAACTTTTCCACATGATTGATTCAGATTTTTTGGAATTTCCATAATTCTGGGACAGAAATCCATGGTATTCTAACTTCTGGAACACTTAAGGRTTTGCTCATTATGAGCGGCAAAATGTGCAACGTTTGGCTAATATATGATCCTAGGGATGCTGGAAGGTACAGATGTCCGCTGGTGCGCTTGGGACAAACATTGCTGATGCTGCTGCGCGGTGTTGGTGTGCAGAGAAAAGGGAGAGCGGCCTTTGCTGGGAGCCAGCGCGGCTCTGCGTCTGTGCCGCGCCCCCGAGAGCCGCCAGATGGAGCGTGTCACTTACCGGGGACAGTGTCACTTACCAGGGACCGTGTCACTTACCGGGGGACAGTGTCACTTACCGGGGACCGTGTCATTTACCGGGGGACTGTGTCACTTACCGGGACCGTGTCATTTACCGGGGACCGTGTCACTTACCGGGGACCGTGTCACTTACCGGGGACAGTGTCACTTACCGGGGGACAGTGTCACTTACCGGGGACCATCACTTACCGGGGGACAGTGTCACTTACCGGGGACCGTGTCACTTACCGGGGACCATCACTTACCGGGGGACAGTGTCACTTACCGGGGACCGTGTACTTACCGGGGGACAGTGTCACTTACCGGGGGACCGTGTCACTTATCGGGGGACCGTGTCACTTACCGGGGACCGTGTCACTTATCGGGGGACAGTGTCACTTACCGGGGACAGTGTCACTTACCAGGGAGCGCGGCCCCTCGCGCCCCGCCAGCTCACCTGGCCCCGGAGCCTCCAGCACAGCGGTCACACTTCGCCTTTTTAACAGAAAATGCTTCAAAGCATTCAAATGAGAAGCGACTGTGATACGAAACTTCTTACATTTCCAAATATTATTTCTATAACACTATTACTAARTGTGAATGCATCAAGTATACTTCCTGTACATTCCCAAAATTTAAGCTGGTTTATGTAAGWTATGCACACAATCTAGTCCCTTGCATCTTTTCTGGAAAGGACCTTCCTCCCCGCCCCAATTCAGTTTACATCATATTCATTGTGCTCTTGTCATAGCCTTTTGTACTCTTGATTGTTTTAGGATAGATCTTCCATGAGCCATTTAGCAGAAATTATGGTTCATCTAATTTCTATGGACTAAGATAGGCTTTACMTTTAATATAGAGCTAGGGTAAAACAGTATGATGAGAAAAATTTAATCTTCATTTCTCTCTTGGTTCCACATATAATTTTAAAATTAATTTTTACATTAAAATATGAGTCACACTGTGAATCCCTCAGTAGCTGGTCTAGGAAACCCAAACATCAAGGATCCAGCAACCCCTTGCCATCCTTACCTCCCCTCCCCACAGCAGAGCAATCTCTGAACGCAGAGGAGCTGACTGGGTCCTCTAACTTTTTGGTCATAAGCTCATATAAAAACAAAATTGTGATGCTACTCTATCTTGATATGTGTTTGAATTCTTATGAAGAAACACTAGTTGTAATCATTGTATATATWAAAAAAAATCCTTCAGAAATGCAAATACCTTCTACTTTTAAATTGAAAGTAAGCTTAAAAAATTTTCATACAGATGTGGGGTATTTTGGTTTTGTTTGAGGGGTGGTGTTTTATTTCATTTGGGAGGAAAATGTGAGTTTTTAAAACTTAGAAACATAGACTTCCCCCCGCCCCCCCCCCATTTGGATTAATAGCTTCTGGGCCTGTTTAAACTTATGGACTTACCAGAAAACATACAAATGCTCAATGGCATTAACCCCATAATACTCCACAAAGAAAACAAACCCCTTCCAAACAAATAAAATCTGGAACTTTTTAGAGTAGTCAGTTTAAAAAGACAAAGGTACCTTTCATTCTTAAAATTTATAATGATAGAAGGCATCATGTTAATATAGGACTTTCCTTATCTGACTAAAATTAATTTTATCTGGAGGAATCCTTCTGTGAATAAATCTTGTATGCAGGGCTGAACAGAAATATTTTTGCAATATGATTTTTATCATGTCAGTTTTTTGGGCTCTAATAAATAATTTTCTACTGAYGGGTTTTTGTCTAACTAACTGCATTCCCCATTCTCACAATTTGAATTCATAAAACCAAAACTCAGATGTTTTATCTCAAAAATATTTTAAAATTAACAGTGATAACAAAACAATGTTAACAAAATGTAAAGCTTAACATCCTTCAGCTCTCTGAAAAGATTTGCACAATCAGTTTTGAATTAAAATGCTGTATCTTCTCTTGAGTAAAAATTAATCAAAAGAGTAATAGCATAAGAAAARTATATGTATGGTGAATAAAAATTATGATATCTTTTGTTTTTTTGTAGGAAGATACATGGTTCATTGGTGGAATTATTGCTTGGAACAAAACTATAGGAACAAAACAAATGTTGCTATTCTGCAGGAGTTACCATACAATTGTTTTTCTCTCTCTTTTAAAACAGAAAAGGATTTGTAAAAGGCAATGCTGACAACAGATTCTCAAATCAGTTCAAAGCTATTCATACAGAAAAGGTCAAAACTTACCCACATTTCAAGAGAAGTATTTTTGATGAGAAGCATATTAGAACTCCTTAAGATTTTATTGAAAGGGATAAAGTTGTTAAACCATTTTCTTTTCTCCCATATGTTTTTGAGAATCTGGATGAAGTCAGAGATACAATTTTTCCTGTTATTTCAACCAGCATAAGAAGTTTTTCCCCAATTCTTTATTTCCTTTGATGTCTTAGAGGCCATCAGTGAGAACCTCTACTATTTGCCTGGGAGGATTGTATGCAATAGTAAGGAAAAGAGAAGGCAGCTCTTTGTRTATAGAATAAAGTAATCTAAAAAAATATAGCAGAATATTTGCTAAGAAAAGGAAATCTGAAAGAAGTAGGCATGCAGACCTTAAAATGACAATGGCAGCCATCAAAATGAGTCTGTAATCTGGTACRATGGTGTGGTATCACACACATATAGAGAAGAAATATAGGATTAACATATATAAATTGGTATTTTATTCCATTATCGTTCATTGAATTGATTAACAATACACAGCAATTCAGRGACTTTACATAGTCACAATAGTTTTTTCTCATTTATTATTTGCACTGTATAATTTCGTACTCATTATCATTGCGTAGTTGCAAAAGGAAAGAATAATTCATAAAAAGGTTTATTCTAGAGTGCTTTGTGATGGAGCTACATCTGCCAGTCTGACTGTAGCTTCAATTAGGTTTGTAGGATGCTCTAGGTTTAGGAAAGGAAGGGATTTCTGAAGAAAGGGCTTTGGTATCTTTCTTAATCCAAGAAAAACTAGAAAAAAAAAAAAAAACTGGAGAAAATATACCAGAAAATTCAGTGGCTGTAATTTTGCAATCGCATAATGTAGTGATAGGCAATAGCATCTGGACCATGACTGCTTGTATGCCTATGTAATGTAATTGTGGGAACTATTTTCTTTCCATTGAGATAGCTTATCTTGCATTTTTACTAAATTMATGTGCTAAGTCTTTTCTTGCATGAACAACCACTGCAGAACGCTGGTTAAACAGAACTTTACAATGTATAATTATCTTCTTTTAATATTCAAGAATTAGGCAAAATAATAATTTCAGAGCATCTTATCTGAACTGCCTGACCTATCATTTAAGCATTCCATCATTTCATATACCCCATTCTTATTTATCTCTTTTAAATTGCCTCCTTTCATTCATTCTCACAGTATCTCCACACATATTCTTTTTCATATAATTTCTGCATTATTTCTAAAGAGAAATGAATGTAGTTGATCAGTTATCAGCTGTTTTATATCAGTATAAATTTTTGGGCTTCACTGGATTTATTCCAATATGTTTCAGAAGAGGATGTGATTTAGTACTTCAGAGGAAGAATTTTCAGGGRCATTAATTCAAAATATAAACGTTAAGTTAATTTTGTGTGTTCATACACAAATTTTTWATTTAAAAGTTATTTTAGATCACTGTTTTCACAGTGTAATTAAGATTTTATTCAGATAATCGAAATTATGTCCAGTTAATCAGTTAATTTTCATTCAGAAGTGTATTAAATCATATCAAGCTATGTTCCTTTTCATCCTCTTTCATTTTCTCAAATACATTTTTGTTTGTTTCTTACAAACATCCTCCTGACTTTTTCCATCCTCCATCTCTCAAATGATTTCCTCTCTGTAAAATTCTGATCTCTTCCTTTGCCCTTTTCAAAAATCAGTATCCATTTAAAGAAAAAAGAGCTGCAGTACAGTATTCTTTCTCTCCTCTATTACACTCCACATGACTTACAGCCTGATACAAGTAGGTATTAGATACACCAATTTTTGAAGGTATCTGTATTAATACAAGTTTAGAACAATGAAATTCGATTTTTGCTTTGTTCATAGATGGTATAAACTCCTAGGAAGGGATAGGCAAGGAAAGACAGGCAGTGGTGTAGCCCTGTATGTTTAGAAGAGTTTCAGTTTTCTAGAGTCTGATGCTGCTGATAATAAGGTTGAGTGTTTCTAGGTAAGAATCAGGAGAAGACCAAGAAAGCAGAAAACATGATGGGAGGCTGTTACAGACCACACATCAGGATAAAGGGATGGATGAGATATTCTATAAGCAGATGGGAGAACTATCATGATTAGCAGCTCTTGTGGGGGGTTTCCACTTTCCAGAATTCTGCTGCAAATAAAGTACAACAGAAAGAAAGCATCCTAGGAGATTTCTTGTATCTGTGGAAGATAACTTCCTGACACAGCTGGTAAGGGAGACAGCTAGGGAAGGAACCTGTTTGAGAATGAAGAAAATTTGTGGGAGGTGTGATGGTTGCAGACCAACTTGGACAAAGTGATGATGAAATGATAGTTTATGGTTTCCAGAGAAGTAAGGAGCAGGCCTGATAGACCTGCTCCCTTAGACCTCAGACAGACTGACTCTGGCCCGTTTGGGAGACCAGTTGACAGAGTCCTTTGGGGTGTAGTCCTGAAGAGCAAAGGAGTCCAGGAACATTTGACATTCTTCAATAAGGAAATCCTAATTATGGGAGCAGGCTGTCCCCATTCACTGAAAGACAGGCTGGAGGGCAAGACCATTCTAGATGAACAAAGAGCCTTTGTTTAGATCTCAGGAATCACAGAAGAATTTATGACCTTTGCAAGAAGGGGCAGACAACTCAGGAAGACCACAAGGATATTGTGAGTTTATGCAGGGAGAAAATTAGAATGGCCAAAGCCCAACTAAAACTTAACCTGACTACTGCTGTAAAAGACAATAAATATGTTTCTAAAATAACACAGTAGCACAAAAAGAAGGGCTAAGGAGAATCTTCATCTTTTTTTGGATCTGGAGAAAAGCCTAGTGACAAAAGATGAGGAAAAGTCTGAGGTAGYTAATGACTTCTTTGCCTTGGTGTTTAACAGTAGGACCAGCTCTTCTCTGGTTCTCAGCCACTGGAGCTGGAAGACAGGGATGGGGAGAAGAACGAAGCCCCTGAAATCCAAGAGGAAATGATCAGCGACACGCTACACCACAGCAAAATATGAAATCTATCTACAAAAAGGGTCAAAAAAAGGATTCAGAAAAGTTTAGGCCTGTCAGCCTGACCTCTGAGACAGGGAAGGYCCTGGAGCAGATCATGTTCAGTATCGTGACACAACATGTCAGGGGATGAGGCCCAGTCAGTGGGGATTTGTGAAAGGCAGCTCCTGCTTGGCAAACCTCGTCTCCTTCTGTGACAGGATCACCTGCTTTGTGARTGAGAGAAAGGTTGTGCATGTCTGCCTGAACTTAAGTAAAAAGCATTTGACAATAGTTTCCCACATAATTCTCCTGGAGAAACTGTTTGTTCATGGCTTGGATGGGTGGACTCTAAACAACTGTTTCTTTGTCTAGGCCCAGAGGGTGGTGGTGAATGGAGGTAGATCTAGCTGRCATTCCCCAGGGCTCAGTACTGGGGCCAGTTCTGTTTAGTACCTTAATGATTTGGTCAACTGGATTGAGTGATCTTTCAGTCAGTTTGAAGATGACACCAGGTTGGGTGGGAGTGTTGATGTTACGGAGGGTCGGAAGGCTCTGCAAGGGATCTGTACCAGCTGGATCAAGGTCAACCTCAATTGTATCACATTCATCATGGCCAAGTGTCATATCCTGCACTTGGGTCACAACAAACTGTGCAGTGCTACAGGTTTGGGACAGACCATCTTGAAAGCTGCCCAGAAGCAAAGAATCTGGGACTGAACATGATCCACCATGTACCCAGGTAGCCAAGAAAGCCAAGAGCATCCTGGCTTGTATCAGCAATAGTGTGGCCATAGGAACTGAGACAGTGATGGTGCTTCTGTGCTTGGCACTGGTGAGGCTGCACCTCCAATCCTGTGTCTAATTTTTGTCCCCTCACTACAAGAATGATATTGAGGCACTGGAGTGTGTCCAAGGAAGAGCTGCTGAGGGAGCTGAGAGTGTTTAGTCTGGAGAAAAGGAGGGTCAGGGGTGACCTCATGACTCTTTACAACCACCTGAAAGGAAGATGTAGTGAGGTGGGAGTCAGTTTCTTCTTCAAAGTAAAAATTGATAGGACAATACAAAATGGCCTCCACTTGTGTCAGGGGAGGTTTAGATGGAATATAAGGGAAATTTATTTTCCCAGAAAATGTTGTCAAGCATTGGAACAGGCTACTCAGAGAATTTGTGCAGTCGACATTCTGGGAGATGTATAAAAATATGTGTAGATGTGGTTGTAGATGTGATGTTTAAGGACATGGTTTAGTGGTGGACTTAGCAATGCTGGCTTGAACTCAGTGATCTGACAGGTCTTTTCCAGCCTAAATTATTCTCTAATTCTWGATGCCACCATAATAAACGTGATCAAACATGTATTTCTATTCACCTCCTTACTAGCATCCGTATCAATGTATTATCTTTCACTGCCATGTGCCAATTAACTTATGGTCTTGCAAGGCTTTTGTAAAGGACTTTATCTTAAGCTTTTTGGGCATTCAGATAAGTCATACYTGCTCTTTCTCCTCTGTGACATTACTTTGAAGACTGCCATCTTCAAACACAATTTTTTTTTTTACTGTCTGGATTGTACTCTTCTGACTGTCATGACTTTCATTATTGTTTTTATCAGTTTTCCAAAATCCAGTGTATGAATGGTCCTTTAACTACCAGTTTTCCTTAGTAGTCTTGTGGAAATTATAGTACTATCTAATTCATTGTATCTTAAATGTCTTTYGAATGTCATTTGAAAAAAAAAATAATTAGCGCAAAATTTTATACCAATCTTAATGCAAAAGAAATAAACTGAATAACATTTGTTTTTTCTTTTCTTCTCCTGAAGGCAGAGGAGTAGAGTGAGGGGCATGAAAGTTACCTATGGTGCATTTTTTGAGCGTCTTCCAAATCTAATGTAAATGTTCTACTTGTAATCAAGTCTCTATAGTCAGACTGTGTACGATTGCAACACCTGCAGTTCTGCTGTCTTGTTCTAACTGTATTTTAGCTTCAATAATAAAACAAATATAATGAATTTTGTAGTGTAATAGAGGAGGAAAAATAACAATGGCAGAAAATAAAAGCACATCTCATTTGGAAGGGCTTTGTAATTTTGCAGGTAGTAATTCTTTCCTTTCTCTTGCAGAATGTTTTTGTCTAATGAGTAACTTAACAGCTGTTTGAAGGGCAGTGAACTTCATAGATATCATTGTGCATAGATGTAGTATCTTTAAGTCTCTGKTTTTTTTTTCCTAGGGCAAGGCAGCAATGATTATCTTAGTTCAAAGTCAATGTTGCTATGTCATACTGTTATCAGTTAGGTCTGATYCCTATGAATTAGTGATAATGATCTATGAAATCCTTTGCCTTAACTTTTTATATAAATGTTTTGCCATATAGAATCCCTAGGAACATTAAGTTAGAGGAAAGTTAAAGAGAAAAGTGACCAAGAATGTCATAATTTGTGAACCCAATAACAGCTCAGCGTAAATCTTTAAGAGTTCTTTCATCTCTCTTGAGCTCATTAGCTGTAATAATCTTCCTGATTCTGGGTCAGCCATTGAAGTGTAAAACTCTCAGGGATATGATTATATTTACCTGTTGTGAAGACAATTTTTTTTTGACATACAAGGACTGATGAGAAGGGTAACTGTAGCTAATGCTTCTGCATTATTCCTTAGGCATTTTGGAAATCTTGTAACTCAGCCAGATGGAATATTCCAGTATGTTTCTCAACATTATCTCAATGTCATCTTCCCCTGTAGCAGGTAATGCAAGCCACAGAAAGTTGACTAGCTTAAGTAGGCAATAAATTCCCATCAAATGAAATTTAAAAGGCAGATTAAGAGATGTTTTCTCTCGTATGTTTAAAAAAAATTGCCATTGAAAATCATTAATGYTTTATAGCTCATCCCTAAAACTACTTGTCTCTACTTTTTTTCTTCATTTCCACAGTAATATGAAAATTAGAAAAATAGTATTTAAACAAATTGTCCAAAAATACAGYATACAATCTATTACAATGAAGACTTTTTTGAGAAAAAAAATTCATGCAGAAGCTAGAAGAAAATACTGAAAAAAAACCTGAACAGTTGATTGAAACAAATATATGATGAAACAAAAATAAATTAATAAATATAAAAACACAGTGTTACCAAGATGTTAAAATATTGTCTATCATGCACTGATAAAAATATGGCAATCTTTACAATTTTTCCTTATATGGGAATTTTAGTATTTAGTGTCCTAAATTAAATTAATTATAAAACATAAGGATATATATAAACTGTCAATAAGTAATAAAATTTTTCTTGGTATTGTTCACAGTATAATAAGGTAACTGGAAGAGAATATGTGTACTTAAATGGTCATTAAAGAAATGCATTTCATGACTGGCACAAACTGGGTGCTCTGTTATTTCAAACACTGAGATGAATTTAGTACAGGTCTTAACACTTAGAACGAAATCAGTTAAACAGGCTGGTGTTACCAGCCAAAAATACAAAAAAATTGGTATTTTTTCCAAAGCAATGGGTTTTGTATAATATTAGAGCCATCAATATTTATGGATTTCAAATTAAAATAAAATCTATATAATTTCTCTCTAAAAWACCAGAATCTTTAATTGATTGTGAATTGTAAGAAACAAATTGTTTTGATTTATTCCTGCTCACATGAAAAAAAAATCAATTTAGAATTTCATAGAGGCATGAACAATTTTAAATAGATTATTTCAATTATTCTTGCTGTTTATTAGTCTCTGTGGGATCATTAACCCTACGAACATTTAGGATTACAGAGTTACACAAGGGAAATATTAATCAAATCTAGAGGCAAAGAAGATCAGAATGTCTCATGTTGAGAATTTGGATAATTGTTTTGCTGAACAGGACCATCTAGGAAAGCATTATCCATAATTATTGATAAATTGGTTTTGACAAAGCATTGTTAATAAGAATAAACACAGATTTTTCTGTGGTGTTGATAAAGTACAAAGAAAGTAAGTTAAATCTTCAGATTTTCTCCATGCTAAATATAATTTTGAAATATACCTTAGTGTTGTTAAACTGTATATTTTAGTATATGGATAAAATGTATTATAAAATGGATTMATTGGATTAAAATTTCCACTGGACTATAGGAAGTTTTGAGTGCAAATGAAGCATTTTTGTGAAGTTGTTTTGTGAACAGAATCACAAAGTATCAAAAGGATCTAGACAACATGTGCCATACTTTCTAAATGAAATCTAAAATATATTGACATTTTCATGTAAATAAATAGTCTTATTTTTATCAGGAACAGCCTTATTCTCAGCATTTCTGAATATTTGGTATACACATTCTTGGTACCTAATCTTCTATTTGAAATTAAAGCTAATGGGTTAGTTTCATTTGGTACCTAATATGTTAAGACCAGTGGCACTTAAAAATATTAAATCACAATTAAAATTGATTCTGTTCCCTCCTTTCATTCTTATAACATTTATCAAACAAAGATAGATTCAATGCATTTGARCATTATTCTTTTAAAAGCTAGCAACTTAGAGTAGTGATTTGTTTTGTTTCTGAAGTACTGAGAAGTCCTCTCTGAAGTTTCTTCTTGCACATTTGATGAACTTCCAGAGAGCTTTAATGAACTTCTAAGCTTTGAAAAAAGTTGCAGAATCTGTGCATAGGAGATATTTGTTCTTTAAATGGAGACCCTCTCAACTTTCTGGTGAGTTCTAAGAGTTAGTCTATTAATCAACTCAAATCAGTGTTTAACCTTGATATAGCAGCTCATATTACATATTCAAAAAGCCTTTCCAGTATATTAGTGATGCCAGTGTCTTTGTAGGACACAATTTCTCTATAGCCTAGCAATCAGGATTTTTGAATGCACTGGGCAGCAGTTGTATTCCCATCCCTGCAGCGTCCATCATACACAGTTTGCCACCATAATTCAACAAAGTCAGTACATMCTTTACACCCAAGAAGTAAGTGTTTTTTTAAGAAGTAGTTGGGTTCACTGTGCATTGAYTTCAGCATATTACAGTGTGTTAATACCTTAGTCACATCCCTCAAATTACAACAAAGTAATTAAGAGAAGCACAAAAATATAATTATGTTTTGTTTGAAAATTCTGTAATTTCSATGCAGACTGAGTAAATTATTCATACTGGATGTGGATTTCATTTTTGCTTTATTGCACTGATAGCATAATCACATAGTCCTAATTATAGAGATAGTAAATATGAGAGAAAAGAATATACTACCCCTTACTCCTAAAGAAATTTCTGCTGGCACACTAAGGACTAATTAAAATTCATTATTGCATCACATTTTGCACCAATACAGAARTTTTGTAACAAAAGCCTGTGTGGGAAGGAAGGAGTCAGAGTTACTGTTAGGATATTTTTCAGTGAGTATTATTCTTTCTCTCTAGCACTAGTTCAAATGCTTCAGATTGTTCCCATGAAGCTGTTGCTGTTGGTCACTGRTGCTATGTGGGCTGGGGCACTCTCCAGTGTGGGGCATTCATTTGCAACACCTACAGAGCTAATACAATTTTCAGCTTCTCTCGAAGAGCTGGTTGAGCGGTGTTGCTATAATACACTGTTTTCTTCAYTGCCATGTCTCCATCAGCTCCACCTTGCACACAGAAAGATCTGRTTTAGGATTCGAGACAGAGGCAGAGAGCAGTTGAGCAGCCTGATTACCTTCTGCACTTCTTAGAGCTGGAGGAGAAACTGTTACAGAGAGTTGAAACAAACCAGCTTGATGGTCCTGCCTAATGGCAGGATGGCAAGATGTGATGTGCTGTTRGAACATGCTGACAGATTTTGCCTTYCTGCACTGGCCATGTTGCATCCTTCTGCACATTCCACAGTGATGGCACCAACCATGGCAACTCCATGTTGTAACGTGCAAGTAGGAAAYGGAGACCAGACATTGGGCACACACTGCTCAGGTACCTGGCCCTCATCTCTTTCAGAAAAGGCAGAGAAAAAGAAAACACTGTGAACTTTACAGTAAAAATTACAAGTAAATACTGAGGTTTATAAGCAACTGTCCATTTTCCATTCATTTACTCCTGTCCTTGTCCTGCTAGAGAAGAAAAAAGGCAATAATATAATAATTGGAAAGAACTAAAGTATCAATGTATCTTTGCCGGGATTCTCTCACTTGATCTTAGGCACCTGTGGAACAAGTGTCTAAGTTGACCTAGATATTTGAATTTCTGTTATAGCCAACAGAATGGAGTCAGTTTATTTGATTGCAGTCTGATATACAGGACTAATCATCACTGAATCTATTGTCCAGGACTTGACTGATAATAACAGGAGCCTTCCTGCTAGGACATTGTAAACACCCACATTTAATCAAATTGTGCTCTTTATATCTCATTTGTAAGCAGATGAGAAAAGAATAAATGTCAGTACTGGAACATAAAGATGACTTAAGCCCCTGGACTGCATTCAGTAGCTAGAGGACTCTGGATACCCTGGCAGAAAAGTCACTGACATGCAGTTAAGGCTGAAAAATAAATCTGCTTTTACAGAAACACAATTTGCAAATTTGGATTCGATCCTAAGCAACAAATTTAATGAAAACTAAGACACTCTAGAAGATACAAGCATGAAGTTGACTTGCAATTAACCTGCGTCAAATACTCTGTGGGACACATGAATTGGGAGAACACAGAGATTGAGGACTTGAAATTGAGTTTAGTATACCCCAGTAATTACTGTGAACAGCTAGCTATTACATGGGATGTCACTCTTAGTTAGACCAGAAGTTCATGTTGGCACTAAGAAACCCTAATAAAAATGTATTTGGATATACATTTAAAGAGGTTTTGGTTGAACAAATTTTTATTATATGGAAGAAAAAAAAAAAAAAAGAGATAAATAGTTATACCCAAACATTCAAAAAAATGCTGTTTCCAACTGCACCATCTCTGAAGAKAGTGCCACACAGGGTGATCAAATCTCCTCTGAGACAGGTACTTTGATGCAATCAAAGCTTTTTCACTGTGGTGCAGTCTTTTACCATGCCCCACATCTCTGGTACTTTTTTATCAAACATCAATCCAAATTCCACTCCTACACCTGCGCTATACATAGGGTGAGACTGAGAATTTCCTCATCACAAGAATCATTTTGAGCTGTTAAAAAAAATATTTAAAGTATTATAGGTATGTGTGTTTTCTTTCTTCCTTTCTTCCTTTCTTCCTTTCTTCCTTTCTTCCTTTCTTCCTTTCTTCCTTTCTTTCTTCCTTCCTTCCTTCCTTCCTTCCTTCCTTCCTTCCTTCCTTCCTTCCTTCCTTCCCTCCTTCCTTTCTATATTCACATACATGCATATATACAGAAATCAAGTATTTTAAAAATAGTTCCCATGAAAAAGGCTGTCTCTGTATTCATATTTACTGTATTGTACACAGACATTTGCCTTTGCTGAGAAGAAGTAGAGAATCAGTAACTAATAACAACATGTCTTTGATTTAGGGAAAAAAAACAACATAAAAAAGAGGTGCAATCCCTAATATTTACACTAAGAGGATCCAATGCTTACTTTTTAATGCCAAAATATAAATCAAAGTAGAAAAAAATAGTGCCTCCCTCCTGAAAATTTTKTTAGGTAAGACACTCCTATTATCTGATATTTAATAAAAAGAATGTGACCTGAGAAAGACACAAAGGTTTCTCTCATCATTGGTTTCAATTGAACAAGCGTTAGTACTCTGGTGAGATGCTTTACTACTGGGGATATTTCAGTGCAGTACGATTTGTTTCAAAGTAATAGCTCTCCTGTTAGAGCTAGTTTGTCATGTCACAGGGGGTGATTATTCATGATAAACCACTGGCAATATTACCAGCAATTTTTAAAAAATGTAGGGTACTGATTAATTTCAGGAATATTAGCTACTGAAAGCAGACATCAGTACAGCAGGATGGATGAGACACTTGGAGTAACAGTTGCCAAAAGGTGAAATAAGCTAAAACTTAGGAACACATCAATTACAGATATAAAGTCATACAATTTAATAGAAAATGATGTGGTTTTCTTACCTTATCAGAAAAAAAAAATACCACTAGACCCTGCTGGGTATTAATTATAGGGAGGGAGAAACTGAATGTCTGAGACTTGGGCTATTGTACAACAAATTTTCATTACGTGTCAAGAAATAATTAGCACTTTCTCTCTTTTTTTTTTTTTTTTTTTTTTTTTTTTTTTTTTTTTTTTTTTTTTTTTTTTTTTTTTTTTTTTTGTGCTGATACAAGCTGAAATCCAAGAAGAAGGACTACTCAGTCTAGACATCTGCATTTTTCCTATGCATAAATTGTTGGCATAGGAGTAGTTATGATGTAATAGTATGTAAGAGGCATTAGTGAATACATAATACCTAGCACATTAGTAAGGTATGTCCAAATTCCAATCAGCAGATATGGCAGAAATTAAGTAATATGCCAGACTCCTTTGTCCCCTACAAATGAAAAGACATTTTGCTCATAATATCTCAGTATTTGCAGTAATATTTTTTTTTAATAAAATTGTGTAACTGTCCTCTAAAACAACTTTACATTCCAAATATACTATCCAAGTCAGAATTACTTACCTAAACATTTTTTTTTCCTGTTTCTCTTACATCTGTGCTGCAATGTTTGACCTTATTTCTCTGGGGTATTTTTTTTTTTCCATTCTTAAACATTTTGTATAAACTCCTTTCTTATGACTTTTCACATAACCTTTTTGTCTAACTTTGTTCTACATTCCAAGTTCAGGTGATCCAGCATTTTTGGCCAGAAGATGTTGTTGGCAGGAATATGGAATAGGGTAGCTGGTCAGTTCTGACGATCAAATGGGTTTTTCTTTAATGCTGAGCTGGTGTGGTTGGGTTTTTGTTTGTTTCTCTCTTTGATGCTTTCAATGGAGCACGGGAAGAGAGAACGTCAATCAATGGTGCTGTTAAATATTTACTCCTCTTTCCCATTTTTGTAAATTGTCACAGTGTARCTTCAAGTTTTATCAAAGCAGGTAGAGAGATAATTATTCTTTTCTTGATGGTGATGACTCTACATGGGGATGTTTATCTCACAGTGTAGGCTGGAAACTTCAGCTGGGGTGGATGAATCAGTTCATGTTGTCTCTCCGTACTTCWAAGTCAAGTAAGGGCAGCTGCCAGGGGTAATTCTCAGTAGCCGATGCTTAAAACTTGGCTGCTCCTAACATCAACTCCTAATATTTTGCCATAATATGCTGATTTCCTACTCAGCAACTCATTATATGAAGTTCACATGTCTGCCTCTGCAGTGAAGCAGGTTTTCTCTGGAAAGGACCAGAATAAGTATATAGAGTATTAACAACAGCTTCAATAGTCCTGTGATTATTGAGACCAAAATAAAATCTGAAACAACACTCAATTGCATTTCTCAGCTCTATAACATTTTAGCATTCTTACCTCTACTAAATAGYGGAAAAAAAAAAAAAAAGAAGCTATCAGTGACAGAGAGTTGGACACATTTGTACACCTTTTGTTGTAGAATAGTTTTAATACCGTGTCTAGAAATTTTTTCGTGACTTTGAAGTGYTTTCCATGGTATGGAGAAATAAATCTCTCATTTATTTTTTAGAAAATTMTTTTATTTGTTAAATACTACATATTTAAAAGTGAAATCCTCAATATTTATATTAGATAATATAGACATTAGATAATATAATTATATAAACAATACYGATAATACTAAAGTTATTGTTTTCATGATATCAATAAATTAAGTACCATTAAAAAGTCTTGCAAGCTCAGATATTACAGTAACTAACAGCAGTCTTTATCCTTTATCTTTTGATCTTATCTTAGCCTAAACTGTCTTAACAGACTACCAAAATTTAGATTCTGGTTTATGATAAAATATATATATTTATTTATATTTATATGTAAAGGTACATGGTAAAGAAGTTATCCTTTGACCTCCTGCAAATTCAGAAATGTATAATGTGAATAAATTRAAAATTAAAAATTGAAAAGAACTGACAATATCTGAAAAATTACTTTTGGATTCAGACACCTGAAATTATTGAAAAAAATCATAGCAGTCTGTAGATTTTTAGACGAGAAGAATTTTTTTTTTATATATTAAAAGTCTTAAATCAAAAATACACTTTCTAGAAATTTTAAGTGTAAAAGACAGAATTAATTTCTGTTTATAAAAGGTGCTTAAATTTTTCCAAGACGTTTAAATTGTGCTCCCTTCATTTTTAAGAACTGACAGAAACTGTCCCATAATGTCAAATTCTTCATGAGAACTTCTCATGATCTCCCTGCATTGAGTGGACCCTTATATAGTCTGTGTTTCTTTGAAGTAGTTTTGAGATTTTCTCCACTATTATTGATCTAGAAAATGAAAAGCAGAAAACCCCYGGAGTACATCAAAGACACTGGCTGGATTTTCCTGCTGCTACTCCCTTTAATTTTCAATACAACTTTAACTTTGCTACCCTCAGTTAGTTTAGGTGATTGTAGAGTACATGGAGTGCATTTAGTGCAACATTCCAAATCCTACAGTAATGGCAGAGTAGCTACTGACATCAGGTTTTATGCATGCCTCACTGTGAAAGCCGACATTTCACTGGAGGAGGTAGTGTTTCAGAAGCATGAAATACTAGTTAGGTAATTACTTCTTAAATTTATAGAAGAGTCTCAAACATCTGATTTTCCTTATGATCTAAAGTAGGAATACTTTTATTTTATTTTGTAAAAATTGTATTTTTTAAAGGTCATCCKCGTGAGTGAATGAGGAGAACTAGGTTGTTTATGTGTAAAGTAATATGAGCTGCCACACAAGTCAGTCTTTCATTTTTGGAAGAAGGAAACAGAATATAGGAAGACTGTGGTAGTGTTCAGTAAACGTTGTTCAATGTCTATTAGTAGAAACTTTTAACATAGCCTTTATTTTGTCCTGATTTTCCAAGCATTGAGTATTTAAAATCTTTTCTAGTCTTGCTGAAGTCACTTCAAACCAGCATTGTATTTATTTCATAGTGCTTATTTCTTATCTGAATGCTTACTAAAAATTTTATCCTTATTCTGACTTTTTTACACCTTCTCCAAACTTCTTCTTTGAGTTGACTAAATCGATGATGTTTTTGAGGATTTATGGGAACTGTTTATTTCTTTCTCTAAAGCTTTATATAAATTTCAGCAGATTACTTAGATTTACAATAATCTTTCCTGTCACTTACCTGGAACTGCCACAAAATTTCCAACACCAAAGGAAACATACTGTGGCTCCCTTCCCTTCCCTTCCCTTCCCTTCCCTTCCCTTCCCTTCCCTTCCCTTCCCTTCCCTTCCCTTCCCTTCCCTT